>JAJAGP010000734.1:19419-144419 GCA_025084515.1 Ancistrus triradiatus | reverse complement strand
CACACTAACAACTTTGTTCAAGGACCCAATAGTGGCAGCTTGGTAGGGTTGGAGCTTTCCTTAACCACTGGCCCTGGGTTCAGTCGCAGGTGGATGGGCCTGGGTACCTTCTGTGTGGAGTCTGCATGTCCTCCCCATGTCCGGGGTCTTTTCCGGGTACTCTCGTTTCCTCCCACAGTCCAAAGACATGCACTAGGTTAATTGATTATGCTAAATTGGGATGATCTGAGTGTATATATATATTGTACATGGCTAGTTTCAGTGTAACCTTCTGTGTCGATGTAACCTTGAGTCTGTTGTTAAAATGGTCATTGATGCAGAAAGCGATCTTAAATAAACCTAACATCACTTCTTACATGTCAATCTAAGCTATAGAATGCATTGTAGCTATAAACAGTGAACATGACCATTTCTTAAATTGCTGGACATGCGGCATTTATCTGAAATGATTTATCTTGTTCTGACTTCTGATCTGGTTCTTATCGTTGTCCGATAGTACAGCTGCTTTCCTGCATTGATTTACTCACGATCCCTTTACACTGCAAATCATTATATTGACACTAGACGAACCATCAACTTTAGAAGTGATATTATATAATGGCTTCTGACTGACTCTACATTAAAAAAAGAGGCAACAGGCTTCACAGTCCTTCAGGAGGCTGGATTCCTTACATCTCGCCAGCAAGCATCTTGGCATAAAGTGTGTGGTGTAGCAAGGGGTGTTGGTGCTCCATGGGTTTGAACCCATACGCTACAGTGGCAAGTATTTAGTGTGCCCTCTCCTTACACTTGAGCAATAACAGCATGTGGCAGCTTCATCTACAGACTACTAAGTCTCAGATATTCTAAAACTCCCAAAGACTGGAACGAAGATCAATGGAGAACAGCATTATTGAGTGACGAATCAGTTTGGCCAATCCAAATTTTTGGTTCTAGTCTTAAACGCATGTTATACAGTATATGGACTTTATACCATTGCTAAAACAACAACTCTAATGGTGGCCTAATACTTTTGCACAGTACCGTATATACACACACAGCAGTAACATGGACAACATTTTAATTGCTTTGTCTTCCAATCTCCTTCTGTCTTTTCTAAGGAGACTCAAACGTCCGGTCTCCGGTATGACCGCAGCTGAAAGGGTCATTCATATTTCATTTCCTTCTGGAGTGAAGTTAATTTCACACCATTCTTCCTAATTCGCTCATTTTCTTCCTACACACTTTTCATAGCAGCTGTTTGTGGTGGAACTTGATTAATTTTATCTTTAAAAAATGATTCTCAATTCTTTCACTTACTCTGCCGATTCGTCTTTCTTACAGAGCAGAGCCAAGGCTTTGGTATGCAAATTATAATCTGTTTTTTTCATTCAATACACCGTTAGTGTTTTTAGATTGTCAGTAAAATGGGATTATCTTGCACGTGAGCTGCGCTGACATGTGTTGGCTAAGGGTTTGGGTTTGCAAAATCAATGGCTCTTATTCTTCGTATCAGTCTAAATGCCCTATGAAGCTACATTTGGATGGTTATTATTCTGTCAGTCCTTTGAGAAATGGAATCCAAGCTGCTTTGCTATTCAATGAGATTCAGCAGTTAAGGTCAGTGAAGTTAATTCTTACTTCAAACTGGGCCGTTTCTAAAACAAAGTCTGTATCCAGAACGCCTGTGAAAGCTGATTATGCGCTTTGGAACTTTATTTGAGAACACAGCACTATGAATCATGCATTATGTTTTTGAGCATTATTCAGCGGTGTTGCACTGCATTGATTTGAAAAATGGAGAGCAGTCATAGTCATTTCCTATAAAACCAGACAGACCTCTTCCAACACCTTCCACCAGCTCTGTTATTTGCATTTGCAAACATGGCTTCTTTGGCTTTCTGGAAAAAGAGGTCCAGCAATTGTCTATTCAAAGGGAGAACGGTGAATCACACAGCTACCTCCTACTGCTCATACAGAATTTTGGAAAAAGCTGATCAAATCACTTTGTTTTTTGTTAATTGTCTAAAATGAAACTTCTGTAGGGACCAAACATAAACATAGTTAGGTACAACCCCAAATCAGAAAAAGCTGGGACAGTATGGACATGGCCAAAATAACCCAAAACAAAACAAAACAACAATAAAAAAAAAACAAAGAACAGAAAATGAATTAAATAAAAAAAAAAAATCAAAAAGACAGTATGAGCAGTATGAATGAAGATATTTCATGTTTTGTCTGGTCAACTTAATTTCATTTGTTAATAAACATTCTTTCCTGCATTTCAGGCCTGCAACACATAAAAAAAAAAAAAACTGGGACAGTATAGCATTACCACTTTGTAACTTTGCCACAACAATTAAAAATAGGTTGTGAGAAGGAAGGGAACAGTACAGGATTGTCATTGTTGCATTTTTCGGCACACAGTCTCTATTGTGCACAGGTCAGACTGCAGGCAAGCCAGTCCATTACCTGTACCACCACCTTCCACATGTAGCCATGCCTTTGTAATTTGTGCAAGATGTGGTATTGCATTGTCCTATTGAAAAATCCATAGACTTCCCTGGAAAAGATGTCGGCAGTGTGTTACTCTAAAATCTCAACATGCTTTACTGCATTAATGCTACACATTCACAGAAGTGTAAATGACCTTTCACAAGGGTACTGACCCGACCCCGTACCATGACAGAGCCTGGCTTTTGGACTTGTTGCTGAAGACAATCTGGATGGTCCTATTTTTCTTTGGACCAGATCACACAGTGTCCGTTTCTTCCATAAAAGATCTGGAATACTGATTCATCTGACCACATTACACGTTTCCACTGTGTGATAGTTCATCCTAGATGCCTCCGAGCCCAGAGAAGTTGACGCTGCTGCGACCTGGCTAACATACGGATTCTGTTTTGCACAATGTAGTTTCAAGTGCCGTTTTTCAATATTGCATCATATTGTAGTGCTTGATAAAGGTTTGCCTTTATCTAATAATCCCTTGCCCATGCGATTATAAACGGGATACTCTGCCCATCTTTGCTCCTCAAAGAGTTCAGCCTTAGTTTAGTAAATACTGCTTTTTGTACCAAACCATGATTACAGTCCCCTGTTGAGATCACCTGTTTGAAACCACACCATTATTTAGTATTTTGCCTCACTACTAGCTAGGGATGGGCAATATGGGCTAAAATATTGAATTCCACCAAGATGAATTAAGAATATATACGGTACACGTTGGTAACCATTTCATTAGAGCCTTTTTAATGAAATTGAAGGGAAACTGGGCTTCCCATGTAGTCTTAAAGCAATTGCCTGTGATGCAGAGTCATATTATGCTGCAGGCCATCAATCAGGAGATTGGCATCTACAGTTTGAAAGGCAGAACTTGCAGGCAGCAAGTCGTTTGTCACTGTAAGGAGCGTAGACTCTACTGGGTGTTTTTTTTCCTCAATGTGTTCTGTATTTCCTCCTTTGTTATTTCTAAACTTTTCATATGGTTTATATACAGTAGTGATTTATATATATAATATCTATTTATATATAATCTATATATATTCTATCCTTTATATATCATATATATAAATACTATCTATAGTTGTGTTTTTTGTGTGTATATCATAGGTAATCTGTCGATCTCTATACATATATATCTACTGTCTGTGTATCACTCCTCTCGCATAAACACTCTACACTCTATATCTCTCTCTCCTCTCTCTCTCTCTCTCTCTACCTCCCTATCTCTCATATATCTCTATCTCTATCCCCTCTCTCTCCCTCTCTCTCTAGCCATATCTCCGCGTCGTCTCTCCCTCTCTCTCTTCTCTCCTCTCTCTCTCTCTCTATAGCTATCTCTCTCTCTCTGTACTCTCTATCTTTCTACATTTCTATCTCTCTCTCTCATCTCCTCTCTATCTCTCTCTCTCCTCTCTCTCTCTATCTCGTCTGGTGTTCTCTCTCGTCTTTCTCTTTGTCTCTCTCTATCGCATCTCGTTTCTTTCCTCTCTCTCTCTCGTCTTATCCTTTTTCCTCTCTCTCTCTCTCTTCTTTTGTTCTCCCCGTCTCTCTCTTTCTCCTCTCTCTTCTCTCTCCTCGTCTCTCTCTCTCTCTCTCTCTCTCTCTATTTGTCTCTGTCTGTGTCGCTCCTCTCTCTTCTCTCTCTCCCTCTCTCTCTCTCTCTTCTCTCCTCTCTCTCTCTCGCTCGCTCTCTCTCGTCTCTGTTTCTCTCTCTCTCTCCTCTCTCTCTCTGTTTCTCTCTTCTCTCTCTGTGTGTGTCCTCTCTCTCTCCTTTTTTTGTCCTGTTTTGTCTCTCTCCTCTCTCTCTCTCTCTCTCTTCCTCTCATCTCTCTCGCTCTCTCTCGCTCTCTCCTCTCTCCTCTCTCTCTCTGTGTTTGTTGTGTGTAGGTGTCTCTCTCGCTGTCTCTGTGTGGTGTGTTGTGGTGTGTTGGTCTCTCTCCCTCTTCTCTCTTCTATATATATATATACACACACACACACACACAAACCAAACAACAGACAAAAATTTTTCATAATTCACCTGTCTGAAAAATGTATGTCTTCTCATCTGGGGAATATCTGGGGAATGCCAGAAGTGCCTGAAGTGGTGCAGTACTTTGACAGTGTTGTTTGTTGCCAGAAAAATGACAAAATCTGCAGTTTGTTGCAGTGCCAGGCTTGTATGGTCGATATGTTTAATAAGTTCAGAAAACAAAAATGTACAGTTAATCTGGCGTGGTGCACAGGTTACATCTGAAGAAGTGAACTTTCCAAACTAATAACATATTAGCTTTCAGACACGACTGATTTAGAAGAAAACGTAAAAGCAGTACAGTGAAATCACTTGCATACAGTACTGTGCAAAACTCTTAGGCCACCATTAGATTTGTTGTTTTAGCAATGGTATGCCATATTTGCCACTGATCTTCATTCCAGTCTTTTTGAGTTTTAGCATATCTTAGCCTTTTCACACTGTTCCCTTGACGAAAAAAAAGTTTCTTTGCAGCTACTTTTCCATGAAGACCATTCCTGATGAAGTTTCAGAATTCGGACTGTAGAAGGGTCAACTTGTCATCCTGATTAAGCTGCCAGATGCTGCTATTGCTCAAGGGTAAGGCCACACTAAATACTTGCAGCTGTAGCCTGTAGAAGCTGTTTTTCTGGTTTTATTTATTCAATTTTTTAATACTTCATACAAATTTTTTGTATTTTTTGGTTGCATTTTAATAAAGAGATTGAGAAATAGTTATATGGTCATTATGCCATTGCTAAAACAACAGTCCATCTAATCTAATAGTGGCCTAAGACTTTTGACAGTACTGTATGTAGTTCAATAAATTTGGGATGACTGAATTTCCACAGTTACCAATCTCCTCAAAAAAAAAACCCATACAAGATGACTGAGCGAACCGTCCACCAAAGTAGGTCTATAATCAACAGACGTGTCCTTCCCCTGACACTTCTTTCTCCACACATCAAGTAATTGCTGTGTTGGACTCCTCTCCTGCAGAACAATTAGGTCAGTGCCGGAGGAGTTCGTTTGGAGGTAATGGGACATAGAAAAAGGATTGTTTCAGTGTGAAGTCTACATGGTTGATCTGGGTGTAAAGTGCAGAAAACAGTTAATGTCACATTGCCAAGCTCGCGTTATGTAACCCCAATGTAACTCAGGGAAAAAGTGGATCCTCCATCCCAATGGCATATCAGTTACTCAGTCTCATTCTTCTTAATGATGTCTCAGAAGCTTTAGAAGCCAAATAAATAACAGTACGGTGGAAAAAGGAAAAAAAAAGAAAACACAATGCAGTTGGTTTAATATGGAAGCTAAACATGTAAGAAGTACAATATCATACCCAACACCTCTGCTACTAATTGAGATGAAATTAAAGAAGTTGAGAAGTTTGAATGAGATATGATGTGATAAGATGATAAGGCATGAGGTGAGGCATGACACCAGATAAGATGGGACTAATGTAATGATATTGCATTCCTTACAGTGGTGTAGGATTAAAGACTAATGATACAGAACTGGGACAGATAAGACTAGATATCACAATATGAGTCAAGATAAGAAGAGATTAAATTGAATGTCACTGGATGAGATAAGATACAATACACTCACTGATCACTTTATTTGGTATATCTTTGTTTCTACACTCATTGTCTGTTTTATCAGTTCCACTTAACATACAGGGTTCTTTAGTTCTGCAATTGCAGACTGTAGTCCATCTGTTTCTCTACATACTTTTGTCCTTCCCCTTTACTCTGTTCTCTAATGGACAGGACCCCACAGAACCAGCACAGATCATTTACTGTTTTGGTGGTGGATCATTCTCTGCACTACAGTGGCACTGATGTGGTGTTGGTGTGTGTTTTGCTGGTACGATTGGGTCAGACACAGCAGTGCTGCTGGAGTTTATATACACTGTGTTCACTCACTGTGCAATATATTAGACACATCTACCTTATTGCTCCAACTTGTAAGATGTAAAGTCAGAGACAGTAGCTCATATGTTCTGGTGGCTGGACATTTTTGGTTTGGTTCCAGCAGTGACAGTGTTTAAAAAAAAAAAACAGCAGCCCTGCTGTGTCTGATCCACTCATACCAGCACAACACAAATTAACGCACCACCACATCAGTGTCACTGCAGTACCTGATATGTGATGGTCCTGACTAGGGATACGGAAATGCCACTGTTTCCTTCCGAAACCTGATGTTCAAGTGTCTGCCAATACCGATACCAGCTTTATCTAATTTGGCTATTAGATTTTTATAGCGTTATACTTTCTATAGATAGTCTTTATTTTGGCTAAATCAGTGTTTTGTATCCTAAATAAAATCTAATAAGCTTGAAATAATAGTATTTACTGGTTCAGGGGAGCATAATCTTATGTTTTATTTGTTGATTATGTTTCATATTGTTGGTTATATTTAGATACATTTCAGCCATCTCTCAAAATACTGGCGGTACAGAATTTGCAGCAGAAATGTTGCTACTACTCGTCCCAAGCGAGAAATAATCCCACACCACAGACAGGCTGCTGGCTCCTGTTAAGCTTCATGTAGTGGCGCAGTGCATCAGTAACCACTTCAAAGTAACAGTGCTCTCTATTACCGATACTGTGTGTAAGTCTCAGTATGGGCACCGATACGGTTCGGGATTGATGCAACACTAGTCCTTACCATTAGAGAACAAAGTACAGGGGACTAACAAAGTATGTAGGGAAACAAATGGACCACAGTCTGCGAAGTGCTTCTATATGGTAAGCTGAACTGACAAACTGGACAATGAGTGTAGAAACAAGGAGACGTACCTAACAAAGTGATGGTGAGTGTATAATGTAAACTGAGATTAAATGAGATGAGTTGGAATATCACTGGAGAAGATATGAGGTTGGAGAGTATAATGCAATATAAGATGGAATAAGTTAAGACTGAAGATCATTTCATAAAGCAAGGCAGGATATTATTGGACAACACTGGATAAAACTGGATATTACATGGAAGAGGATAAGACCAGATGGGATAATTCTAGATCAGACTTGACAATATAAGGTTTAATAAGCATCTGTAAGATAGGAGACTGGATGCATGGACTGGATAAGACTAGAAATGCCTGTGTAGACTACTGGAAGTGAAATGAGCATTTTCCTGCATTAGCATTTTCATTGTTGGCTTGCATCCACAGAACTCGTCGAACTCCATTACAATTCAGTAATCATTAAGCAGTAACGATTTTATAAATTCAGTAAGGCGTCAAAGCAGCAACTCCACTGGGATAGTGCATGAAAAGAGAAAAAGTCATTGTACATTTTTTAGTACTTTCACTTTTAAAACCTCCACAACAGTTATTTATATATTCCACTTTGGAATATGATATTCTGCCCTGTCAGAAGCTATAGATATTGTTTACTGTAATGGTCACAATCTAAAGACCTATTATCCTTATTAGATGGAGTGTGTTTGAAAGTTTGAGATGCTGTAATTCCATACTGCGTTTTTCCATCACTGACAAATGAATAATACATTAGCATCAACTGCGCTAATGCAGCAGGGTTGAGTACAGGTAATCAGGAACGTGGCAAACTGCAAGCACTTGCCGATCCTTTCTGCACAGCACGACCTCTACTCATTAAACTGAATAGTGAAAGCAGGGTTGGTCTACAGTGGGTGCATCTAGTAATATGGATTGGTTCTTAGTCAGACTGTAGTCCATCTGTTTCTCTACGTATTTTGTTCGTCCCGTTTACTCTGTTCTCTAATGGTCAGGACCCCCACAGATCAGGTACTATTTGGGTGGTGGATCATTCTCAGCACTTCAGTGTCAATTTGATGGTGGTGTGTTGGTGTTGTGCTTGTACGATCGGATCAGACACGGCAGTGCTGCTGGAGTTTTTTCACTCACTGTACATACTATCAGATATCTACCATATTGCTCCACCTTGGAGATGTGAAATCAGAGACAGTAGCTCATCTGTAGTTAAACAGAAGATGGATAGACAGGTAGATAGGTGTGTGTGTGTGTGTGTGTGTGTGTGTGTGTGTGTGTGTGTGTGTGTGTGTGTGTGTGTGTGTGTGTGTGTGTGTGTGTGTGTGTGTGTGTGTGTGTGTGTGTTGGGTTATGACTTCACAAGTCTACCCACTGCTCTGAGGAAGGAACTATTTCTTAGTCCGTTAGTCTGAGTTCACATGACTCTGAGCCTGCCTGAGGGTAGAGTAGAGAACATGGAGTGACCTGGGTGTGCAGGGTCATTTCTGATGTTTGTGGCCCATCTGAGAAGACTGTTCAAGTAGATTTCTCCCAGGTTCCTAATCTGGAGTGTCTACGATCCGCTGAGCCGTTTTGATGACCCTCTGCAGTTCCTTTTTCTCCAGCTCTGTACAGTACATTCTTATGTCAGGACGTTCTTTATTGTGCAGTGATAGATGTTTTTCAGCAGAACTGGAGAGAGTTTGTTGCGTTCAAAGTTCTCAGAAAGAAGAGGCAATGCTGGACATTCCTGATCCTGTTCGCTATGTTCATGCTCAGACTTTGATACCCAGGAATTTAAACCTATTAATGGGAATTAAAAAATTAACTGGGAATTAATGCCCAGTTCCATGTACTGTGTAATATTTTTCCTGGACAAAATGTTTGAGTTATTAACTATTGGGCTATTAACTTTGTAGCTACTAATAAAGGGGTTGCTGCGTCTGCACCCGCTGCCATGTTTGTGTACGTCATCCAACCATTTGTGTTGGTTATCGTCTAATCCTTCATCAATGCTCATTGGATGCCTACAAGATGCTGGTGCCTGGACATTTATGGTTGGACATTTATTTATTTATTTATTTATTTATATATATATATATATATATATACACCATAAATGTGTGTGTGTATGTGTGTGTATACACACACACACATACATGCATACAGTGGGGCAAAAAAGCATTTAAAAAATTACTCATGAAGAAGTTGAAGCATCTCTCTCTGTCTGTCTCTCTCTCATTCATATATATATGATAGAGATGCTTCAACTTCTCCTTGTAGTTTTTTTTCCATTACATTATAATAATAATAATAATAATAATAATAATAATAATAATACATTTTATTTGTAATGCACTTTACATTTCAAAGAAATCTCAGTGCTACAGCGTAAAAGGCAATGAAATCAGAAGCAAACATTTAGAAACAAGTAGATAAAACATTAAAAATACACACAACATCGACATACATAAAAATGTCCTAGTAAGCGTTTTTGAATAAAAAAGTTTTCAGTTGTTTTTTAAAAGACTCCATGCTCTGTGGTGTCTACAGGGAGTCTGGGAGGGCATTCCACAGACGTGGGGCAACAGCTTGAAAAGCCCGGTCTCCCATAGAGTTTGGTCCGAGGCTGTCGAAGGCAATGGGTGCATGTTGAATGAAGATGTCTTGAGGTATTGTGCGGGTAAGGAGCTCTTTGAGGTAGGGTGGGGCGTTTCCATGGAGACATTGGTGAGTGAGAAGGCAGAGTTTGTATTGGATTTGGTAGTGGATGGGTAGCCAGTGTAGAGTTTGTAGAACAGGTGTGATGTGGTCACATTTGCACCTCCTCGTCAGGATCCTGGCGGCACAGTTCTGGATCTGCTGAAGCTACTGCAGACTCCTGCCAGGGATCCCGGCAAGGAGGTCATTGCAATAGTCCAGCCTGGAGGAGACAAAGGCATGGACCAGTTTTTCAGCTTCCAGTTGGGAGAGGGAGGGGTGGAGTTTTGCTATGTTTTTGAGATGGAGGAAGGAAATTTTGGAAAGGTGGCAAATGTGATAGTCAAATGATAAGTGTGGATCAAATTTGACACCTAGATTTGTGACAGAGGAAGAGAGGGGAATGCTGTGGCCAGAGACTGTAATATTACTGATGACAGCTGCCTGGGTCTGATGTGGGGTACCTATGAGGATGGCTTCTGTTTTGCCACTATTTAACTGAAGGAAGTTTTTTGACATCCATGCCTTAATCCTCCAGGCATGCAGTGAGAGCTGGTGGTGTGCCTGGGGTGGAAATGGGATCTATTTTTAAATACAGCTGGGTGTCGTCTGCATAGAAGTGAAATAACCCATGTTTCCTGATGATGTGGCCCAGGGGGAGCATGTAGACAGTAAACAGTACTGGTCCAAGCACTGACCCCTGAGGGATCCCACAGGTGACAGTGTGGGGAGATGACCTTGCCTCCCCCAGGGCCACATACTCAGCTCTGTCGGTGAGGTATGACTGGAACCATTGGAGGATGGTCCCAGAGAGACCAACTATGGTGTGGAGCCGATGCAGCAGAATTAATGTAATTAATTAATTAAGAAAAAGGGGCACCACCAAATCATTTTATTTCACTGGTAGATCTGGAGAACCAGTTAAAGGGAACAACAAACTTGCAAATTCAAAAGGTTTATAAACAAGTTTATTAATTGCAACACAAGGCAATACCAACAGACTATCTGATGTAATAACGAGTGTATCACAGAGTTAAAATCATAAAATAACGATGAACATGTATATATCACAGTATTAAAAATCAGAAACCAAGATGACTCTATATAACTTATCGGTTGCGCAATAATTACTAACGTTTCAATGTTACTGGTAACCCTAATTACGTTGAACGTAAATAGTATGGTAGAAACTACTTAGGCGTGGATAAGTCTATGCTAAAGCGTGGTTTTAAGATTAAAAACGCAAAGTACGAGAAATCAGGGACCCAGATAAGCCATAACAGCGGTACTTGCCGGTTGGTTTGCGAGGGCTCACGGAAAACCAAAGATGGAACGGAATCGGGCCTCTGCCTGTCGTCAGACGTCACACGGGGAACGGAAGCGATCCAATCTTCAGACTCTAATGCCCCTGTTCGTTGGACTCTGGAAGATCTTGGCAATTCGCCTTCGGTCCGTGGAAGCACAGATGTGTTGAGGGCCACAGATGGTTGGGGGCCTCGTCCAGTTGGCTTCTTCCCGGTTGTTGATCAGGGGTCTCTGACCTCGACTGCGTGCGTGCGACTCGGATTCTATCTTGGCCACAGATAAAGGTGGAGTCGAACACGTTCTATCACCACGAGCTTCAACAAAAACTTGGAAAACTTCTATGGTACGAAAATGGCAGAGCGTGAAGTAGATCTTGGCTGGCTGGTCTTTCAACTATCTTCCAATTCGGCAATAGCGAACTACTTAAGACTGTTGTAGACAGAAAACTTAAAATAAACGCAGACACTTAAACTTTAAGCGCAGACAAAAGAAAGCTGGAACTTTTCAGGAACAAAAGAAGAGACTTAGAGAACAAAGAAACACACAAGACTTGAAGCTAGCTCATCACGCGGTCGGACCGCGTTGCTTTTGAATGTTCCGGCTCGTAAGCGGCTGGAGGTGGGACATAAGGAGTTGCCCTTACTTAGCCAATGAGAAGCTGACTCTTCAGTAAAAGCCCTCCTATTGTGGTTGTGTCTTATTTTACCATATGAGCCACAGATGTTCTAACTTGGATTAATAATATTCCTACATATCTAAAAGAGATTAAAAGTATCACATAATAACCGAAAATTCTCAAAGTTACAAGTTTAGATGCAGACTTCGTTGTAAGGTTCAGATGATCACAGGCACCTTGAATTGATAACCTAGAACATCGTTAAAGCATTCTAACTACAGCACATACATTTACTATACTTTTAACTAAACAATAATACGATTAATACAAGTAGGAGGAAACGGTACATTCTAAATAACAACTTCATTTCGGTTCTTTATAAGTATGAACAGTATTAAACGAGCGATCGGTACATGGGGATAAAGACAGCTGTTATTTCTAATCGTAACCAAGTATAGCACAACGGGACCGCATTACATATACAACAGTCACTATACTAAAACATTAACCAAGTAGATATGAAAATATGTGACAATTCAGTAACATACATATGCATAATTATATGTGAGAGGAAAAATATCCCTAATCCATTCTTTGTATGGATTAGTGAAATACATATAGGGGTGTTTAGACTTATTAGGAAGCAAATATCATTTGTTATGTAATTAAAAGGTTTTGATGAAGATAATCTTTTCCCATCAGAAGTTTAATATCATTACTAGAGTTTGTCTCTTAGAACAAAAGCTGATACTTTCTTGGTGTCGTAAATCCAGGGCTGTCTTTCTGGCGCCAGGCTGAGAAGTCGTAAACGTAACCGAGGTGGAAGTATGTTTGCTTTCCTTTGGAGAAATTGGGGGAGATCTCTCTTGGGAAGGGTGAGTCTAGGGTGGACTTGTCAGAATTCCTTTTAAAACCACACATTGGTTTATTTTATGATGGCGAAATGCACAGGTTATCTGGGCTTGGCCATGTCTTAAGCTTCTTCTGTTGTTTTGAGGAAAAAGGTTGTTTATCTGGCCCGTTAAGCCAGAGTCTTGTCCAGATGTTGGGTCTTCACGTGGTGGGATAAGATCCTGTCAAAGGGGCCATTGCATTCCAAGATGTCGTAAAGTTTTATGACTTGGGGGAAGAAGGTAAAGAGAGGGAGATACAGCGATCACGCTACACCAGGCACTTACTTCAGCTGCACCAGAAGTACCATACAAGTCTTGCTGTTTTGCAGATGTTCCATCAGTTTCCTGAATGTTGAGTTTTGGCCCATGTCAAAGTATTTCAGGTTCTCTAAAATATAGGAAGAAGAAACTGTGCGCCACTGAGCTCATTTAAATGCTATTTTAATTGATTTCATGTGATGAAAATGGTTCACCACTTCCCAGATAACATCTAATCGGTAACAGTCAGAAGTTGTTAAAGAATAGTAGGGTGTGCATTGACAGATTATGCACAGCAACAGATTAAACTAGTGAAACTTTTACCCACAACACAAGGAGTGACTGACTAAAGGCTCCTAAGCTGCTATCGAAAATGAAGATAAACTCTTGATCTTCACTGATGTGTTGGTCACACTGCTCCAACCTGCATTTATTTGTATAATTTTACAAACAACCTCCATCGCAGTTTATTATACATGTATACTTCCAAAACTTCAAAATAAAAGTAGTGTTATCAAGCAGACAGTAGCAAAGGCTCTTTGTTTTTTCCAGTGAGCCTGATGACACAGTACTGTGCAAAAGTCTTAGGCCATC
Organism: Ancistrus triradiatus; assembly: GCA_025084515.1. Classification (NCBI taxonomy): domain Eukaryota; kingdom Metazoa; phylum Chordata; class Actinopteri; order Siluriformes; family Loricariidae; genus Ancistrus; species Ancistrus triradiatus. The sequence continues at coordinate 130,839 of JAJAGP010000734.1, read as the reverse complement.
GTTAGATTAAATATACCATTGTTATAGCATTGGTATAATGACCATTTTTACTTATTTCTCAATGTCTTTATTGGAATACAACCGGGAAATGCAGGACATTTGTATGCAGTATTAACAAAAACTGAAAGAAAATCTGAAAAAATAGCTTGTATAGGCTACAGTGTATTGTACAGTAAGTATTTAGTGTGACCTCCCCTTACACTTGAGTAATAGCAGCATCTGCCAGCTTCATTGGGATGCCAAGTTGATCATTCTACAGTCCAAAGAAGCTTGGAATGGTCATCTTGGAATGGTAGCAGCCAAGAAACCACTTTTCTGAAGGTGAAAAAATGGTCATTATTCCATTGCTAAAAGAACCAATCTAATGGTGGTCTAATTCTTTTGCACAGTACTGTACATTAACTCACTTTGGATTTCTGTGGGCATAGAGTCTAACAGACCTTTATTAATAAATTAATAACTGAGCAGCTCTGACACGCAACCATTTAGTTGCTGTGTAATTTCACAACAAAACTGCGATTCCAGTCTGAGAGGTAATATTTAAACGGAGACTGAACGGAAATGTTCTGATTTTTATGCAAATTAGTTGTGCAGTTGAGCAACAAATCCAAATAATTGTCTTCAGTGTGTTTTATCCGATGTCTTCCCAAGTCTTTACTTGTTATTGCGCGAGATTAGTTTTGATTCAACAGCACACAGTCCACAAAGATGGAGAAAACATTTTTTTTGTTATTGTTGTTTTGGGATTTTGTCTTGTTGTCGAGTCGGTGGATAAAGAAATAATCTGCATAAACTTCCATGAGTCCCACTGGAAAGCCTGTGGAAATTATTAATGGTTATGTTTATGTGCAGCATAACAATTTATTTATAATCAGACTGATAGCTTAAAGCTGCCATGTGTTCCAGTGTGACAAACAGCATTAATCTGATAACCAGCTGGTTTAGTGCTTTGCCACATGCAGCAATTAAACCAGACAGTTAGAGATTTCTAGGGCTTGGACCAAGGACCAAACACAGCAAAAACACTGTACAGTGGTACTTCGCTACCGGTCGTTCCAGGAGGCACGTAGATTACTGAGAACATTTTTTCCCATTACGAATAATGTAAATTAATCTGATTCAGACCATTTGGAGTGCCTTGCCACTGTTGCCTTGCTCAAAATTGTGTTTTGAGTGTAGATATTTGCAATGCTGCTGGGAAGAAATGCTCTATTGTAAAAAAAAAAAGTACTATATGAATAAATCTGACTTGACCCCTAGAAAATCCACATTGTTTAAGGCATTGTGTGCATTAATGGAGTTATGTACAAGTGCACCCTGATTTACATTAGGGATACAATGTTGACAAATCCTTCATAAGATGAATGTATTGTAAACTGAGGAGTTTAAAAAAATATATACACATACATACATACACTGCTTGGACGAAAAATAATGTGAGATGCACTATTTCGTTGGACCGGCATTTTTTAAATATTTTGTTATATTGTTATTGTTATATTTATGGTTATATTTGTTATATTTTGTAATCATATTTCGTATGATTATGGAACGCATTCGCTGTGGCATCATTTCCACAAGTTTCTGCAATGTCACAACGTTTATTTCTGTCCAGAGTTGCATTCATTTCTCCCCAAGATCTTGTACTGAGGATGGGAGATTTGGACCCCTACATAAAGTCTTCTCCAGCACATTCCAAAGATTCTCAATTGGGTTCAGGTCTGGACTCTGTGGTGGCCAATCCATGTGTGAAAATGATGCTCATGTCAAGTCAAGTCAAATTTATTTATAGATTGTCTCGAAGCAGCTTTACAAATATATTGGCCCAAAGCCCTAGCTGAGCAAGCCTGAGGCGACAGTAACAAGGAAAAACTCCCCAAACCTTACAGGGAAGAAACCTTGGGGGGGACCCAGACTCTAATAGGGACCTATCCTCCTTGGGCAGCCTGGATGTTAAATACAAGAATTAAAGAATATATGTAAAGAATAGAATAATATATTTACGGTGAAATGTACTGAAAAATCGTGAATAAAATCTATAGCATATATAGTTAGGATTGAGTGAGTTGGGACAGGTAGTCCAAATAGAAGAGTCACTGTAGGTTGTGTCCCCGGAAGTTATTACCCTCCGATGGGTACTGAATAATGGCATGAGGACTGGAACGGAGAGGGTCACCACAGAATCACAGAACGTTCAGCAGATGAGTAGGATTCTAAGGGCTTCATCCTCAGGTCGATGGAGGCAATGAGGAGAGGCAGTGTTGTCCTTGCCGCAGTGCAGCCGTGGGCTAGGGTTTTGTGTCTGCATCATCTCGGAAATAAATAAACACAAAGATGTGTTAAAAGCATGATATGAAGTAAACATTCATAATAAAATGTCAACGATGCGGACTGGAGCTTGTTAGATGATCAACCAGAGAACCAGCAAAAAGAGCATTACAATAATCTAACCTTGAAGTTATAAATGCATGGATCAGTTTTTCAGCATCATTAACAGAAGTATATTTCTTATTTTTGAGATATTATGGAGTTTAAAAAAGCAACTCTGGTGATACCACTAATGTGTGCATCAAAAGAGGTCTGAATCCATTGTGACAACCAAGTTTTTTTTGCTACTGATCTGGGGGTGACAAACAGTGTTAATATTTATCACTAGATTAGTCAACTTCTCCCTTGCAGCCTTTAGACCAACAAGTAATACTTCAGTTTTATCTGAGTTCAGTAGAAGAAAGTTAAAAGACATTCAGGCTTTTATGTTGGTAATACAATCCTCAATTTTCCTGAGTGTGTTGATTTTGTTTGGTTTGGCTGGTATATACAACTGTGTGTCGTCTGCATAATAGTGAAAATTAATTCCATGTATATCAATAATATTCCCTAATGGTAGAATGTAAAGAGTAAATAATAGTGGTCCCAACACTGACCCTTGGGGAATGCCATACTTTACTTTTGTAGTATCCGAGCATGAATTATTTATAAGTGTGAGCAATCACTCAGATAGGATTCAAACCAGATGAGTGCGAGTTTTTTAATACCTACTGTGTTTTCTAGCCTTTCCAGTAAAATATGATCTACAATATCAAATGCTGCACTAAGATCTAATAGAACAAGGTCAGAGACACACCCATTATCATGCTCCCTGATCCACTCTTTCACAATTTGAGCCCAATGAATCCTGGCATTGTCGTCTGGGAATATGCCGGTGCCATCAAGGAAGAAAAAATCCATTGATGGAGTAAGCTGGTTGTTCAGTATATTCAGGGAGTCAGCTGACCTCATTCTTTGGGCGCATAATGTTGTTGAACCGAGACCTGACCAACTGCAGCAACCCCAGATCACATCCCCAACCCCACAGGCTTGTCGGTAGGCACTAGACATGATGGGTGCATCACTTCGGCCGCCTCTCTTCTTACCCTGATTCTTTCATTGCTCCAGAGTCCAATCTTTATGCTCCCTAGCAAATTGAAGCTGTTTTTCTTTCCAGTTAGCCTCACTGACAAGTGGTTTCCTTAAGGCTACACAGCTGTTAAGTCCCAATCCTTTGAGTTCCCTTCGCATTATACGTGTGGAAATGCTCTTACTTTCACTATTAAACATATCCCTGAGTTCTACTGTTGTTTTTCTACGATTTGATTTGACCAAACGTTTAAGTGATCGCCGAACAAGCGTCATGTAATTTGTTCAATAATGTATTGAAAGTGAAAACCAAAAACAATATTCATGTCCAATTGGTGAACTTGGGGCGCTATTGCTCAGCTGCCCGGATGCCCAGCATATTCATGAATATGATACTGTGCAGTAGTTCTCACTGTTTTCCTTTTCACTGGCTGTTATCACTAACCTTCTTAGGACCCATGGTGACTTATTAGCACCAATAATGCTGTACTGTGGATGGAAAAATATAAGTTTTATGCTGTTGACTGTATTCAGTTGACATTAGAATCATCATCATTGCTTCCTAAAGCATTAGTTTAAGACTGTAATTTAATAATAATAAAAAATAATTTTAGTCTGAATAGAATTGTTTTACAAAATATATTTTGAAATATATTGTTATTAATTATATAAAGTATAAAGAATGTAAAGTGAATTACAAGCTATTTTTTTTCCCATTATCATCTTTTAATTCATGTACGATAATAAAAAATAAAAAAGATCTCAATCTGATATTGGTTTCACCTCAGTTCATTGTTGACTCGGCTCTAGCTGTCTTGACTACAACACTATCATCACAAGCTTTGCCAAAAGACTCACAGTAACTGCAAATATATAGTTGCTGGCTCCATGGATTATTTGTAATTATTTGTATGTCTTCCTGAGATGTTTGAAGGTGTCTTATGGTCACAACAATGGGTCTATGTCCACAAGATCAGTTGCTACACCATAAGGTGGCTATTAGGAGTTTCTTTGAAGATCCTTCTTTGAATTCAAAGGCGTGGAAGGAGCCTGGTGCTGCCAGAGCTTCAATCAGAGCTGAACTGAAAGCGTAGACGTGGACTGCATCCTCACAGGTCTTTCATATGACTCATTTTCACCCACAACCCAATATGTTCACTTTGATTTAATGGAACGGGATCCTCTGCATTCTGCCATATCGTTAATGTTTACATTAGAAGACTGGTCATGTGTCTTTTCACCAGCCGTTTCTCTTCACCTCAGGGATGTATGAGCTCAGCACAAGGGTGAAAACAAAGGCAATGATATAAAGCTAATACCCACCATGAAGTTCTTTCTATTTGCATTTGTCTACAAGACTCTGCATGAATACGTGGTAGGCTTTGTAGCATATTCACTGAGACAGTCATTATTATTAGCTTCACTCTGAGAAGGCACCATCTGTAGACATTTCCATGAGGAACATAAGGCCCATGAAAGATATTAGTTATTCAATGGTAATGGCTTGGTTTTTGACTGTAAGCACACAGGGGGTTTATTAGTTGCACTGATTGCAATTTGTAGATCATCAGGGAGGGAGGTAACTGGTGAAGCCCTCACACAGTTACTGATTCTTTTAAAAAAAAGAAAACAACTAATGACTGACAGTGGAAAAGGAATATGCACTTTAATACCCAGAGAAGTTTGTTTTTGGAAGGTAAATTCATACATTTTGGGGGAAAACATTCCTTTATAATTAGTTGATAACAATTGAGCATAATTACAAATTTCCCTTCATCTCCCTTGTCAATGGGCAAATACAAACTCCAGTTTTCAACCAACAAGCCTCAACTATGATTGGACAAGTACCAGTCTGAGAAGGTTGCTCCGATGCTTGACAATTGAATTTCAATGGATAACAGCCAGTCTGAAATGGTACTGGCCAATTCATGCCCAACAAGTCTCCACTATGATTGGATAAATAATAATCTGAGGGGTGGTTGCTGATCCCCACTCAGAGTCTCCTCTGTCAATGCACAGCTATCAATCTGAGAGGATGGTTCCCAGTTTTCAACCAACAAGTCTCAGATGTTATTGGAAAAGTGCCACTGTGATCAGGTTGCTTCCAATTACAACAAATTAATTCCAATGGGTAACCACCAGTCTTAGAGGATACTGACCAATTCCCACCCAACAGATCTCCACTATTATTGGATAAGTACCAGTCTATGGGGTAGTTGCCAATTCCCACCTAACGGATCTTCCCTATCAATGCTCAATTGTCAATCTGAGAGGATAGTTGAAAATCAGTGGAAGATAGTGGAAAGTGTTCAATAAACAATTCTCCAAGTAATTGGACAATTACCAGTATGAGGTTGCTTCTATTCCCAACCACTGAATTCCAGTGGACAACCACCAGTCTGAGAGGGCACTGGCCAGCTCCCTCCCAACAAGTCTCAACTATGATTGGATATATACCAGTTTGTGTGTAACTGCCAGTTCGCACCCAATGAGTCTCCTCTATCAATGCACAGCTATAAATCTGAGAGGATATTGGTAATCATCAACCACCAAGTCTTCACTATCATTGGACAAATACCAATCTGAGAGGGGTGTTTTCATTTCCAACCACTGTATTCCATTGAATAACCACCAGTCTGAAATGATACGGGCTAATTCCCACCCAACAACTCTCCACTACGATTGGATAAATACTAATCTGGGGAGTAGCGGTTGATTCCCACCCAGTGACTCTCATCTGTCAATTTGAGAGGATGGTTGCCAGTTCTTAACCAACAAGCCTCCACTATCATTGGACAAACACCAATCTGAGAAGGTTGCTTCTATGCCCAGCTACTGAATTCCAGTGGATAACCACCAGTCTGAGAGGGTAATGGGCAAATTCCACCCAACAAGTATCCACTATAATTGAATAAATACCAATCTAACAGGGTAGATGCCAGTTCCAACCTAATGAACAACTATAAATCTGAGAGGATATTGCCAGTCATCAACTCCCAGGTCTCCACTATCATTGGACAAATACCAATCTGAGAGGGGTGTTTATTTCCAACCACTGAATTTCATTGGATAACCACCAGTCTGAGAGGGTTCTGGCCAATTACTGGTCATTAAATTTTACTGTTAATGGACAACTGTCAATCTAATAGGATAGTTTCCGGTTCCTAGCCAATACGTCTCCTATCAATATACAACTGTCAATTTGAGACAGCAGTTTCCACCCGTTGTGTGGTCCCTATTAATTAACTACCAGTCTGAGAGGGTAGTTCCATTCATTTTTCACAGCAAGAAGATCCTGGGTTTGACCCTATATAGAGCAACCTGAGTCCTTTCTGGGTGGAGTCTACATGTCCACCGTGTCCATGTGGGTTTACTCCGAGTGCACCAGTTTCCTCCCACAGTCCAAGGACATGCATTAGGTTAACTGATTACACTAAATTGGCCCAGCCTGAGTGTGTATATATGACTAGTCTCGATGTAAACTTGTGTATCAATGTAACCTTATGTGTCTGTTGCTAAATAAATAAATCAAAATAAACAAATAATAAGCCAATTCTCATCCACCGTGACCTTACTATTTATTTGCAACTACCAGACTGAGATGTAGACTCACTTCTAGACACACAAATTAAATGATGCCTAATAAATGCTGGTGTAGCTCTGACTGACAGGCAAGACAAGAACGGCTAACCCAAACAGACCACAGATGCATCAACATGCTTTTCCCTACTGCTTGGAACATTGAGGTTTTCTGGCACTACCAAGATGCCACTGTTGGGGCCACTGAGCCACTGAGTTTGTTTACTCTCAACATCTCAGTTTAATTGTAAAGAGGTTAGTAAATTTGGTCTATGAGGGCAATTGTTGTGACATGGGCATACTAGCAACTTTCTGGTGCCTTTATTTTTGTGAGTCTACCATACACAGTAGGATAACTTTAATTATACAGTGACTGTTCACAATTTATCATGTCCTTCGCCTTTGATGGATAATTAGAGGTGGGATTACAAACGTATACATGTTTAGCAACAGATTGGAAACAGTAACACTACCTGTATTTTGAATACAAACCAATCCATAGCAAATGAATCTATATGATATGTGAGCCTGATAAAAAAGACTACTAAATTTAAGTACAAGATAAGTGTAGTCAGCAAGTAAGTGTATAGCCATTTTTCATAAGACCTTAGACATGTAAGATAAGGTTTCAACTCAATGCAGCTGTACAGCTGCTAATGCAGAAGGATATTACATTCTCAGCTTATTTACAGTACGATGGAAAAGTCTTAGGCCACCGTTAGATTGGATACCATTGTTTTAACAATAGTAATGACTATGTACCATTTTTTTCAGACTCTTTATTAGAATATAACCAGAAAATACAGGAAATTTGTATGCAGTGTTGTAAAAAAATAAATAATAATAATAATAATAAAAGGCTTCTGTAGGCTACAGTGATAGATATTTAGTGTGACCTTTGGTTACACATGACCAGTAGCAGCATGTGGCAGCTTCTTCTTTTTGCCAAGTTGACTTGTTTTGGAAGGGCAGCAGCCAAGAACGCACGTTTTTTTTGGAAGGAGAACAGGGTGACAAGGCTAAGATATGCTAAAGCTCACAGAGACTGGAATGAAGAGCAGTGGAGTGACAAATCCAAGTTTGAAATGTTTGGGTCCAGTCGTCAACAATGTGTTTTGTATGGTCATTATTCCATTGCTAAAACAACAAATCTAATTGTGGCCTAAGACTTTTCCACAGTACTGTAGATCGCCAGAAATACTGAATTATTTTTTGGCCTTTGGAAGACGCCTTGCACAGCAAAGTCCTGACACTATGTAAAGGGACATGCGACCTCAAATTATACCCAAGTCAGTTAACCCATTGCTAGGTGTCTGTCAGTTTTGCTACTTCTCAGTTGTGTGTGGGATACATTTTTTCCATAAGAAACCCAGATAAATTTTGCAGTATTAACTTCCAAGCTGTAGTCTGTCTTGTAAACCTAAAGGGTAAAATTTTTGAAAATGTGCAGTTGTTTGTTCCACCATTTTATATTCTTATAGATTGATATCTATTGATTAGTTTTCATCCACCATCCTCATTTCGGAAATGTCTTGTGATATAGAGTGCGCGTTCTGCATTTGATTCGATTTTGTTAGGCTGACACAGCCAGCAGCGGTATCTGATTTGGAGATATGAAAATCGTGATGCGACCATCTATGGAAAACACCAGTGGCAGAACTGATTGCTTGAATTGATCTCAGACAATTCCACAGATAAGCAGAATTCCTTTAAAATACCAAGAGACACCAAGAAAAATGGACATGACATTTGGCCAAACAAGCCAGCGTTCTTATTCCTCTAACAGAGGCCGTAAACGCTGGCTTCATGCTCAAATGAAAAAAATAAATAAATAAGTAAAATAAAGCTGTCAGAGTTCATATTTCAGGAATGGTAGATATGAGCCAAAACTTTGCCCATAATCAATTTCTGTTTAAGAAGCATGCCAAGCCACTGTATAAAACTGGTTAGCACTTGGAGCGCATCTCTTACGTTCTTGGAAACCAAAGCATTGTCATGACAAGTTACCTGTCTATGCTTAATTGTTCTTCTGATCTCCCTACCAAAAGTGCTGAGAAGGTTAAATGATTCTACGTGGGCATGCGGTGTTGTACCCAGAGGTAATGGATTGCAAAGAATGAACAGACTGTGGGATGCTTGAAGTAGGATAATAGAATTTGGGGCTACCATGTGTAAGCCAGGCTGAGAGATGAAAAGTGACAGCTGGAGAGGTGCTGGATTTTCAGTGATTGAGTGTTATGGATCTGGGTAGTGAGGGAGGTAAGAAATAGAACAAATCAAATGGAAATGGGTCAGGGCAAATAAGCAGGGCAGTTGCAAAATCCTCTTTTTTTTTTTTTTTTTTTTTTTTTTGCTTTGTGTAAAGATAAGAAACTAACTTTGTTTATAATGTACTCTGGGAAGGTCAGTGTTGTTGTTAACTTGTTTCATCTTGGTGGATAAACATTTGAGGACTAGTAAATGCGTGGTGACAATCTTGGTAAAAAGTATGCGTTATTTAGAGATTAAAAGCATTTTGCAGATTTCCTTATCCCTGGTGACTTGTACTTGGCCTTGCTCAAGTGCTAGCTTGGTGGAATTCGTATTTGTACTTCCAGCCTTCCAATGACTAGCTCAGCATCTTAACCCCGGAGTCACCCAGTACTGCAATTAGATAATTTTCAGGATACCAGACACCCCTATCCAGTTTTGCTGTTATGACAGTCTCCACCTTCTATAATGCATTTTAGAGCATGGTTATTTGGATTGGTTTCCATCTAATAACAGCAATAGTGAGAGCATGGGTGACATTCCTCACTGGCATTTCATACCAAAGATTTTGAACGGGGTTGTAGTGCAGGCAAGCGGGTTCCTTCAGTAACAACAGAGCGTCAATAAATCATAGCCTACCAACACCTTGTTTCATGGGAGAACTCTCAAACAGATCCAAGAAAGGGTCTTCCCCAAACTGCTGCCACAAATCTGAACGTGAAAAATCATCTCTGCATGCTCTAGCATTGAAATTTCCCTCCACTAGAACTTAGCAGCACAGCCCAAGAATGATAAACAACTCTTATTCCTTCTCCATCAAAATCTCTCTGGTGCTTGGCTGTAGTGATCACCTGGCATCTGCCAAACCCTGACTTGTGTGCTGGATTTCCAGATGGTGAGGCATAATTAATCAATCCAGAGAAGCCTTGGAGTCCAGTGGCATTGTGTGCTTAACTTCATCCAATGCTTGAAATTGCACATGGGGTTGTGTTGATCTGCTGTGCCATGAAAACCCCATTCATGAAGCCTCAGATATTGTGCTTCTAGAGGGAGATTTGAAATTGGCAGTGAGTGGTAGCACATGGTTCAGAACTTGGCATTCCTCTGTTGTATGCCTGTGTGGCTTCCTCTGCATGGCTGAGCTGCTGTTTCTTATAGACGTTTACGCTTAACTAAAGCAATGCCGGGTCAAGCGGGACTGGTTTAATGGTGTGGAAATATGGCTTGTTGGAAAGGAGGCCACCTATGATGGTGAACTGGATTGAAGCTGACATTATCGAGTATGTCACACACAAAAACACTGAGCTCACATATTCATTGTTATTTGGCCAGGTAGGATTAACTACCATCAAAGTTTCCCGCTGAAGACACAAGATCCTACAGCAATTGTGTACTGGACTAAGTGGTCCCGATGAGCGCATGTTTACTTTATTTTGATACATTTAACTTACGAAGGATTTATCAGAACATATCCCCATCTTTAATCAGGGAGCACCTGTGCAATACAACTCCAGTAATTCATAATGCCTTATACAGTGTGGATTTTCTGGAGGTCTGGAACGAATTTATTCAATTTACATTATTCGTTATAGGAAAAATTAGCTCGGCACTCATCATTTTCGGTACTTCACAAGCCTTCTGGAAAGAGTTAATGACGAGAACCGAGTTACCCCTATATCATATTTACTCTAAAATATTAGTCTACATATTAGTGTGCTTTATTTTAACTATATTTACGCATGTTCTCTCTGTTAATATTTGTTTAGCTTCTATTTAGTTAAATTATTAGTATAAAACCTATTAATTAGCTCCTTCTAAGGTTTCTTTCTTAGAATGTTTAGGGGTTTTTCCTTGCCAGTGTCACATTAGGTTTTCTCAGTTTGGGATTGGCCTTAGATAAGAGAAATTACCTGCTGCTTTGAGACAATGCTCCACTGTAAAAAAAAAAAAAAAAAAAAAAAAAAAAAACAATACAAGAAGCTGAGTTTGACTTGCTGTGCATGTGCACTGTGTGCATGCAGCATGCTAGAGCCACAGCTCAAGCAATACAGACTCCACCAGCCAAAAGTTTTAATCCTCACTTGCATGGACATGGTATGGTTTTGAAAAGGCACTTGTTTCTCAAGAGATGGAACTGTGCAAACTTTGTCGGAAATCGGTTTCCATAAAAAATTATTTATATTACTTATTTCACCATCTGCAAACTAACCACTGTGCAGAATATGAAGACGATGACAAACGTTGGTAGTCAACTCTCCATGACAGGTTTAAACCAGCCAAGGTACCAGCACAAAAACACTCAGCAAACCTTAGCGGAATCGTTTTGCAAATGACAAGAAAAACAACGGATGGCAAGACATAAATGCTGTTACCAGTTACATTGTGAAAGACACGGTGCCAATTCAGGCACTATGAATACGTTAGAGCCATAAACTGGGCACTGCCAAAGTACTGATAAAATCCCAGAACATATTGATTATTTTTTCTCTCTCCCAATATCACACCACTCCTACATTATGGCTAAAAGAGCCAAATTCACTTGATAGAAAGTGTGTTTGCATATTCATTTGGCCACGTAGTGTAATGCATCCCCTCTTAATGTTTAATTGATTTACAAAAGGGGGAAAAAAAAGTGCATGCATAAATGTGACACACTACTTTATCATGGGCCGCAGCAACCCTTCTGCCATAGCATTTAATCATGCATATACTGTTCCTCATTAGAAAGTAAGATGCTTTTGTGAGTGCATGCACATTAATAAGAGATATCTGCATTTCATACATGCTTAAACAGCCCATAACTCGACCGTAAGCAGCCTGCATACCAAACACATTCACACAACAGAACGGATGTTTACTACCTTTGTTCCCTTCTTGTTGTGTTTCATGCTGTTTTATGTCCTGGTCATTCGAAAAAATGGTAATAGAACTTCTGGCTTGCAGGTGTGCATATTTCTTTTTTTTAATGCTGGCACAATGTTAAAGTAGGGTCATCGGAAACTTAATTGCAGTTCTAAATCTGAGCTCGTTGCATTGGTGTTGGTGATTATCATGCTTTATCTTTGGTCTGTAATTACACCTCACATTACTATTGGTTACAATAGAATGGAAAATCACAATAGCCGGTTGAAATAGTAATATTTATTGTGTTACAGTCTGAACTTAACCCCATTAAAATCTCCATTTCCTACTTTATATACACATTTTGCCTTGCAAAATGTCTGTACCAAGAAGAAATGGAATGGTTCTGAAAATTAAATAAAAAAATAAAATAAAAACTAGAATAACAGGTTTGGAAAAGTGATTGAGTAATTTTGAGCCACCGTTTGCTTTAATTACAGCCATCAGTCTGTTTATATGTGCCTCTGCTTGCTTGGCACACCTAGTTTGGGGAGTATTTGGCTGTTCTTCCTTGGAGAATTATTTGAGTTTGGTCAAATTATTCTACATAGTAAAGCATTCACAAAGCTCTAGTTATAGCAGGGTTTGACTGTACAGGGTGCCCACTCGCACCTGATTGTCATCCCATTGATTGAAAACACCTGACTCTAATTTCACCTTCAAATTAACTCCTAATCTTAGAGGTTCACATACTTTTGCCCTCACTAATATGTAATATTGAATCCTTTTCCTCAATAATTAAATTACCAAGTATAATATTTTTGTCTCATTGTTTAACTGGGTTCTCTTTATCTACTTTTAGGACTTGTGTGAAAATCTGATGATGTTTTACGTCATTTATGCAGAAATATTGAACATTTTAAAGGGTTCACAAACTTTCAAGCACCACTGTATTTGTGGTGGCTATATGCACTTGTTTCCTGTCCCTTGGTTTTTGTGCACCTGGTTGTAGGTCGTGACAGCTTGTACTGGCCAATCTGGATTCATTAATCTTTCTCATTAGAGCCGGGTTTTGGCTCTGTTTAATCTGCGGGAGATATGGCTGGATATGTTTCCCTCTCTATGGAGCCCTCATGAATATGCAGGAGTGCTGAGTCACATCTAAATGCCTATTGGAATATTAATACGGCCATAAAACCTGGTGTCGTGTGGAATTTGAAAGGTCTTGTATCATTTTCTGGCTTTGAAACACAGTTTTTTGTAAATAGCTGTAATAGTGGTGCTGCGTTTGACCCCCTGGGTCAGTCTGCATTCTCTGTCAAGGCTGGTTGTGATGCGTCAGATAATTGTGCATTCGTGTTTGTTTTAGGACGTTGTCCATCTTTGGTCCCCTGAATTCTAGTAGTCAGTCTGAACTGGGACGCTTGTTCATCCTGTTCGATCAATAACAGAGTTATAAGACAGTGACCTGTGATTTCATTCAACTGCACAAGCAAGACTACAATTAGTATTTTCACTGTGTGTGTGTGTGTGTGTGTGTGTGTATGTGTATGTGTATGTGTATGTGTATGTGTGTGTGTGTGTGTGTGTATGTATATATATATATGTATATGTATATATATATATGTATATATATATATTAGTGATGTGTCGGTCTCAAAGCCGGCTCTGTGAAGTGAACGACGGGAGCCGGTTTCTGATTGGAAGCCGGTTGTGAGCGCAGAGAGCGAGAGAGAGTGAGAATAATAATAAATTAAGCTACAAACAATCTAAAGAGCCGGGTTTTTTTAGTGAGCCGAGCCAAAAGAGCCGGAATTCCCATCACTAATATATATAAATGTGTGTGTGTGTATATGTATGTGTGTGTGTGTGTGTGTGTATGTATGTATGTGTGTGTGTGTGTGTGTGTGTGTGTGTGTGTGTGTGTGTATGTATGTGTGTATATATATATATATATATATATATATATATATATATATACACACATACATACACACATATATATATATATACACACACACATACACACATACATACACACACATATAAATATATAACTATATATATATATATATATATATATATATGTATATATATATATATATATATTGAAGATACAGACTGTTGGTATACCTGCTGGGCATTGCTGCCTGACGCACCTCCACCAGTGCAGTCTACGCAATTGTGCTCCCCTATACACCTATGGGCAGGAACGGGTCGTCAGCTGGGGACCACCAGTCACTGATGTTTCGCTCCTTTAACCCCAGTACATCTCTTGGTGGTGGAGCGATGGCAGGTATCTCTTCCTGCCACCCCTTGCTGATGCCCTAGGTGTTCTGCCCCCACCCTCTATCTCTCCTCCTTAACCATAGCCAGAAGCTGCCCCTCTCCACCTCTTCTGCCAGCTCCTTGATGGCTTTGCGGCTCCCTGCCCCTGTGCAGCCGATGTCTCGCAACAGACGGGCTGTTGAGGAGCCCACAAAGCCCCTACACCCCACTTCAAAGGGGCATGTAATGGCTTTCCAGCCAGCCTCCAGACACTCTGCCGCCAGGTCAGCGTACTTGGAACGCTTACGTTCATTAGCAGCCTCCATCCCCTGTTCCCACGGGACAGTTGGCTCTACCAGCAGGATGGTCTTGTATAGCACTGACCATAAGATCAGGTCTGGCCGGCGCGATGTTTCCACTATCTCCCTGAGAAACTGGAGCTGCCTCCCCAGGTCAACTCTCATGGTCCACTCACCACCGGGTGAGAGGAGTCTTGCTCTCCGGAGGGAGGGTTTGGGGTTCTCCCCAGCTCTTGCAAAGGTGATGGGTGGTCTCGCCGAATCCGGAGGTTCGCTGTTGGCCTGTTGTCTGCATGCCTCTGCCACCTCTGCCAGCTTTTTCAGCACCAGGTCATGCCGCCACCTGTAGCGGCCTTGAGATAGTGCGGTCTTGCAGCCTGATAGGATATGCTGGAGGCCTGCATTGATGGTGTTGCACAGGGGGCAGCTTTCCTCCATGCCAAATCATAAGTGGAGGTTTCGGGGACAAGGCAGGGTGTCATAGGTGGACTTGATAAGGAAGCTGAGTCTGGCCTGGGGGATCTTCCACAGGTCAGCCCATGACATGGGCCTTTCTGTGACGCCTTCCCAGGTCATCCAGCCTCCTTGTCTGCTTTGACACACTGCTTTGACATGTAGCCGGTCTTTCTCCGTCCTGGCCACTTCTGCCACCACCATGGCTCTTCTTTGTTCCTTGGAGGCCTTGGACCAAAAGAGGGGTGCCTCACGACTGCCCAACCCTGCTCGACCCTCCTGGACTCGTCCAATGACCTCCCGGTGTTTCAACCTACTGATGGCCATGTCAACCTCCTCCTGGGCTTTCCACTTCCTCCCTGTTCGCACTTTGGAGCCAGCTGCTCTCACTAGCTGGTCAGTGGAATCCCTTAGCTCCAGCACCAGTCGGGCCTTTTCCTGCCTGTATCCCTGGCTGATAGATTGGAGGGGCAGTTGCAGCATGTTCCTCCCGAATAGCCCCAAGTCCAAAAGGCATCTCGGCAGTCCCAGCCACTTCTTGATATACAAGTTTGCTAACCTGTCTATCTTATCTGCCACTGATGAGGGAACTTCACACATTTTCAGCGGCCACATTACCCTTGAATACAGTATGAATTGGTAGGTCCATACTTTGTACTTGCCAGGGAGCTGGCTCTCGCTGATTCTTGCCAAGTCATCGGCAAGCTGCTTCCTCACTGCATCCCCCATCTGCTTGTCGGAGAGGTCTGCTGTGTAGGTCCGTCCGAGGCTACGGACAGGTTGACTAGCCAGCAATGGGATCTCCTTGCCCCCCGCAACAAAGATGGTACGGTCGCGGCTGACCCCTTTCCTTAGGGACAGGCTACGTGACTTTGCACTTTTGATCTTCATTCTTGCCCAGCCCACAAACTCGTCGATCCGCTTCAGCAGTCTTGCCGTGCATGCTGCTGTCTGGAGGATGGTGGTGACGTCGTCCATATAACCTCTTACTGGTTGCAGCCTTTGACCAGATGGTAATTTCACCCCTCCCGCCATCCTCCTTGCCCCTATTAAGATGACTTCAAAGGCTGTAATGAACAGGATGGGGATGATTGAGCATCCCATGGCAAAACCAACTTCCTGTCGAGTGAAATCTTGATGGGTACAGCACATCTGAAGGTCTGCGAAGTAGCTTGACACCAGGGCGCGAATGCAGACGGGGATATAGAAGAATTCCAGGGCAAAATCGATGAGTTGGTGGGGAACTGACCCGTATGCATTGGCGAGGTCTAGCCAGACTACATGCAGGTCACTTTTCTCTCTTTTTGCTCGCTGGATCTGCTCCCATATTACTGCCGAGTGTTCCACGCACCCTGGGAAGCCTGGCACCCCGGCCTTCTGGCAGCTGGTGTCGATGTACCTGTTGTTTGTAAGATAGCTGGCCAACCTCTTGGCAAGGACAGCAAAGAAGATCTTGCCTTCGACGTTCAGGAGCGCAATACTTCTGAACTGGCCAATGGTGGTGGAGTTCGCCTCCTTTGGGATGAAAACAGTGGCTGCTCTTTGCCACTCTGACGGGATGACTTGGTTCTTCCAGGCCACTCTCAGGAGCTTCCATAAGTGTTTCAGGACCTCTGGGCAGTACTTGTACAACTTATTGGGTATCCCGTTGGGGCCTGGGGCTGAGGCTGCTCTTGCTTTCCGAACAACCTCTGCTGCCTCAATGAGCTTGGGCAGAGCAGTGTCGAAGAGGTGAGATGGGGGGGCTGGGCGAGGAACATACCCTGGCGGTCCTAGCGGGGTTTGTCTCGCTGGGTCACTGTAGAGCTCCTTGAGATAGTTCTCAAGCTCTGACTGACTGATTTCCAGCTTCCCACTCCTCTTATCCTCGAGCAGCCGTCTTGCATGCTGGTAGGGGTTCCTGAAGAAGCTGCTTCTCTCCTTCTCCTTCCGCCTTCTGCGCCTGCGAATGCGCTCTGCCCTCCGCAGGCTGGCCATGCTCTTTTTCTCCCACAGAGGCTTCAGGCCCTCCTTCTCCTCTGAACTCGCCTTCCTCCACTGCTTTCGAAGGTGACGCCGCTTCTTCACCAGTGCCTCGATCTCCCTCTCCCTCCTCCCCTTTTGCTTTGGGCCAGTGCTCTGCTTCGCTGCCAGTGTCCCAAACCTGCCTCTGCATTCCTCATACAGTATGTCCCCAATGCTGTTCAGCTTAGTCTCCACCTGTCCACGTAAAGAGTGTTCCGGGATAGCACTGAGGTCCTTGTCCAGCTGCTGCCACACGGCTGTCTCGTTCGCTTTTGGCCATTTGACTGGTTGTCTCCGCCCTGGCACTTTCCTTTCCGTCTGCAGTCCTGGTTCTTGGGTGTCTGGATGTAATGGTGTTCTGGGTCAGTTGGTGTTCTGGGGATGTTATCAGCGTCATCTTCTGACAAATCAGGGTCCACCAGGGTCCCTTCTACCTCTGCCATCTGCCTTCCCTCCGCAACGTTGGATCCCTCAGCTCTGTGGTTTGCGACCTGGCTCTGGGTTCCTCTTGTCTGACCTGCAGCTGCAGCGCAATGTTGCTTTTGGGCTCCCTCCTCGCACCTCCTTTTTCCCTGGTGAATCCTTAACCCTCTGAAGGTGGTCACCTTTTCCCATCCACACCTGCATCTTCTCATAATCCTACACTCGTTGCCTGTGTCCGTTCCGGTAGTTACCAAAGAATCTGTCTTTTATTTATTTATATATATATATATATATATATATGTGTGTGTGTGTGTGTGTGTGTGTGTGTGTGTGTGTGTGTGTGTGTGTATACACACGCGCGCACACACTGAACACACACACATTCACACACTGAAAATTAAGGCCTTGATATAGTGATAAACCCAGAAACTGTGAGTGTGTTTACATTCCTTTAATAATCCAATCATCATCTGGTTTCTGCAGTTATTTGATTATCAGATTAAAATTTGATTAAATCAGATTAAAAAATCCCATGGAGAGCTGGATTTTACTCCAGTAAGCGAATTTCTCATAGCATTTATACCAGTGATTGGATTTCTCAGTATGCACATGCGTTCAAACCTGATCAACATGGTTGCCAGGTTCGCTTATTCTAAAAGACTTGGGCTCTTTTTCCATTGACTGTGGCCTTTTGTTTGTCGTGGGATCTGGCAACCCCAGACTTAATTGAGCCACGGAATTAAACTCAGCGGAACGGTTATCTATCGAACACTTTTTTGGAGACTCTGAAATACAGTATATATTAGATAAAATTAAGAGTTTCATTATTATTTCATTACTATTAGACTTTGAATTTTACGTCACATTTTTCTGTGAAATTATGTAAACCCAGAGCTTTCCCATTATACTCATGGATTAGATTACGGACAATCGGATTTTCTGCAGCTATTGGATTATTAAGTGCATGTAAACAGGACTGTGGTAGCCTAGCAGGTAAGGTACTGGACTATGGACCAAAAGGTCCAGGGATCAAATCCCACCTCTGCCACTTTTGGGACCTTGAGCAAGGCCATTAAACCCCAATTGCTTGGATTGAAAGATTGTATCAATTGTAAGTCGCTCTGGATAAGGGCGTCTGCTAAATGCTGTAAATGTAAAGACACTCAGTGAAACAGAAACAGCCCCTCCATATACAATAAATAATATACATTAATATACAAAATATACATTTTATTTATTTATTGTTACTATTGTATTAGTGAAAAAAAATCAAATTAATATCTCCCATCCCTAGTAGTCCAGTGCCTTAACCAGTAAGCTACTCTATCCAATACATATTTATCACACTAAACAATTACAGGTATGTGCCATAGTAGTCTAGAGCCTTAACCACTGAGGCACCACCATTATCAGTAAGTACCTGATCGACCTCACAGTGGCTCCAGAGGCCATCCTGGAAGAATGGGGAGTTGAGGATGGAACCTTGGTTCCCAGTATAAAACTAACACACTAACATGACGAAGCCTACATTTTATTTCCACAAACATTCAACACCATTAAATAAATAGATATAAGGATTCCCAGTCACTCAATCACGTTCCATATCTCATTAATTCAGTTCAGGTCGTAGTGGCGGTGCCTAGGGGTGCCAGTCCATCACAGGGCGCACACACAGGGAATTTACCAGTTGATCTGATGTACGTCTTTGAAATGTGGAAGGAACCTGAAGTGCCTAGATGAAACCAATGCAGATATGGGAAGAACATGCATTCCATGCTGGGGAGTGCCTGGGGACTAAAATCAGGGTTTCTGGAGCTGTGAGGTGACAGCGCTAACCACTGTACAACCATGCCACAATGTAAGGATGCTGCTAAATCGAATTCATGCTGATGATTGCTTTTTCTCTATGGTGCTTTTAAAAGTGTTGGGTTTAACATGTGAGAGAAACCAAATACCTCATTAACAGTCTTGTACAGTCACAACTGGATTTGGTGCATTGTTATTATCAATAATTAAAAACAATCCTAAAGGAAATGTTGTAGATGCTGTAATTTTAAATGGAGAAATCTCATACTGACTATCACCTGTCTCTGAATAAAGGCAGACTCATGCTGTGTGGATAAAGCAACCACATCTAGAGAGCAGTAAATTAAAATTGGGATAACACTAACAATTCACCATACAATCAGCAAGTAATGGGATGGCACTTATAAGGTTGTGAACCCTTTAGAATTGTCTATATGTCTGCATAAATGAGCTAAGACATTATCAGATTTTACACAAGTCCTAAAAGTAGATAGAGAGCTTAACTAAACAAATTAGACCAAAAAATATACTTAATCATGTATTTATTGAGGAACTACTGTACTGTGCAAAAGTCTTTAGATATACCATTGTTTTAGTAATGGTATAATGACCATATATAATTATTTCTCAGTTTTTTTTATTACAACAGTACAACCAGAAAATTTGTATGCAGCATTAAACTGGGGGGAAAAAAAGCTTCTGTATTCTACAATGGCAAGTATTTTAGCAATAGCAGCACTTCATGGGGATGCCAAGATGACACTTAAAGAAGAGTAATGTGACGAGGTTAATGTATGCTAATGCTTACAAAGGTTGGAATGAAGATCAGTGAAGAGTATTGTGGAGTGTCAAATCCAAGTTTGTTCATTTTCAGTCCTAGACAATATGTTCTTATATATAACATACCGGTTTATAATATCTGGTCTTTATGCCATTGCTAAAACAACAAATCTAATGGTGGCCTAAAATAGTAGGTATAGTAGATCTAATGGTCCCTATATGAGAGTGGCAAAAGTATGTAAACCTCTGTGTTTATCAATTAATTTGACAGTCAAATTAGAGTCTGTGGTTTTCAGTCAATGGTATGGAAATCAGTCTCTGTTGTATTTAAACAATAGGGATTTATGAAAGCCTGATTTTCACAGCACACAATTGTAGAGGTGTATCATGGCACGAACAAAATCGTACCTAAGAAAAGAGTTGTTTATGCTCTTCAGGCTGGAAACGGTTATTAAACCATCTCCTAAGTGTTTGGACTTCACCAATCCACAGTCATATACTGTATACAGATGGAAAAAAATGTAACACCAGTGTGTTGACCACCTAAGATCACTCCAAGAGTATAATAGTCAGCGATGTCAAAAAGGAATCCAAGGTAACTTCTAAGCAACTAAAGGCATTACAACTAGGCATTTAGCAGACGCTCTTATCCAGAGCGACTTACAACTGATAGAATCTTAGCAATTGCTATCACAATCCAAGCAATTGTGGTTTAAGGATCTTGCTTGAGGTGGGATTTGAACCCTGGACCTTCTGGTCTACAGTCCAGTACCTTAATCACTAGGCCACCACAATCCCATGTTAAATCTGTTCAGTTGTTAAAGTTCATGAGCCCACCATGAGGAGAACACTGAACAACAGTGGCGTCTTTGGCAAGGTTTCAAAGAGAACATTTTTGCTCTCCAAAAAGAAAAGTGAAAACCCAATCACATTTTAGATCATATTTATGTAGAAATATAAAAAAAAAATCATAAGAGGTCACAACATTTTGAGCATCACTGTGCTGAGCAGTCCTCTGAGCATTAATTAGCCCACACGCCTACCTGTCACGTTTATCTTCTAGGATGCTATCACGGTGAGCACCTGTTGAGATATTGAGGTGGAGTGCTGATTAATGATCCTGAGAAAAATAGGGAAACTGGGCGAGCAGGTTTCTCAAAACAAGTGAGAGCAGTGCTGAAGCGAAGCAATCCATCTCGCTCACCATGAGGACGTTGGAATGGATGAAAGAGGAAGACCATCTAAAAGGCATCTTGGGAAAATAGCTTTCTTAGCAATGGCATTTCATTTGTTTTTTTTTTCTCTATCCTGCTAGAGGGCCATGTTGACACTCTGATACGCTACAGATGGAGATCTGTGACCTTTCCTTCAGTGTTTGACGTTTCACTTGCTGGTGTTGTACCTGTGCACTCTGATGTCTTAAGGCACTGCAATATTGTGACAAATTAACATAAAATGACTATTTTACTCAAACAAAAGCGATTGGGTGGTAAAATTATGCATGGTATGTCCTATGTGCAGAAAACACAGTCAGTTGTTTGTGTATATGACATCAATTTGCCTTTATATCAAGTATACCAGGTGGCACAGTGTCACACTGGCTAGACCTGGGTTCAAGTCTAGGCAAAGATGTGCTAGGTTCACTGGAGTTTTGGTTTCTTTCCATAAACTGCAACTTTTGTTTGAAAAATCTAGTCAAAATACTTTTTTGGTTACCAAGGTTAAGTGTTGGTATACCTTAAATTAGAGACTGTAATCATTATGTCGATGGAAAACCTTGTCTTGCTTACTTGAGGACCAAATGTCCTTAGAATGACAGGACAGGAATGTGTATGTGTGTGTGTGTACACAGACACACACACACACACACACACACACACACACACACACACAAACTAAGAGGTGTACCTAGTGATGGGTGAGTATATAACACATTAAATAAGGCTTCATAGACTATATATTTACTTCAAACCTCAAGTCAAGTGCCTTGGACGATGCTGATATTTCACTCTCAATAGATCTGTCACAGCATGATACTAATGCAGATTGCCAGCGCTTTGTTCCTTCTTGCTGTTAAATTTGTTGTTGTTTTTTATTAACAGTGTGATCTGCCACCACAAACCCGTCCATACTGCTTCTGCTCAGCATCGGATTCAGTTTATAATCTGAGCCCAGATCAACAGCAAGCGTTCCAGCAGTGTAACTCTTACTGCCAAACCATAGGAATTTACATGTACTTAATTACTGAATCTATAATTATTTATTCTCATTAAAATGTTTTGCACATGCCCATATGTCTTTTATGTATGTCAATATGTATTAGTATACATATTTAGAATATGTATCCTTTGAACCCTGTAAAACCTATTTCAATTTGGAAAACCAACTATAATTTAATCAAGGGTGTTCAAACATTTAATGAGACTGTTAGTATAATCGCAGTGTTCAAAAATCAGTAAGTGCCACCATTTAAACACGTCTCAAATTAAACCAATGAAACAAATGATCTAACATAAAAAGTTAAGGCTGAAATTTGACTTGCAGCAGTGAGCCGTGGAATGATTTCTGTCATGAAGGTGTTTCATCACTCATCTGAGCTCCTGCATCAGTTCATCTTGATTGGTGGGAAAATCCATACTCTGTTACCTTACACATCATGAGACTGACCTGACATGAGTGTCACCAGATGATATTCGTTACCACGAAAGCAGACATAACTTTCGTACCAGTTCTCTCCTCCATCTAGAACATGAGTGGCCATTGGTAAACTTCTGAATCTTGGTGTGAGACGATCTTGTTTCAGTAATGTTCATGTTTACATAAGCTAACTGTAATCAGCTTTTTGCCAAATTCATACAGGTACACTTGCAAGGTGTAATTTTAGTGGTTTTATATAAAGGAAAAATCAAAACCATGCCAACCTAGATTTAAGCTCTTTTTGCATAGTTTTAGCAATGCAATCTAATCCAGGTTTGGTTCCATTCCAAGTTTGAAAATTTTTTATAAAGCATTTAAAATTGCATTAAATCTTTTGAGAAACTCCGTTATCAGTTACACTATTTACACTTAATTTTTTTTCTGTATCTTACCACACACCTGCTTGGATTGAACATGTAACTTTGTATCAGCTACAGTGGGGCAAAAAAGTATTTAGTCAGCCTACTTAGTTCTCCTACTTAGAACGATGAGTGAGGTCTGTCATTTTCATCATAGGTACACTTCAACTATGAGACAAAATGAGGAAAAAAAATCCAGGAAATCACACTGTAGGATTTTTAAAGAATTTAATTGTAACTCATGGTGGAAAATAAGTATTTGGTCACCCACAAACAACCAAGATTTCTGGCTCTCATAGACCTGTAACTTCTTCTTTAAGAAGCTCTTCTGTCCTCCACTTGTTACCTGTATTAATGGCACCTGTTTGACCTTGTTATCTGTATAATAGAAACCTATCCACATCCTCAAACAGTCAGACTCCAAACTCAACCATGGCCAAGAACAAAGAGCTGTCGAAGGACACCAGGAAGAAAATTGTAGACCTGCACCAGGCTGGGAAGAGTGAATCTACAATAGACAAGCAGGTTGGTGTGAATAAATAAGCTGTGGGAGCAATTGTAAGAAAATGGAAGACATACAAAACCATTGATAATCTCCCTCGATCTTGGGCTCCACGCAAGATCTCATCCCGTGGGGTCAAAATGATCATGAGAACAGTGAGCAAAAATCCCAAAACTACACGGAGGGACCTGATGATTTGCCAGAGAGCATATGGATGATCCAGAAGAGGATTGGGAGAATATCATGTGGTCAGATGAAAACCAAAATAAGAACTTTTTGGTAAAAAAACTCAACTGGAGTTTTTTTTTTTGTGCTGAGTCACATCCCAAGGACACCATACCTACTGTGAAGCATGGGGGTGGAAACATCATGCTTTTGGGGCTGTTTTCTGCAAAGGGGACAGGACGATTGATCCGTGTTAAGGGAAGAATGAACGGGGCCATGTATCCTGAGATTTTAAGCCAAAATCTCCTTCCATCAGTGAGAGCATTGAAGATGGAATGTGGCTGGGGCTTCCAGCATGACAATGATCCCAAACACACCGCTCGAGCAACAAAGGAGTGGCTCCGTAAAAAGCATTTCAAGGTCTTGGAGTGGCCTAGCCAGTCTCCAGACCTCAACCCCATAGAAAATGTGTGGATGGAGTTGAAAGTCCGTGTTGCCCCAAAACATCACTGCTCTAGAGGAGATCTGCATGGAGGAATGGGCCAAAATACCAGCTACAGTGTGTGAACACCTGGTGAACAGTTACAGGAAACGTTTGACCTCTGTCATTGCCAACAAAGGTTATGTTACAAAGTATTGAGTTGAACTTTTATTATTGACCAAATACTTATTTTACACCATAATTTACAATCAAATTCTTTAAAAACCCTACAATGAAAATTTTTTTCTCCTTTAGTCTCTCATAGTTGAAGTGTACCTATGATGAAAATTACAGACCTCTCTCATCTTTCTAAGTCGGAGAACTTGCACAATCAGTGGCTGACTAAATACTTTTTTGCCCCACTATATATGAATAGTGGACACAGTGACCCAAACAAAGCCTATGAAAGGGGAGGATATGTAAAATTAAGGCAATGATAACTGTGTTGAAGTGAGCAAAAGCAAAGGCAAGTTTTAGCATCATCCCATAGTCTTGCCTATTTTGTTCCATGGCTGGTCAAATCTGCCTGAAAACCACCCCAGGTGTAACAAAGCATGGCTAATTACCCTTAATGGCAATTGCTCATCTGCATAGTGTGAATAAACTCATTAATTCTCATTTCAGTGAGATAAAAAGGACTATACAAGAAATACGAATAAAACGCAGCCGCCATACCGCTGCTGTTAATACATAGAAAAAAAGTTTTCAGTTTGATTTCAGCTTTAATTGACCATTTTGTTGTTTATTTTATACCTTGCATACATTTTTTTTCATCCCTAGTGTGATTTTTGCTGAGTCGTGTTGATATAGTACCACATGTTAGTGTTAAACAAACAAACGAACAAAAAACTAGAATGGTTGTGCTGATGAATGTATGCTTATTGTTATTATTATTAGAGGTATGCACAGTTTAAAGGTTATCCAATCAACATCCGCTTGCTTTAACGACCATCGGTTATGTGCTCGCTTGCCCTTTAGCCTATATTTGGACTGCAAACTGTTCTGACTTGGAAGATGTGGTTAGAGACGTTATTGTGCAAGTTTCTTAAGTTTGGATGACTTTCCGCTACTTATTTGTACCAAGCTGTAAATGCTGTTTGTGTTTGTGCTAATGTCCTATTGTAAGTAGTCCTCCTCACCTGTATATTCTCTCTAACTTTATAACTATATAAACTGATTGACATTCACTGGTTGAGTCTCTGTTTTATTCTGGCTGATCTTCCATGTTGTTCATAATACGGTCTATCAATGCATTTTTGTCTTCTGTCAAACACTATCAGGTCCATCATACCATCCTCATAAGGGTTACAGCTTTCCCCTAGACAGGGTCAAAACAGTGCGTTACTGTTTTTCCCATAATTATTGTGAATTTCTGTCATTTATATTTATCATTGCAGTATCATTTATACACGTTTTGCTTGTGTACAACAGTTTAGTTTAGAGATGCTGTGTAGATGGTAGCGTTCCACTCGTGTATTCAGCAGTATCTGACATATTTACGTATCATTTACATGCACTTTCTTCTGAAAATACAGTGGTGCTTGAAAGCATGTGAACCCATTAGAATTTTCTGTATTTCTGCATAAATATGACCTAAAACATCATCAGATTTTCACACAAGTCCTAAAAGCAGATAAAGAGAACCCAGTTAAACAAATGAGACAAAAATATTATACTTGGTCATTTATTTATTGAGGAAAATGACCCAATATTACGTATTAGTGAGTGGCAAAAGTATGTGAACCTCTAGGGTTAGCAGTTCATTTGAAGGTGAAATTAGAGTCAGGTGTTTTCAATCAATGGGATGACAATCAGGTGTGAGTGGGCACCCTGTTTTATTTAAAGAACAGCGATCTATCAAAGTCTGCTCTTCACAACACATGTCTGTGAAAGTGCATCATGGCACGAACAAAGGAGGTTTCTGAGGAGCTCAGAAAGAGTTGTTGATGCTCATCAGGCTGGAAAAGGTTACAAAACCATCTCCAAAGAGTTTGGACTCCACCAATCTACAGTCAGACAGATTGTGTACAAATGGAGGAAATTCTAGACCATTGTTACCCTCCCCAGGAGTGGTCGACCAACAAAGATCACTCCAAGAGCAAGGTGTGTAATATTTGGGTTACAATGGACCCCAGGGTAATTTCTAAGCAACTGAAGGTCTCTCTCACATGTTAGTGTTCTGAGTCCACCATCAGAAGAACACTGAACAACAATGGTGTGCATGGCAGGGTTGCAAGGAGAAAGCCACTGCTCTCCAAAAAGAACATTGCTGCTCGTCTGCAGTTTGCTAAAGATCACGTGGACAAGCCAGAAGGCTATTGGAAGAATGTTTTGTGGATGGATGAGACCAAAATAGAACTTTTTGGTTTAAAAGAAAAGTTTTATGTTTGGAAAACGGAAAACACTGCATTCCAGCATGAGGACGTTATCCTATTTGTGAAACATGGTGGTGGTAGTATCATGGGTCTGTTTTGCTGCATCTGGATCAGGACGGCTTGCCATCATTGATGGAACAATGAATTCTGAATTATAGCAGAGAATTATAAATGAAAATTTCAGGACATCTGTTCATGAACTGAATCTCAAGAGAAGGTGGGTCATGCAGCTAGACAACGACCTTAGGCACACAAGCCGTTCTAGCAAAAAATGGCGAAAAAAGTGTTGTGGAAGGACCTGAAGTGAGCAGTTAATGTGAGGAAACCCACCAACATCCCAGAGCTGAAGCTGTTCTGTGTGGAGGAATGGGCTAAAATTCCTCTAAGCCGGTGTGCAGGACTGATCAACAGTTACAGGAAACGTTTAGTTGCAGTTATTGCTGCACAGGGGTGTAACACCAGATACTGAAAGCAAAGGTTCACATACTTTTGCCACTCACTAATATGTAATATTGGATCATTTTCCTCAATAAATAAATGACCAAGTATAATATTTTTGTGTCATTTGTTTAACTGAGTTCTCTTTATCTACATTTAGGACTTGTGTGAAAATCTGATGTTTTATTTCATATTTATGCAGAAAATATAGAAAATTCTGAAAGGTTCACAAACTTTCAAGCTATTTACGTTAGCGTAGCGCAAAAAGACTGTTGTGACTATGGTGTAACTTTTCCATTATCCGTCTATTAATTGTGTTGAGCTTTGTTTTTATCTTGTGAAAGCGTTCTCTTACAACACTGCTGTGCTGTGACCTCACAAACTATTTAGGATAAAAGCTCAATGAAAAATGTGAATATACTACCCTTATTACTCAAAGTGCCTTAAAGGAACACGTAATCCGCCATACCATTGTCTAAATTACCATTTAGATGGTTTCAAGGTTTCTTCTCTCATCAACTTGCCAGTCTGTCTGATAACTCCAGTCTCGTTTTCAGCTCCTGTTTTACATGTTTGTGTTTGATATTTCAGTCTAGAGGCTTGGCCTGCACCAAGGGAAGTGTAAAGAGCTTTGAAATTGATTTGGTCAAAATATTTTCATGCTTTTCATCTTTAATCAACACTGAAGTGGTGTGAAAATAAGACGAGAAAAGGATAGTGTTGCTGTGAGATGGATTGGCAAAGTGCTAAGGGAAACTAGGTCCATCAAAAACATGGTTATGTGAGTCTTCAGAGACTCAAGTTTAAGCAACCCTGGTCAAATTACACATTTAGTTCGTTTTTTTTTCCCTCCCAGTAAGAAAATAGTTCTGCAAATTGACAGCATGCAGTTTAAAAGGGACTGAATTGGATAAAATGTCAAATTTGGCATGTGAAAAAGTTAGAGATAATACACTATTAGTCTGATGCTGTAGATCAACCCTCTAGAGGGTGTATGTAGACTGTGTTCCATGATGGCGCACACACAGACGGAGAGCAGGCTCTGGACGGCCCAGACAAACCACCAGTAGAGGATCATTTGATTCACCGACAAGCAGGAGCATCTCCTACAGCTTTGTTGTCCACTATCCAGACACAGGTGGCACCTTCACTACATTTACAGCATTTAGCAGACACTCTTACCCAGAGCGACTTACAATTGATACAGTCTTACAATCCAAGCAATTGTGGGTTAAGGGCCTTGCTCAAGGACCCAACAGTGGCAGCTCGGCAGAGGTGGGATTTGAACCCTGGACCTTCTGGTCCATATTCCAGTACCTTACCTGCTAGGGTCCCAGTCCCAGAGACACTTCCCTGTCTCTGCCCAGACTATTTCCAAGTGCTTTCCAGCAGGAGATGTATTGTCACGGCACCCATTACGGATCCTGCCTTCGTTTTACAGTGGTGTAGTGAACAAGAAATCTGGATTTCTCTGAACTGGAACTGTATCTTTAGGAAATAATCCAGGTTCAGAGTGGGATCTGACAACGGTCAGGTTCGCGTATGGAGGCCTAATGGTGAGCGCTTCAGTTCTGCCTTTGTTGTGGAGCATCACATTCCCCCAGCTGCTGGTGTAGTGATCTGGGGAGCCATCGCATATGACAGTTGGTCATCCCTAGTAGTGATATAAGGGACACTAACAAATCAGCGATATGTGCAGGACATCCTGCAGATGCAAGCTTTGGCAAACTGAGTCTGGAGGATCTACAGGCTCAGCTGTGGGCAAATGTAACATAGAGGCATGTCTAGGAGTCACTCACCATGAGGTACATTACCCCAAAGTAGCATCTAGGAGCCTTTTTGTAGAGAAGTGGCGGAAGCACTTTTACGCCCTCTTGTGTCTAATAACACCACACCTGTAATAATTTACATATCTGCCAGAACATATCAGACAGAACTGCATGCTGAGTTTTGCAGCAATCCAACATTTCTTACTTGTCTGCATATTTTTTGTCAATGAGTGTACATGTTTTTAACATGAGAGCACTAAACTGTAAGATGAAATGAGCTTACCATTCTACATTCCCATAAATCCATTAAACGTGCATGTTTCTCTTCCCCCAATCTGGAATGAGCTTATTCACTCAGTGTCATTTCCCAGCCTTAAATGGTTTACAGAGTTGAAGAAGTGTGTGTGGGTGTGTGTATGTGTGTTAATAGACTAAAAGCTATTGTAAGGCTGTCTTACACACAAAAAAAAAACATACCTCTTAAATGTCAAACATAATGTTACATGCAGTGCGAGCACAAAGCCTTTGCTGCTCACACAGTTCCATTAATGTTTGGGTTTGGCCTGCAGTTAGAATTGCAGGAGTTGGGGAGTCTAATTTCTCTACCAAGGAACTGTTATGATTTCAATTTTTACAATGACCTTTAATCTGAGATTAAGTCAGAGCTTAATGCATCTACTGTAGGATACTGTAGGATAACCCCCGCCCCATTAACATTCAGATAGAAGAGCCTACTTATGTTACATCGGCATATTTAAAAAACCCTCCCTACTTTTAAAGCTGCCAAGGTAATATTGTGGCACAGATCGACTGTCCTGTCTAAGAAATGGGCAGGGTTTCATCTCTTGAGCATGTTCTCGTTTGTCAGGTTGTCAGCTGAAAGATGATTGATCTCCTTGTGAGTTTTCGTCCTGTCAAGGTTTCTTCCTCATGACATTCAGGGAGTTTTTCCCTTGCCACTGTCACCCTGGGTTTGCTCAATTAGAGCTGTGGACTGGATCAGTGGTAAAAGCTTGCTGATGGAAATGACCCAGGGTTGGAGTACTGGTTGGGGCTTACAGTATGGAGGTTGGGTGGTGTGAACAGAACAGAACCCTGTGACTGGTAAGCTGTCCAGGCATTGAAATGTGGGGGGAGTAACCAGAGAAACAAACAAACTTCAGGCCAGAAATCGAACCAGATATCCATCCGCCTAATTAGTATTTCACTACTACTAATTCCACTAATATAATAATAATGACACTGATCATTAAAATTTTAAAATCAGACCATTTTTGCAGCTTACATTTTACAACTTGGAATATTTATTTGAATTTCATTGCATAAATTAGATATTTTTTTGACCCAATTACAACTGGGGACAACTTTAATTTGGAAACAAAAATAGCTCTATAGCAACATGTTCTTGTGCTCTCTTGCTACTTTGTGTTTCAGATGATGCAAATGATGGAAAGTGTTTAAAAAGATCTAACCTAGCATGTCCACAGTTGCATCAGAAAGCCGTTCCCGCTGTGGTTTATTTAAAAGCTGGAAAAGAATGTAGTCTAGCTGCTGTAGTAAGAGCCATGATCAGAAGTCACAAGGCATAAAACTTGATTTGAATCAAAATGGAGAATATGGAGCTGAAATCTGCTTTCATGTTTAATTTCTTACATCTTGCATGTAAGATTATAGTAACCAGCATGACAGTAAATTCTCCTCCATTAGTGTAAATCACTGTCAGTCCAATGCTGTGCTATAGAGTTAGACTTTTATCTCACACTGACTTGCTGAATAACATGAATATCATTTCTTTTATGTAATACATTATAACGTACTGCAAAAATACACTTCCAGCACTGATTCATGTTCATAAGATGTTTAAAAAGACTCATCAGACCATCCATTTCTGCAAGGTCCTGTTCCAAGACACTCCCCCACCCATCGTTGATGTTGTTCCATAAGTCAAAAGTCCTATGGAACAACTGTCTAGGCCCACAGCCCATACTGAGCAAGCCTAGGATGACGGTGGCAAGGAAAACCTTCCTAAATGTGTTGATAAAGAAACCTTTGGAGATCCAAGTCTCAAAAGAGATACCCAACCACCTTGGGCAGCGTGGATATAAACTAAATTAGCTAAATAATATATTTGTAACAATAGGTTAAATACACAAGTTAAATAGAATAATTAAAATGGAAAATGTAATAGGAAATGTAATAAATAAAATAGAGGATATGAGTGAGTCTCTTGGTGTTATTTAGATTTTTGTGAACTCAGTAGGTAAGTTTAGGTGGCATGGCATCCTCAGTCAATGGGAGGAGCGGGAGTTAGGGTCTTCTGATGTGGTCTGAATAAAAGTATGATGACTGGTACTGTAAGAAGAGCTCAGAGAAAACAGAATACCTAGTTAGACACGTAATATGTATGTAATACGTAGTATGTGATGAACATCTATTAACAGAACGTTTGCACCAAGTGCAGCACGAAACTCCGGCAGCACTGTCTATTACAGCATAGCAGGAAAAGGAAGAACCAAAAGGTAAAATAATCAAGCATGATCACGAGATATCAGCCAGCCACCTCCCCAGCAACCAACAAACCTGAGTGATCATACATGAGGCAACATCCCAGATCATCACAAAACTCTATGGCAATGAACCCCAGCTCTGCTTTTAGACTAAGGCAAGGATGCAAAACTCCAGATTAAAGAGGACTGAAGGTCAGCTCCGCCTGATACACCAGGCTACCTGGCCAGTCTAAAGTCTAACTTTACGGAAGTAATTGTTTCTAGTCTAGACTTTTCAGACCAGGAGAGATGACTTTTGATGCCCTTACACATATCGATTGTTTTGGGCACCAGTGTCACAACTTCAGGCCACTGTCAGTACATTTACATTTAGTCATTTAGCAGACATTCTTATCCAGAGCGTCTTACAACTGATGCAATCTTACAATCCAAGCAATTGTAGGTTAAGGATCTTGCTCAAGGACTCAAAAGTGGTAGCTTGGCAGAGGTGGAATTTGTACCCTGGAACGTCTGGTCCACAGTCTGTTAACTTAACCGCTAAGCCACTGCAGTCATAGAATGATAGGTATGGACACGGGGAGGACCTAGACCACTCCACCTGGGATCGAACCTAGGACTTTCTTGCTTTGAGGCGACTGTGCTACCCACTGAGCTGCCCTGCCACCCTATACCCCAAACTTGCAAAGAGTAAATGAGATAATCAACTATCATTCATAATAGTAAGTATAATAAGTATAAAAAGTCATTTCTCCTCTTCGAAGGAGAGTGCTTTTCTACGCAGCTGCTCCAGTCACTCACGATGCATTCTAGGCACAGAATGGTCACATCCTGTTTATGGGAGTGACCCAGAGAGATTTATGACCAATTTAAAGCTCTGCCAGCAGGAAAATGACAAGAAATATTCATGAACTGTTAGGAGAGTGACATGATAAACGCCCCTCTCATTTAAACAGCACAAATCAGCACAAAAGCTTAAAACTCATAGAGGATACAAAAATATATCAGTTTATTGTTTGTTTTTTATGCTGTTTAAGAGCAATATATTAATAAAAGTCAAAACAGGAGAAAGAGACTTTTTTTTCTAAGGAACACTGTTTGATCGATTAACGTAACCCATTACATTATAACAAAAAAATAAATCATTTCAATTTAAAGGGAGCAGCAGTGGTGCAGTGGTTAGTGCTGTCGCCTCGGAGACAGTCCAGAGACCTGAGTTTGATTCTTTCCATCTTCCATATTGCTCCACCTTGAAGATGTAAAGCGACAGTAGATCATCTGGTGTTGCATAGCATGTGTTAGTCAAATTCTAATCCTTCATCAGTGTTCACAGGAGGATGTTTACAGGATGTTGGTGGCTGGACATTTTTGGTTGGTGAACAGTTTTCAGCCCAGCAGTGACACTGGTGTTTTCCAGATGTTTTGAACTCTAACAGCACTGTTCTCTCTGTCACAGAAGTGTTACCATGTCATTTTTCGGCAGTCGAGCCCTGGAGTATAGCCCCGGATATAATTTTTTTAACATTTTATCTAACACTATATCAAATATTTAACATTAAATTCTACAATCTTTAAGAGCCTAAAAGCCAAAATCAGCGTAGGTTTCTGTCAGGTCTCTGTGTGTGCTTGTGTTTGTGTGCGGGGGTGTGGGAGAGGCAAATAACAGGAGAAGTTCATAAGCAGTGATGTCGTGAGTGAGAGGATTATTTTACGGCTCCCAAATGGCTCTTCATTTCATTCCGCCAAGTTTAGCGATGTTTTGACCTATGATTAGTATGCATGCACAAATCACATTACTTAGTCAATGTAAGTATCCTAAACCGCATCATTTCCATAATTTGACATTGTTTGGAATAAAAAGATTAAATGTGAAAACATCATAATTCCACGTGTATTAAGGGTTTTATTTATACTAAACATTGCTTTTTCCAATAAATACACAGTGTATGTGAATTATCTATAGTGTGACACCGCTAAATGGCTAATCCCCCACTCTCCTCAAACCCTAGAAATGCCTCTGGTCTGATTCACTCATTCTAGCACAGCACACACTAGCATAATACCAGCACATCAGTGTCACTGATCCACCACCCAAAAAGTAGTGGGGCTAAAAAGTATACTGCTCAAAAAAATAAAGGGAACACTTAAACAGCACAATATAACTCCAAGTGTTCCCTTTTATTTTTTTGAGCATTATATTTTGTCAGCCACTGATTGTGCAAGTTCTCCTACTTAGAAAGATAAGAGAGGTCTGTAATTTTCATCATAGGAACACTTCAACTGTTAGAGACAAAATGAAAAAAAAAAAACAATCCAGGAAATCCAGTCCTTGAGCAAACATTGTAGGATTTTAAAAGAATTTCATTGTAAATCATGGTGGAAAATAAGTATTTGGTCAATAACAAAAGTTCAACTCAGTACTTTGCACCAAGTTTGCACACATTGTGTGCCCCAACAGTGATGTTTTGGGGCTGTCGCTGGGCAACACGGACATTCAACTCCCTCCACAATTTGTCTATGGGGTTGAGGTCTGGAGACTGGCTAGGCCACTCCAGGACCTTGAAATGCTTTTTACACTCCTTCGTTGCCTGAGCGGTGTGTTTGGGATCATTGTCATGCTGGAAGATCCAGCCATGTTCCATCTTCAATGCTCTCACTGATGGAAGGAGGCTTTGGCATAAAATCTCACGATACATGGCCCTGTTCATTCTTCCCTTAACACGGATCAATCGTCCTGTCCCCTTTGCAGAAAAACAGCCCCAAAGCATGATGTTTCCACCCCCATGCTTCACAGTAGGTATGGTGCAACTCAGCATTCTTCTTCCTCCAAACATGACGAGTTGAGTTTTAACCAAAACGTTTTATTTTGGTTTCATCTGACCACATGATATTCTCCCAGTCTTTTTCTGGATCATCCATATGCTCTCTGGCAAACTTCAGACGGGCCTGGACATGTACTGGCTTAAGTAGGGGATCCGAGTCCCTCTCGGCGTAGTGTGTTACTGATGGTAGCCTTTGTTACTTTGGTCCCAGCTCTCTGCAGGTCATTCATCAGGTCCCTCCGTGTAGTTCTGGGATTTTTGCTCACCGTTCTCATGATCATTTTGACCCCACGGGATGAGATCTTGCATGGGGCCCCAGATCGAGGGAGATTATCAATGGTCTTGTATGTCTTCCATTTTCTTATAATTGCTCCCACAGTTGATTTATTCACATCAACCTGCTTGCCAGTGGAGGAGAGAAGAGCTTCTTAATGAAGGTACAGGTCTGTGAGAGCCAAACATCTTGCTTGTTTGTGGTTGACCAAATTCTTATTTTCACTGTGATTTATAATTAAATTCTTTAAAAATGCTACAATGCGATTTCCTGGATTTTTTTCCCCCCTCGTTTTGTCTCTCACAGTTGAAGTGTACCTTTGATAAATTACAGACCTCTCGTCTTCTAAATAGGAGAACTTGCACAATCAGTGGCTGACTAAATACGTTTTTGCCACACTGTAAATATATAATTTATTTAAATTTGTTTTATTATTATTTTTGTATGTATACGGTCTAAATTACTGTTTTAAAAATAAAAATTAAGGAGAAATTCGAGGGAACAATCTTTCTTTTTTTTTTTTTTTTTTTTTGTTATTAATAATAGCAAAACATTTTCTTCACTCCTGGCTCTAGACTGTACATTCTGTAAAAAAAAAAAGTGACTTAATTCACTGTGAAGTTTATTGTTCTTTTGAAACCAAGTCTGGATCTGTGCTAAAACATTTATTTTTGATCTATTTATCCATCCACATGAACACTGAATTGTGTTTCTTTTAGAGGGTCATCTTGTTGGAAGAGAAGCTCAACAGGGCACCGAAAACACACAAAATTGCCTGATCAGATAAGTGGACAAGCCTTGGGCCAAAGAGCAAGGGCACATAATGATAACACGAAGAAATATGATAAGATCTTATCTCTGGGCACTTGTGCCTTTCCTACTGGAAAATGTGATTACAAGTCTCCATGGGGGAGATGCGCCAAATCGTGGAAACAGCAGAAAGCAAATACATTTGATGCCAGGGAAGTGACATAGCTCCCTTTTGAGACCAGATGAACTTTCTGTTGTGTCGTTTATAAGTGCTTATAGAAACCACATGAATTATCTAAACAGTGTTCAAAAGGGAAGCCATGCCTGGCAATGATATGGTTTGTTCTTTAACTTGATCTGCATGTGTTTTTGTTTACACCAGATGTGGTTAACATTCAGAACCACCAGAAGGTCGTACAGACAGAGAATACTCAAAGGAATTGACCAGTGACTCCGGTTGTGCTTTGAGGGCTTTACAGTATATAAACTACTGGAACTTTTACACAGCAATAACAACACAAGATTTAACAAACTGTTAAGCCAATATGGTTCTGAGAATTTAATAAAATACTAGTGGTTTTTATTGCCTGTAATTTAATTTTAACTGTAATTGATTTAAATTTCCAAAAATAATCGTGCTATTTATAAAAAAAAATGATATAAGTGACTTATTATTAGTAGTAATTAATATTCTTAACATTATTATGAAAATAATTTAACATAATTATTTACATTTTACATTTAGTTATTTAACAGAAGCAGAACCTTGTTAAATAACCCAACTTAGGAGGGGTGGAGTTTGAACCATGGATCAGTACCTTAATCACCACCATTATAAATCCTCTTCTTCTTCTTCTTCTTCTTCTTCAACAGCAATGTTTTGATCAGATTGTGTTGACTTCAACATTAAAAACTTTGTTTTTTTTCCATTCTTACATTTTGTTCATAACTGATTAAAACTGTAATTATTATAAGTTACAAATTTTCTCTTGTAACATTAAAAAGCATTTTGCCTTACACTTATGCAGCCCTAACATGCATGATATGTTCTGTGAAATTGCACGTTATGCGATCTGGACATTGTCCAAATTTATAAACTATAAATTAAATAGGAAAGCTATATGGAATACTGTAGTATACCAATATTGACCAAATAGCCAAGATACTGCAGTGTTTTCTGCAGAGTTACATTTACAGCATTTTGCAGACGGCCATATCCAGTGCGCTTTACGGAAGTTCTCTGTTCTTCTCAGTAGACATTACTTCATGCTATTACAAATAATCAAAAGCCCATGAACACAATGCAACTAAAATTCTGTTAGGATTTGATGTAGGTCTCTCACACACACACACACACACAAGCATGCAAATGATACATAGATGCAACACTACCTACACTTTTTGAGTTCTGAGTGAAAAGGTGAGTCTTTAGTAAGGGTATGAGATACAGAGTGGAATTTGTTTCAAGCCATTGGGTAGGAAGATGCTGGTCTGTTGTTGGCTTTGTAGGCAAGCATCAAGGTTTTGAATCGGGCAACTAGAGGGAGCGCAGCAGTGGGTGACATTCTGAACCAGTTGCAGGGGTCTGACTGTGCACATGGGGAGACCAGCCAGAAGAGCATTACAGTAATCTAGTTTTAATACAACAAGAGACTGGACACGCAACTGGGTGGCTTCTCATGAAAGGAAGGGTCGGATTTGTAGAGGAGATACCAGCCTCAGCTGCTTATCAATATTACTCCGAAATTTCATGCATTCTCAGAGGCTCTGATGGAGGAGTTTACCTGGGAGATGACAAGATCTTGATAAGGGGACCTGTCTCGGGGAATATAAAGCAGCTCAGTCTCGCTACGGTTTAGCTTCAAATGATGAGCTGACATCCGTGTTGAGATGCTCTCCAGACATGCTGAGATAAATATGGAGACCTGCACATCTGTTGGAGAGAAAAGGATGAGCGGAGTGACATCAGGATAAAAGTGATGTGAGGTTGTAACTAGAATGTGTGTAGATTGAGGAGAGATCCCAGAACTGAGCCTTGCAGAACTCCAGTTGCAAGTGCAAATGGTGCAGATGTGGATCAGCTCCATGACACCTGATAAGATCACCCCTCCAGGTAGGAAACAAGGAACTGCCAGACCGGGCCTGTGATTCCAAGACTGAAAAGGACAGAAAGGAGAATCTTGTGACTGACTGTGTCAAAGGCTG
Source organism: Ancistrus triradiatus (assembly GCA_025084515.1). Taxonomy (NCBI): domain Eukaryota; kingdom Metazoa; phylum Chordata; class Actinopteri; order Siluriformes; family Loricariidae; genus Ancistrus; species Ancistrus triradiatus. The sequence goes on along the minus strand of JAJAGP010000734.1, from coordinate 93,399 downwards.
CTAAAAGGTCAAGAAGGATCAGAACTGATAAGTTTGGATGCTCTGGCAGCATGAAGCTTCTCAAAAACAGCCGCCAGGGCAGTTTCTGTATAGTGTGCTGCTTTGAAGCCAGACTGGCTGTGATCCTGTAGGTCATTCAAAATGAGAAAAGTTGACAGCTAATTATAGACGCTATGTTCAAGGTTTTTTGAGAGGAAAGAGAGCAGTGATACTGCTCTGTAGCTGTTGACATCTGAGACGTTGAGTATAGGCTTCTTCAAGATAAGAATGACTCTTGCACCCTTGAAGTCAGAAGGAACATATGACCAGATATTGTGGAGTTGTTTATGATGGAAGTGATGAAAGGGACACGGTCTTGAGCAAACTTTTGCAACATTGGTGATGGGATGGGGTTCTTTTTGATTTAGTTACTATTTACAATGGACAGAATCATTCCACTGTAAAGCTGAATGTAGTGTTTTGATTCGCTCAGTGATGAAAGAAGAGTACAGTCCAATGGATCCCTTTTGGGCCATTTCCTGCTCTGGAGGTTTAGTGGAAAAGCATTCACAGAAGCAACAGGGTTTGTTTGCTTGGTTTTAGGATGATGAAGTTACAGTGGGTTACCAGGTTTGGGAAATATCTTTCTTTGAGTTCTGTCACTGTCCTCCTGAGTTTTGTCAGGATTTTTCTTACCTCCTTTCAGTTTTGATCTGTTCAATATGCTGAGAAGACACCGAGGTCGGTTTCGTTTCTTCATCAGAACAGCCTTGCGTTTTTGCAAAAAAAGGTTTCATTTGTATTTGAATACCAGAGCACCGTATGTTCCAGCAGCTCTGACCCCAATCATAGTCCTGCATCGCAAATTTTTGAAGCTTGTTTACTGACTGTAAGGAAGGGACTGTTTCTTGACTACATAGTCACATTGTATTGTACAACATTATATTATTGCTGTCTTTATATACCATTTTGGGCAGCTTGGACAACAGCTAAGTTTCTTTCAATGTACAGGACAAACCTGAATATGACTAGCTGAACCCCACTATCTGAACTGCCAATGTAACATATGGCATTTTAGTAGCCTAACCCTCTATCTGAATCTGCTTAGTGTTTATCAGCATAACTGTACAAATGTAGATACTGTTCTGAGCATCATTACAGTCATCACAGTTTATTTCTGTAACACTACTTACAGCAGCAAATCAACTGTACAATTCTTTAGGCCCGCAGCATCAATTGAGCAAGTCTAGGGAGAAGGTGGCAAGGAGAAACTCTCTAGAAACCATGGGAGAAGCAAGACTATAAAAGGAACCCACCCTCCTTGGGCAGCCTAGATGTTATATGAAAGAAATAAACTAAATAATAATAAGTTATGCACAGTTTAACATCTGCAATACGTTCCGTGAGAGAGGGCGTTGACTGAAATGGAGTCACATAGTTTAGATCTTTTGCACATAGTGTTTTATTTTAAACAGTACTATTAATTATAATACATTATGAAAACATAACAGTACTGTGCAATAGTCATTCTTATCTTTGTGCCTTTTATAAATCTTGAAACAACTTACTGGTAATGTTGATTCCTGCCTGCAATTCTGTTTTCTGTCAGGTGTCGCAAGGAATTAGCTCATACTAGTTTTCTGTCATTCAGACGTGAATAAGATGTACAGTGGTGTGAAAAAGTGTTTGCCCCCTTCCTGGTTTCCTATTTTGTTTGAATGTTTGTCACACTTCAGTGTTTCGGAACATCAAACCAATTTATTATTAAGGGAGAAAAAAATCCAAACCTACGTGGCCCTGTGTGAAAAAGTGATTGCCCCCCTAAACTTAATAACTGGTTGGGCCACCATTAGCAGCAACAACTGCAACCAAGCGTTTGATGTTCTGAAACATGCAAAAAAATAAAAATTCAGGAAGGGGACAAAACACTGTTTCACACCACTGTATATAAAACAGATTTTTATTTCCTATTATAATTCTTAAGACCTCGGTCATTAAAGTGAATGGATGTTGAATGGCACTTGCCTGTAGTTTAAACACACAGAGCTAAATACAATAAAGGAAAAAGATTTCTTAATTTTACTTCTATATTAAAACTATATATAGTATATGTTATACTATAATTTCAAAAAAGGTTACCTAGTATCTGCTATCATCTTTATTTCGTCTGGGAGAAAAAAAATCTTTACTTAAAACTAGAAAAAGTAATAAAAACTGGTAGTGATTTACAGTTACATTTACAGCATGTAGCAGACGCCCTTATGCAGGGCGACTTACAGAAGTTCTTTGTATTCTTTCTAGTAGACAAAACCTCATGTTAGTATAAGTAAGCAATAACCCAAGAACATAATACAACCAGAACTTGCTTGGAACTGATGTAGGTAAATAAACAAAACACATAGATTTTATTTATTATTTATTTATTTATTTATTTATATTGTAAATATGCAGTTGTATTCACTCCAGTCTGCACTTAAGTGCTGAATGAAGAGGTGAGTCTTTTGAAGACAGCAAGATACTCAGCCATTCGGACATCCAGTGGAAGTTCATTCCACCACCTGGGTGCCAAGACGAGAAAAGTCTTGATGCTCGTCTTCCTTTAATCTTACGTTGAGAATCCAGTCGAGCCAAGCTTTTGTCTTGATTTAAGGTGCTTCCTGTATGTGTTATATATTTGTGTTATGCATGCGTGGTAAGAGTCAGCATTTAAAGTGCATTGCAGTTTTATTGCTAAATCTTTGTTTTTCATGGATTCATGAAAAACTTCATAGATCTTTTTATTCATCCTGTTAGGCTAAGCCAATTCTGCTTGTAGATCAGAAGTTGATCAAATTGTTTAATTAATTAATTGAATTAATTGAGTGGAATTTGAATGAATGAGTGAATGAATATATTTGAGTACACAGTACTGTGCAAAAGTCTTAGGCCAACATTAGATTTGTTGTTGTTGCAATGGTATAATGGCCATATACTGTATAACGTATTGTAGACAACTGGACCCAACCATTTCAAATTTGGATTTGTCACTCCATAATACACTTTTCTACTGATCTTCACTCCAATCTTTGGAAGCTTTAGCATATACTACAGTTTTCATCCTGTTCTCCTCTTGAAAAAGTGGTTTCTTGGCTATTACCCTTCCAAAAAGACCATTCCTGGTCAAGCTTCTTCAAACTGTTGGCATCCCGATGATGCTGCTATTGCTCATGTGTAAGGGGAGGTCATAATAAATACTGTAGCTTGTTGAAGCTGTTTTAATGCTGTATTTTCTGGTTGTACTCTAATAAAGAGACTGAGAAATAATTAAATATGGTCATTGTACCACTGCTAAAACAATAGTACATCTAGTCTAATGGTGGCCTAAGACTTTTTCAGAGTACTGTATGTGAGTTTCTTCATGATCTATCAATACCAAACAAAACTAGACTGAACAAACATGGTAATACTTGTTAAATAAATAAATAAATAAATATCAGTTACAGTAAAATGATTTTTTTGTGACATCGTCGGAAAAGTCACATCTTAAACATGAGGCCATGAGGCTGCCTAGTACATAAATAGTACAGTACATAGAACGAGGAAGAAAAAGTCCAAGATGTTGCTGACGTCACTTGTTGGGAATGTTTCCATGCAAATGAATGGAAATAAGCTCCCACTATCTTAGTGTTTCCTATCTAAATCCACAGCATTGATTCTCTCTGACCACCCGAAAACATGCCCAAAGGAGGACTGGGTATCATAGCTTGCCCCAGGTGCCACCTTAGACCCAGTGTTTCTAGGATAAACCCTGTGACTCACCAGGATAAAGGGAAGAATGCGTCCAGGGTTTTTTGCATCACTATAGCTTTTATTTGGAATTATGTGATGATTTGTTAAATGTACGTCTTTCCTTAAGTCATGTTTGTCCAAAAGAGCTTGTGTTTGTTTATCTGAAAAGGAAATGTCACAGAATGCCATCGAAAACATTACTGCTCTCATTAATCTTTACTGAGTGTTTGGAAAGGTCAAGTCTCTCGATTAGAACTAGCTGTTGTGTCTCTCGTCGGCAATCTGTTTAATCACCCGTGCTAATTTAACTTTAATAAGGAGCGTTTTATGATTTGAAACTTTTTGCTTTGGTTTGTTCTACTGCTTCCGCAATTCCTATTTATCCGAGGTGACAGACTGACACAGAGCCGTTTCTATTACACTAGCTTTTTATAGCATTCATCTAGCAGGAATAAGGAATGGGGATTTTTAATATAAGAAATCAATTCACATGTGCAAATTTGAGCTGCGGTACTGGAAGTGTGACCTACTGAGCAAGAGGAAGAAATGGAAATCGAATGTAAAGCCTTGGTACAGCTGGTGTCCTCTTGAGAGCGGCATCCGTGTTGTTTTATGCACAGAAACAAGTCCTGCGTTAATTTACAAGCTTATTCAGTTCACTCACTACTTCATGTGTAAAAATAAACTTTTGCCGTGCAAAAGCAAACAAAAGTAGTATCTGGTTATATTCTTAGCACATTACTGGAATTCAAGGTGAGGTCAAAGGTATGATAAAGAAAATGGTTGGTGCATATAGAGATGCAATGCACAGAAGTACAGATTAGTTGTAAATATTTAAAAGAAAGAGAATTGTCTGCATGGGCCGTGCTTATACAGTAGCCCACCACCGAAGGGACTTGAATTTGAATCTTGGTGGTGCCTGTCAGCCAGAATAGAAGTAGCATTTCTGTCACCAGTTCCAGTCCTAATACTTTTACACAGACCAGATCAGAGGCCCCTAACTCCCCTCCTGTTGTCTGAGGATTGCCTTGCTACCAAAACTGCTACCTGCTGAGAACATAAGAACCCTGAGAAACTCTGCTTACTGGACTGAATAATGCCAAGAGTCTCATTAATATTTTTTATTTTATAATATTTATACTCTAAAGTATAATGTATTATATTTATAGTTTTACATTTTCTATTTTTTCATTCATAATATCGTATGCTCTTTATTATTATATTATATTATATCATATTAAGAGATGTGACAATTGATCAGATATGACGGATCACATATAACCGATTCTGTGCAAGTCACATTTACAGAGAGGCATGAGGCAAGAAGAGACTCATGAGCCAAGAGACCAGAGAAGGAGGTGCGCAGAAATGAGGACTTGTATAGGCTAGACACAGGAGGCTATTTAAGCTGTTCTATTATATTGAAAAGCCTGCTGTGGAAGCTGAAAAGGGTCAAAGGAGAGCCATGTAGGATGACGCACATCATTTTGACAATATCGAAATTTAGCCTCCGCTACGATGCCAGTAGCTCACAAGAATTACCAATGCGAAAGCCTGCAAAAAACATAGTTTTCTGACTATAATAATAATCTGACTATAATGTAATAATAATATTATATATTTCATCATTATTACTGTCTATGAGGGCAGTGTTCTATGCTTTCTGTGCACCTTCATTTTGTCCTGGATGCCTAAATATTATCCAGCAGGGGGCTGTGAGGCTATAAACTGGTGTACAGCGCGTCCCTCTGTGGACCTTATTAATGGTAAAGCTTCTGTGCACGTGTGCTCTGCCCTAGAACTGACTATTTCACTGAGGAAGTAATGGGCATTTGTTGGGGTTTATTACATGTGCGGTCCACTAAGGTGCAGAAAGTGTGACTTTAGGAGATGTAATGTGTGTGTAGGTTTGGTTCAAAATGAGGAGAAAATGAGAGCAGTGACACAAGTTTCATGAGAGAAAGCGAAGCCGGCGAGAAACAGAGATTGAAGGAGACGAACAGTGACAGGATATTTCTGCACTCAGCTTTATTATGCAGCCTCATCATCTCAGATACTCCCCACCATCATAAAATCATTGCTTTGGACTGAGTGTGAATTTGTTTGGGCAGCTATGACAAGCCATCATAGTCGGTATTGAGGATCATGGATTACACTCCTGCAGCAAATACAACAGTGAAGGTCAGGCTCCTTTATCATCGTTTTCTTTTGGCTGCTTCCGTTAGGGGTCACCGCAGCAGATCTGATGCATGTTACGAATGGAAGAGGGTTTATGCTAGAGATGAAGCGATCGATTGGACGGTGACCGGAATAGGCCAGTTTTCAGCATGGTCATTCATATAACCGGTTCTGTGCCATCACATTTACCCTTGTGCAGTGTGTACGACCACAGCCACACATGAACAGCACAGTGCCTGTACTAACTTGCATTCACAATTCAGTTCGTGTGTACAGACCTTTAAACACTGCTCAGCCACTCACGTGTTTCTTCATGAGCCAGATGCAGATGCATGATGAGGACATGTTAGATTTCAGTTGTGTTTTTAGTACTACTTAGTACACTAAATAGTTTCTCACCTATATAGTGCAGTACTAACGAGGGAGTAGGGATCTATTTCAGTCACAGCCATGTCTTCAGCTTGGAAGGTCTTTACAGTAAGTAAAGAAGACCACAAGCTCTCTGTTTGCAATGCATGGCAAAAGTAAGCCATTATAGTCTCTGCATTAGACAATAGACAATAACAATAGACAACTAGACAATAACATAAAGGTGCATTTTTTTAAAATTTGTATTACCTGGTGAACTTGTTTTCATTTGTAAAAGTAAAAATACTGCTCTATTTTATTTGAAGGTTTGTGAAAAGGTTTTTTCCTACATTAATTAATAAACTATCGACACATTTTTATGTTGAGATGTAAGGTGTGTCTATTGAAAGGAAAGTCAGACAAATGTTTCTCTAAGCTGTCATTTATAATTCGTAGAAAGAAAGAAAAAGGAATTACATTTGCAGCATTTAGCACCCTTATAAACCCTTATCCAGAGTGACTTACAATTGATACAGTCTTACAATCCAAGCAATTGTATGTTAAGGGCCTTGCTCAAGGACCCAACAGTGGCAGCTTGGCAGAGATGGGATTTGAACCCTGGACCTTTTAGTCCATGGTCCAGTAACTTAACCGCTAGGTTACCACAGTCCAGCATTGGCCAGTCATAGGAAAATTGCAATCTCTAGTGTATGCTAGTGTACTCCTGTTTTACCTCTGCTTGGGACCGGCACTAAATACAGTGGTTGGGCAGTTGACCTAATGAATGTCTTTTGAAATGTGGGAGGAAACCAAAGATCTATGAAACTGTGAGGTGACATAACTAACTACTCGTGTTACCTTGCCACCCTTTAATTCACCATTTGTACCATAGATATAAAAAGAACCAACCATTCACATTTTTGTGGGAAAAATTAAATCAGGGATGACATTAAAACCACCTCCTAGTTTCTACACTCGTTTTCTATTTTATCAGTTCCATTTGCCATATAGATGGACTTTGTAGTTCTACAATTGCGGACTGTAGTCCATCTGTTGCTTTGCACACTCTTCAATGGCCACATTCCCCAAAGGATGTTAGGCCTACAGTGACACTGATATTGTGATGGCGTGTTATTGTCTGTTCCCCTGATATGAGTGGATAAGTCATAACAGTGCTGCTGGAGTGTTAAACACTCGCACCAAAGTGTGCAGAGCAACAGATGGACTACAGTTTGTAATTGTAGAATGACCAAAATGTTAAGAGAAGTTGATAAAATGGACAGTGAGTGTAAAAAAAGAAAGTGGTTTTAATGTTATGGCTGATCAGTGAATACTACACAGGATATCCTTAAAGGTCCACAATTTAGGCTGTTTGAAAACACTGCAGCAATAGATGGATAGTTTTCTTGATGTCCTTAGTTCATCATTGTATTCCTTATTGCTCGAAGTTCAGAGCATGTTCAGACTGGCCCAGAGTAAATCCAGTGGACAGCATAAAACAGGAAAGACATCACAGATTTGTAGGTTATTGAATAGGAATAGTGTGTAATCAGTAGAAATACAGTACTGTGCAAAAGTCTTAGGCCATGATTAGATTAGATATACCTTGTTTTAGCAATGGTATAACGATAATATATAATTATTTTTCTCAGTCTTTTTATTAGAATACAACCAGACGATATGGGACGTTTGTATGCAGTTTTCAAAAATGACGGAAAAAAAATCAGGAAAAACAGCTTCTGTAGGCTACATTGGGAAGTATTAGGTGTAATCTCCCCTTACACTTGAGCAATAGCAGCATCTGGCATTTGGGGGGGGGGGGGGGTCACATATGTATAAAGAAAAAAATGTATAAAAAAAAATATATATATATATGTGTGTGTGTGTGTGTGTGTGTGTGTGTGTGTGTGTGTGTATGTATGTATAAAATATAAAATCTTAGCTTTTTTGCACTTACCCACCCTGCAATTTAAAGGTATTTCTATCTGGTTAAACTCGTATGTTTTGCTATGGACATCATGGTTGCATGGTTCAGTTGTGACAATCTCGTTGCAACATGTCTTTAAAATGACCCTTAATCACTGAGGTGACTGTAGAGCAGGTGTTTGGTAGAAACAGTGTTATATCCTGCCCATGAACCAAAAATAATGATCATTATGAGAAAAGCATCGGTTCAGAGGTGTAGAACATCCCTGAGGTGAATCTATTGGTTTTATGGCTGGCAATAACAGGGGCTCTGTAATTGATTTTTTTGAGTAGGCAATGTGGAGACACCTAAACAGAAGAACAAATATGTTATCACCTGCACAAATTATGCCTAATGATGGTCACTAGTGATACAGTATGGTCAGTGCTTTGGGCAGCAATGCATTTTTTTTCATTTAGCTCCAACATATTTTATTCATGCTGTCTGTCCTAAAGTAACACATATAGTGTATAAGGCTATTGTATGTGCATTGCAGTTCATTTTAATTGCATACAGTCTTCATAATACTATGGCATTTAGTCTTGAAATTATATATTAGTTAGTAAAAAAAAAAAAAACAACAACATCTTTGTTTTGCAGGCCAAAAACCCTGGTGAGTCATGGAGGTGTGACATTGTGAGCTTGGCATTAAGAGGGTAAGAGGGACCTTGTGGAAAACAGCTACACTATCTAGGTAAGAAGAATGCACTTTATATGATATTATTGGTTCTCTTATGCTCATTTACTGTACACTGCTTATAGACCTTGTTTTATAGTACCATACAAAGGTTTAGACACAGCTATTACAAAATAACAGAAATTAGTTTACTGCACACACAAACGTGTGTGTATATATACAGCTCAACAAACACAGTGCGTTTACATGCACTTAATAATCTGATCATAATTAGAGTTCTGCAGTAATCCGATTATTCAAGTGGTCATGTATACAGCGTACTCCGCTCTAGAAATCAGATTAAAAAAGGGACTGTGGTAGACAAGTGGGTAAGGTACTGGACTATGGACCAGAAGGTCCAGGGTTCAAATCCCACATCTGCCAAGCTGCCACTGTTGGGTCCTTGAGCAAGGCCCTTAACCCACAATTGCTTGGACTGTAAGTTTGTATGAATTGTAAGTCGCTCTGGACAAGGGCGTCTGCTAAATAATGTAATGTAAAATTTAAAAATCTGATAAAGAGAGCTGGATTTTAGCTCAGTAATCAGACTTCTCGGCGCATGTATTCACACGACCTGCTTTCAATTGGTTTTCTCAGTCTGAGCATGGGTGCAGAGCAATCGCTGGAGTGGCTAAAGGATATAATCACGTCTGCCAGGTCGTGGATTTCCACAGACTTGATATGTTATTTTTTTATAGTGTCACCTGGCAACCCTGGAATTAAACACAGCTTTGGCGAAACGGCTACCAAACACTTTTGGGGAAACTCTGAAACTCAGTTTATCAGTATGTGTTCAAGCAAATAAACAATTTGAGTATTTAATATTAAGGTGTGAAGTTTGTCACGAGATTATTGGTTGCAAAGTAGAAATCTGAATACTGGCTGAGTCATGTAAACCCAGAGCTTTGCTATTACCGGTATGTGATTACCCAAGTGCATGCAAACTCATTGATCCGATCGCTGACAAAATCTCATTTTCTGCAGCTTTTTGATTATTAAATGTAATGTAAACACACTCAATAACACACCACCACTACATCATTGTCTCTGAATTTTCTATCACCCAAATAGTACCTGATCTGTGCTGGTCCTGTGGGCGCCCTGACCATTAGAGAACAGAGTAAAGGGGACGAACAAAGTATGTAGAGAAACAGATGGACTACAGTCTGTAATTGTGTGTTGTGTGTTGTGTGTGTATGTCACGGTACGCCGTGAGCACGGGTGTTGCGCTCCTCCCAGTCGCCGGGTGGCGATCCAGCCCGCTTTTCGTTACGGTTCGTTTTGGTGCAGCTTTTGTGTTTTGTGTACATTATTTTGAATAAACAGCCATCATGGTAATAATGTTAGAACCTGCGCACGTCTCCTCCTTGCCAGTTAGGCACCCCGGTCGTGACAGAATTCCCTGCCTTACAATGGAGACGGCAGGTTCTGGCGTTACCCCTGTTCCATTAGACAAGGTGCCCGTACCCGATGAGTATGATGGTGACCCCCTCAAGTACGGGGTCTTTTTGGTCCAGTGCTCCTGCTACTTCAGGTCAAAACAGTTTTTTTCAGAATACGAGCGGGTTTTTTATATGTTTTGGCGTTTGACGGGACCCGCATTGTTTTGGGCGCTTGGCAACCGATCCCAACTAGAATCGGGTAACTGTGTGCAGTTTTTTGAGAAGCTTGGGGAGCAGTTTTGCCTCCCTTCGCAGTCCAAGCCTGAAGGTTGGGAAAGGTTGTTAACCGCCCGTTGCGCGGTTCCCGGTAGGCCACTGGTGCGCCAGCTACAGGATTCCCCCTTAGCTACCTGCAGAAAAGGCATGGTTCCATCTAGATCCGTGGTTGGTAGGTCCGTAAGCAAACCCCGGATAGCGTCTCGTTTTTGTGTTTTGGACCACGTGGCCTCGGTAGTTAAACCTGTAGCGGTGGATACTTGTGCTTTGGACCACGCTGACTTGGTAGGTGAACCAGCAGCGGTGGGTACTTGTGCTTTGGACCACGCAGACGCAGGATTAGAACCCCTGGTTGTGGAGAATTATATTTCGGACCGCACTAGGTGCGTAGTTGAGCCTATGGCGTCTCGTTATGGGGAGATGGAACTCGCTGGTGAGGTGCCAACACCAGCACCACGGACATTCGTGCCTAGTCCTGCGCCCCGGACACTTGTGCCAACGCCGGCACCACGAACACTCGTGCCTAGTCCGATGCCACAGACATTCGGGCCCAGTCCTGTTCCACGGACATCCGTGCCTGGTCCCGTTCTTTCTGTTGCAGTTCCAGTGGCCGCCGCCAGGGCGTCGGCGGTGCCTGTTGTTGCTTCCAGGGAGACTCGTTCAGAGGTCGTCCCTGATCACATCGTCGAGTCTGCTGACAAGCATCACGTCGTCCACGACTCAGCTCTGCAGCCACACGTCGTCCACAACTCGGCTCTGCAGCCACACGTTGTCCACGACTCGGCTCTGCAGCCACACGTCGTCCACGACTCAGCTCTGCAGCCACACGTCGTCCACGACTCTGCTCTGCAGCCACTCGTCGTCCACGACTCTGCTCTGCAGCCACTCGTCGTCCACGACTCTGCTCTGCAGCCACTCGTCGTCCACGACGAGTCACTGTCAAGCCGCACGTCGTCGACTCCGCTGTCAAGCCGCACGTCGTCGACTCCGCTGTCAAGCCGCACGTCGTCGACTCCGCTGTCAAGCCGCACGTCGTCGACTCCGCTGTCAAGCCTCACGTCGTCGACTCCGCTGTCAAGCCGCACGTCGTCGACTCCGCTGTCAAGCCGCACGTCGTCGACTCCGCTGTCAAGCCGCACGTCGTCGACTCCGCTGTTCAAGCACGGCCGCCTCGTCGTCTCTGCTCACAAGCGTTCGCCTCGTCGTCTCTGCTCACAAGCGTCGCCTCGTCTCTCTGCTCACAAGCGTCGCCTCGTCGTCTCTGCTCACAAGCGTCGCCTCGTCGTCTCAGCTCGCCTGCCACATGCCGTCGACTCTGCTCGTCGGCATCTCGTCCACGACTCTGCTCGTCGGCATCTCGTCCACGACTCTGCTCGTCGGCATCTCGTCCACGACTCTGCTCGTCTGCCTCGGGTCGTCGACCCTGCTCTCAGGCAACTCGTCGTCGATTCCGCTCTGCAGCATCTCGACGTCGGCTCCGTGCTGCAGCGTCACGTCGTCGTCTTCGCTTTCAAGCGTCGCGTTGACGGCCCCGCTCTCAAGCATCCCGTCCACGGCTCTGCTCCTGTGCTAGGGGCCGTCCGTCCTCCGGAGGCCTTGTTTTCGGAACCATGGTTGTTGATCGCGTTTCCCCCTAGGCTCCACCCAGAGAGGAAACCCCCGGACAGGGTGAAGGTGGCCTTTGAAGGAGCCCTAGCTCCGTCTCGGGCTCCTTGGGGGGGAGTATGGTCACGGTACGCCGTGAGCAACGGTGTTGCGCTCCTCCCAGTCGCCGGGTGGCGATCCAGGACGTGGACCTTTGCAGCGCCACCCGGTTTGCAAAGACGCCGAGGGAGATGCTGGGACGCTACCGTAATGACTTACAGCTGTAAGCATGACTATTTAAACAGCATCCCGGCTCCCCCTCGGCGCGGGGAATTATCGAGGGAAAGCTCCCTTTGCCATGTCACAAACGGTATGTTCGTTCAGCGGTTCAAGCCCGCTTATGTTGTGATTTTCGGCGATAAGCTCTTGTATGTTCGTTCAGCGGTTCAAGCCCGCTCATGTTGTGATTTTCGGCGATAAGCTCTTGTATGTTCGTTCAGCGGTTCAAGCCCGCTTATGTTGTGGTTTTCGGCGATAAGCTCACGTGTGTTCGTTTAACGGTTAAAGCCCGCTTTGGTTATGGTCACCAGCTATAGGCTGCTTTGTGTTCGTTTAACGGTTAAAGCCCGCTTTGGTTATGGTCACCAGCTATAGGCTGCTTTGTGTTCGTTTAACGGTTAAAGCCCGCTTTGGTTATGGTCACCAGCTATAGGCTGCTTTGTGTTCGTTTAACGGTTAAAGCCCGCTTAGGTTATGGTAACCAGCTATAGGCTGCTTTGTGTTCGTTTGACGGTTATGGCCCGCTTTTCGTTACGGTTCGTTTTGGTGCAGCTTTTGTGTTTTGTGTACATTATTTTGAATAAACAGCCATCATGGTAATAATGTTAGAACCTGCGCACGTCTCCTCCTTGCCAGTTAGGCACCCCGGTCGTGACAGTGTACATATATGCAGGACATACAGGGATAAGACATGCTGTATCATGCTGTAAATTGGAGCCCCTTGGTTATTTGCCACAGTGAAATAGGACAACTAATACTCAGAAGGAAATGGGGCAAAATCAATTATTGACCTGCAGGTTTCATTCCAAGCTTTTATATAATAAATGTCCCTGGGTAACATAAAACAAGTGTATTGCCCTATTATTAGGTTTTAACTTGCCGGCCTTGCAGTCATCTTTAATTATTTAATCAATTGAAAGCCAGTCTAATGAACAGAGTCAGAATCTGACCTGTTTATTCGCTTATACACTGAACATGGTCATTGCATGGTGTAAAGTGAAAAAAAAGAAGGCCAAAAGCAATGGTGAAATGCTTATACTTGGTACTTTCCTCATCTGTGAGAACATTTTGGTGTTTATTATATTAGAGCAGTTAGTATGTAATGACACCGTACATATTATATGTATTTTCTTTACAACTCACTGGGTCTGCCATAGCTGTGTGATTCACAATGGTTTTTGGTCATTGGAGAGCCCATACAAATGGATAAGAAAGGGAAAACCATGACCAATGAGAGTCCGGTGGCTGTTGTGCAGGTGGGAAGATTTTTGCCCATACAGCTCTTATACTGAACACTTAGAATTTCTGCTACAGTACCAGTCAAAGGTTGGACACATCTAATGAAAAGCATATATTTCTATTTTGCATAGGCATTTTCACTTTTGTTTATTACATATTGTATGTTTTCCCAAATAAACTGTTTATACAAAATAAACTAAGCCACGTATTATTTTTTTTATTAAACCAACATCCAAATTTTGTGGTAAATTAAAGCAAAATAATTGCAAAGTGAATACAGGTATCACAATGTGTGCACTCTATATTATTCTCAAAACTCCTCTTTCTTAATCTCAGAATTTCTTTTAATAAATGAAATAAATTATGGCTTAATGTGATATTTATCATATACTGACAAATGTTTTGATAGTGTATTAAATGGTATATATATATTATCATCCCAATTACCAGACCCCAACTGAACACCTATGGATTTTGGACAGTCATGTTAAAACACCACCTGAGGGGATATCCTTTAGAGTCATGGTGTTTCATCTATTTAAGACCGTTCCAAAGAATATAATCCAAAGTACACTAAAACTTGTGAAATCTCATCATGGCAGCTTACAAAAACACCATATATCTCTTAATGACTGTAGCTAGAATCTTGCAAAAGAATTATACCAGGAACATGGATTTCTATGGCATGTCAATTCTCAGAATAGCTCAAAAGATCCAGAGCAATTCTTAGATGATTTCCCCCAGCCCTTCTTCTGTACAAACCTAAAGCATGTGCCAGTGCTTGGGATGGGAAATCAAATTTATGTTTCATATACTCTTAGCGATTGAATTCTGCATATAGTATCAGACCATATGGCTGTTTCACACTGGTTCACAAAAGATGAAAGGAGAGGGAAATGGGGGAGATGCAGGTGGATTCACCAGGGTTGCTGTCAACCAAAACAATATAGGCAGTGTTGAGTGAGTCCATCTGTCTGCTGTGTCTGCTACTTTATTGACTCTCATACAGAATGACATCAGAATACACAGCTACAACAGTAAATTGTAGTCATTTGGTTTGCTTTGTTACTAAGCCAGACACACTGTGTACATCACCAAATCAGAAAAAAGTTGGGACGGGATGGAAAAATCAAATACAAAATATATGCAGTATTCCTTGGATTTCCTTTGACTTTTATTGAATTGTTTCATTGCAGACAGTATAAACCCAAGGTACTTCTGATATTTTCTGGTCAAGTTCATGCCATTTGTTAACAAACATCCATTCCTGCATTTCAAGCTATTTAGGGCTTGTAATGAGGTAAGAAAAAACAACTAAATAATGATGTGATTTGCAGAAACGTACACTTAGATTTTAGAGCAACATAAGATGCCTTCAAGATGACATTTTTTCCAAGGACATCCATGCATTTTCCAACAAGACAATGCAAAACAGGCCAAATGAGAAAAAGTTAGGACTGAAATCTGTAAATCCCTTCCAGTCTTTCTTTGAGGAGCATTGTTTTTAAACATTTCAATACTTTTCTCACGCATTTGTTGATAAACTGGAGATTCTCTGCCCATCTTTTTTCTCCTCAAAGACTCAGCCTTTTGTGGATACTGCTTTTGTACCAAATTATGATTATAATCACCTGTTGACATCCATTGTTTAAAATCACATAAGTTTTTTTTTTTTTTTTTTTTTTTTTTTTTTAATCTTCTTACTAACCATAAATTGGTCTTGTCCTGGTGTTGCAGGCCTGAAATTGAGTTTACAGGTTATACTAAGACCTTAGATATTCAATACATTATAGAGGGTAAGGAAACTTTCAATACAGGTACGCACCTTTTCACGGCTGCATTGCATTATGTGAAATGGGTCATTGACCAAAATTGACATTGAATGGACATTACCATAGACACACAGTCTTTTTATAATAAGGTATTGTAAATATAAAGAGTATTTTCACAAGAAAACTGTGTGCAAACGATATGTAAATGCATCAGAGATGGAGCTGAAAACATGAGCGAAAACCTAAATTGTTATTCAAATGCACAATCTCTAGTAATTTTGGAAATTCGTACTGTTACAACCCGGTGTTGGGGAAAGCTGTACCACTAGCCACTAGCCTTTAAAGTGCCTTTAAGTTGTCTTCCTAGTTTTTTTAAAGGCCAGCCAATTAACAGGGTACAACAAACCTCCAGCATCTACCTGATGCATAAATGTTTTATTCGAAAAGTGAATCCCAAATCAGACACGCATCAGAGTATGAAATAACCCAATGCCACATTCTCAGCTGCTATCGTGCAAATCTGGGAACTCCAGCTTTAAGCTCTGCCTTCGGATGAATTCCCCACCATTATGGCTAGAATGTTTCATGAAATAACTCAGTTTTCAAAGATGGAAAGGGGTATGTTTATTCCCTACATGTCTGCTGCATTCCTTGAATGTTGACGGGGATGGCAAAGCTGGGTCTATTGCCTATCAGGCTTCTTAACTGTGATCTGTATAGATGAATGGGTGGCACGTGGTTAGCGCAGTTGCCTCACAGCTCCAGAAAGCCCTGGTTCTATCCCAACCTCAGACTCTGTGTGGGATCAGCATGTCCTTTCCATGTCAGTGTGGATTTACTCCAAGTACTCTGGTTTCCTCCCACATTCAAAAGGCATGTGTTAGGTCAATTGGTTGCACTAAACTAGAATCGTATGAATGAGTGTGTGTGTTTTTGAGTGTGTCTGTGTGGCCTGGAGAGGGATGGGCTTTGCCAGGCTACTCCTGCCCAAGACATGCTAGAAAGTAGCATCACCACAATCAACCCAGGTTACAGCACCAGTAAGTGAATGAGTGGGTGATAGTATGAACGAATGGGTGACATTTATTAATGTAAGTACATTGGCTATTTGTATGGGTAAAAAAGGATTTGTATGGGTAAAAAAGGGGCGGCGCAATGGTTCAGTGGGTAGCATCACTTGGGTGTCAGGAACGGATTAATCCTATTTACTATGATACCTCAGTTCTCGTCATTAATTCGTTCCAGAGGTCTTGTAGAGTACCAAAAATGAAGAGTACCGAGCTAATTTTTCCCATGAGGAATGATGTAAATTGAATTAATCCGTTCCAGAATCCACACTGTGTAAGGTATTATATACAATAATGGAATTGTATTGTACAGGTGCTCCCTGATTTACAAAGGGGATATGTTAGGATAAAACCTTCAAAAGTTAAATGTATCATTAACTGAGGAGCTTAACTACTGTTTGGTAGAGTGATCTATACTGTATCATAGGAGATATCGAAAAGATGGTACAATGATAAGTCAATTAATGTTTAAAACATCAACCAACAGCTGGCCAAAAACATGAACACAAAGCTTATTTTATCATGAAGTGTTAAACAATATCATGTGGTTTAGTGAGTAATGAATTGAAAGTGAACAGTAGAAGCAGCACCTACTCTGTTGATGATCTCTGGGTGCTAGCATAGTGGCTAAGCTAACTGCAGCCTGTGTTCTGGAACCTTCAATTCCTGTTTTGCTTTCAGTTTCCTTTCGGTTGGCTCTTATAAACTAACCTTTTTTATGATCCATGGAAATTTATTTGCACTAAGAATACAGTACTATTGATGTAAAAAAATAGCAGAGGTCTTCTCATGGCTACTGTGAACCTGAATCACTGTGTACTGAATCGTGACTCATGAAACATGAATCAAGTTTTGGCTGAAACACACAGCTCGACTCACAAGTTTAAGCAAGTGTGCAGAGTACTGAGCAACTGATGAGAACCAAGACAAATTTTTCTAGTCAAAATGGGTCACAAACCGAACTCGATGAATTCTGAGATGGTCAAGAACCAAGGTACCACTGTACATTACTTCTTATGGGACATTAGATTCTGACAAATGGCAGATCAAGCAGCGGTCTGGAACCAATTAAGTTCCACCATATTAATGGAATGGAATTAATGGAATGGCAAATTTTTGGGTTCAATTGTCGACAATATGTTATATATGATCATTATACCTTTGCTAAAACAACAAATCTAATGGTGGCCTAAGACTTTTTCACAGTTTAAAAGTGTTGCATTACCCACAACGCTCACACTGAATCAAGTTAATACAGATAAAACCTGGGCTCCTTGTGCTTCATATAAATCTGAAAGCAGCCTCTCATGCATATTGATTGGTGAGTAATAAATGTATTAATGTAGGGGCTTATAGATACCTTGTATCTAGACAGACAGACAGACGGACAGACAGACGGGTGGATGGAGCGAGCATGCTTTGGTTGTATTATGGCTGTTAGACACCTGTCATTCTATACAGTACAGCCTGTGCATCTTCTGAGCATGTCACCATCTTACTCCTTGTCCACCTGCTTCTGCCTACTACTCCTCTCAGTCATGTCATTGTGTTTCACAGCAAGACATTTCTATTAAAGCATGCAACTTCGTCTGTCCAAATATATGCTGTGAAAACAGAATCCCACATCTTATCAAATATTCAGAGCTGAATAAAGCGTTTTGTTGATTCACTGCACAGCTTAAATGCAGAAGAATAAATGCTGTCTCCATTGAAGCACTGATCAGATTTACTCACAGGGAGTTGGTATATGTCCCAGCTTAAATATGTGGATTAATATGTAATATTAATATTTTCATATGTAATCCCTTGAATTGTTTGAAGGCTTTGATGCATAATGATTAAATGGAGATAAAAATGAGATGAATAAGTAAAAAGCCTTTGCCACACCTTGGTAGGATTTTGTCACTCACTAGATCTCTGTTTTTCAGCACCAAGTATGTGACATGACTGATAATCACTCACATCAAAAAGAGACCCTATTGGACCCTATTGAATCCACAGCATTAGCCAAAATGCAGAAAAATGCTCCACAAGAAGCAGTATCGATCCAACAATAGCTGCGTATGTTTTCTTTCCCCGAGAGTCAGCGACAAAGCAGTCAAAATAAAACAAACACTGTAGACATGCAGCAGCAGTCGTTGAATCTCTTATCAGGAACCTTTACTCACTGACATTAAATTTTGCATTTATAACAGATACCCATTTGGGGCCATGGAAAAGTGAGCTTATGTTGGCTTTCAAAGGAAAGTAGCATGATATATTTAAGTGCTAGTCGCAGGTGCATGCAAAAAGCTTATTGACTGCGTTTATTCTTATGCATTTTTTTTTATTAAGTCCAATACCCTACTGTCCATGGAGTGAAGACATACAAGTATGTGCTGTTTAATGATCAACGTTCATATGCTTCAATGTACAAGGTCTTAAAAATGATAATAAATTATAACAGGAAATACAACTCTGGGTGTTGCGGGAGTAGACAGCTAGTCACCTCAGTCAAGCCAATGGTGCAGATCCATGAGCAGAGGCGGGAGTTAGTTTAAGAGTGGAAGTCTGGCATTACCGGCTGTGGTTTCACGTGATTGTTAGCTCCTGTTTTGACTAAAGACTATTATAACTTTGTTGATGTCTTTACAGATTTTTTTTTGCTGTAATTAGTGTTTGTAAGTATATGTGCATATCCTATTGTAAGTAGTATTTTTTTTGTCTGCCCCCCAATATCTGTGTATTCTCGCTAACCTGTAACTATAGAAACTGCTTCACATTCATTCGTCATCTGATTCATCTGGCTGGTCTCTGTTGTCCATAATACTGTCTATAAATGCATAGGCTTCTGTCAAACAAAAGTATCAGGTCCATCGTACCATCCTACTTAGTGTTAAGCGTTCCACTCGTTTTTTATGCATTTATGTATCATTTATCCACAGTTTTCTTATGAAAATACCCTTTCTAATTACAGTTGCAGTCAAGAATATTCATTTTAAAACTTATGGAACATCTGCAAACCTGCAACTTAGTCAGGACAACTAAGAAAAAACCCCGGGTGAGTGCAAGACACCTACAGGATGACCTGAGGAAGCCTGGAACAAATCCTTCAGTAGCAACTATAATACGTGCACTGAATAAACGAGGACTTCATGGCCGGACTCCAAGACACACTCCACTCAACCACAAGGAACAAAGTCGACTAGAATATGCCAGGAGGAATTTGGATAAGTCTTCAGAGTTTTGGGAGACAGTTCTATGGACTGATGAAACCAAACTGGAACTGTTTGGACATATGGACCAGCAGTATGTCTGCCGTGTGAAAGTTCAGGCTTATGACCAGAAGAATTCCATCCCCACAGTCAAGCATGGAGGTGGGTCGCTGATGTGGGGCTGTTTTTCTGAAGCAGGAACTGGCAGTCTTGATTGCGAACCTGGCATCATGGATTCTCAGAAATACTAGGCCATTTTAAAGACGAACGTGATGCCATCTGTTGACAAATTAAACCTTGGCAATCATTGGACCTTCCAGCAAGACGATGATCCTAAGCACACCTCCAAGTCAACCAAAGCTTGAAAAAAAAGATGCTGGAATGTCTTGGAGTGGCCTTCTCAGTCACCAGATCTAAGCCCGACTGAAAAACTTTGGTGGGACTTAAAGAAGGCACTTGCAGCACGGAAGCCATCAAACATCACTGAACTAGAGGCTTTTGCACGTGAAGAATGGGCCAAGATTCCAATTGTGAGGTGTAAGAAGCTTGTTAGTACTTCCCGAAAATGTTTATTGGAAGTTATAAAAGCTAAAGGATGCTCCACAAAGTAATGAAGCAGGGAGTTGAATAATAGTGCACATGTTCAAAGAGTTAAATTTTTCATATGAACTTCAAAGTTATGTCAACTTCTGTCGTCAAAATAACTCACATGTGTATTAATAAATAGTTTGTTGTTTTATGAGGTCTTTTGTAATTTATTGTCATTAACTTTCATCCACATCTCTATAATGTCTTTGGAGTTGAGGGGGATGAATATTTCTGATTGCAACTGTATATTACAGTAACCTGAAAAGACTTTAGCTATGGTAATGTTCTGTTGATGTCTATTTTAATCAAAGTCCTGTTTCACAGCACGTAAACGGCACACCTGTAGTCTAGAGAGATTTTATTCCTATTCAGCAGATGATGTTGGAGAGGTTTGAGGTCAGGGCTCTGTACAGGTCAGCCAGCTTTTGACTAGAAGGATAAAATTTTGTAGAACTCCATTCCAGTGTGTTGTGTAGATTCAAGATTTCCATTCATTGGAACTAATGGATGCAGCCTACACTACAAAATACTATACTATAGACTCATACTATAGTATACTAAATGTAAACCTCCAGTCTACGTTTAAGCTCTACTACTTTAAAGTCATCCCTGTGTAGTCAGTCTCTAAATTCATTTCAAGGTCAAATTACTGTCATTTACAGCACTCTAGTCCTGGCATTTCATGTTAGGTATGTATGTAGCTGCTTGGCAATCAAACCCAATTCATGAGGCTCATGGCAGTGTTCTTGTCCTGACATGAAGCGTAGAGGCAGTCCAGAACTTGATTGCAAATCAGAACTGGCTTTCTATGGTGCATGGCCTAAAATAACTGCAGTTTGAATAAAAAACTATGACAAATCATTCCTCAACGAAATTAACACTGGTTGTGTTTTAGTCCTGGTTTGCCTAGCATTCACCCTGACCTTCTTAACATTGAACTAGCATATGTAAAGAGAAGTATGAATAAGGTCACATACTGATAGGACAGATTTTGAAACGTTTATTGCCAAACTTATAACTTCTGCCACAATGCTATGTGCTGGGCTAAACACACTCCTGGGGCTCCTTTAAATGTGCTGGTATGTGCTGATAGCTCAAAAAGAGCTCCTATAAATGAATTCCTTCGTTTAGCACACAAAACAACACATGGTACAAGAAGACGGCAGTTAGGACCTCTTTACTGATGTGTAAATGGCAACTTGTCTCCTATAACAAGAAGAAACAGGTATGCTTGTGTGTTCTGTTCTTTGGAATCACAGAATCATTTACAGCTCTCAAAAACCAGAATCACATTTGTTTGATAACTGTTATATCAAGTAATATGTTACTTTAAAGTTATGTGTTTCTTAAGGATCGCTTCTTGTAACGTCACCCCCTAGCTTATGGTTCACATCTTTGATCTGTGCTGTGTCCAGACATCAATAGAACCACACCAGATTTGTTTGGAAGTGGACTATTATTTTGCAGAATCAAATACTGTATCTCGCTGCAGTATCGGTGTTCATTCATTAAACACAGAGTCCTTCTGATGCATGTATGTGTAGGTGTGTATACAGAACCCTCACCCAGCACTAATAGATGCCCATTGAAGCCAGTGTGCCTCTGGGTGTCTACTGCATGTTTGTCTGCTCATTATTTCAATAAGATGACAGATTAATGTTCATTGGACAAACCGCTTTTAACTTGATATGTTGAGGCACAGCTTCACTGGAGGTGAATCTCAATATGAAAATCGGGAATCTAGAATCATGACTGGCTTCTCAAACTTAAAAAAATTATTTGTGCCAGTAAGACTTGGAATTACGAGGTTATGATTATAACCTTTGGTCTTCAAACAGTCTAAGTCAATCTTTATAAAAATGTAAGGATTTATTTTACGTCTTAACTAAAATATTTGTATATTTATTGCCTGCTTGTTCCATGTATCTTCTTCAGAATCTTCCAGAATCTGCGGCATCAGTTACATAGTATAAGATTTTTTTTTCTGGGTCTGCCATTTCTGGTGCATAATGGCATGTACACAGTCTTCACAGGAGGAACAAGTGCAAATGCTATTCATGGCAGACAGTCTTTAGAAAGGGCTTTTTCACCTTGTTCATTGTGGTATTTATCCTACAATCTTTCTTTCTATTCCAATGATTTCTTTCTTTCTAATTTTCCATTTTATGGGAAAGTTCCAACAGTGGTAACTGCTTTCAGAATCTCTGTCCTCTGTATTTAAACTCTGCATCAAAAGACCAACTTGTCAAAAACAGCAGATGTGACATGCCATCAAGACCTGCCCAATTATCAAATTGTCATGTTATCACTGTTGGCAATTGCTATGCCAGATGTGATCTGTATATCTTATCTTTGTATCCTTTATAAGACTTAACATTTAACCAATGCACCACCGCAGGTTTGTCTAGTGACATGGAATAACATCAGACCACAGTTGAATAATTAATAAAGAACATCCTCATGTGGATAAAACCACTAGCTCACTTGTAAGCTTTTATTTTATGGCCACTTCAGTGGGCACTTTAGGTAGAATGGGTGTCATTTTGGCCACTCGCTTTTGAGCCTACAGTCATTAGAAAAGATAGCTGGCCCTCTATCATCACTGCACTGGTTACCAGTCAAATTCCGCATTGATTACAAAATACTTCTTATAACTTATAAAGCTCTACATGGCCTGGCCCCACATTATCTGAGTGACCTCTTAGAGTTTTACAATCCAACTCGTCTACTTCGTTCGCAGGGTGCAGGACTTCTTTTAGATGTCCTAGAATTAAAAAAAGTCACAGCAGGGGGAAAGGGCTTTCTCATACATGGCCCCCCAACTATGAATATAAACTTCCCACTATCGTTGAAATTCAGACAACCCTCCAAAGTTTTAAGTCTAGGCTAAAGACATTACCTATTTACGCAGGCTTTTGACTAGATTTAGACCAGGTTTGCATGGTTTGGGTTGCTGGGGCCGGAGTCTGGAGTCATGTCTGGCCTGCCTGCCTTGTCCAACTAGCCGGGAGTGTCGAGTGGGCGGTCTGGCTGAACTAGGCTTTCGGTCCTCGTGATCTTGACTCATGCATCCTTGCCTTAGAATAAGGGCAGAGCTGGGCTGGGGGTTCATAGTCAAAGAAGTCTTATGGTGATCAGAGACGTTGGGTTGCTGTCTTCTGCCGCTCGTGGGGTTTGCCAATGTCTCATGTGATCCCTCTTGGCTGTGTTTCCTACCAGTTCTCCTCTTCTAGCCTTTCTAGCTATGCTGCTATAGCTAATGCTGCCGGGGTCTCATGCTACACTTTGGCATCAGTGATTGACATGGCATCAGTGATTGTTAATAGACACTGTGCTCTTAATCCCAATAAAACTATTACATTTTCTGTTTTTCTCTCCGAGCTGTGTTCCGGCAGAGTTCCGGCCCTACACATGATGTACATCTGATGGAGCTCCACTGTGCATAATTCACATTTTATTCGACCATGACTCCATGACTTTAGTTTCGCTCTTAATTTATCATCATACCCCGGCCACTTAATGTCGATGTGCATACTTCACATTCTATTCAAAACTTTGACTCCATGACTTTAGTTCGCTCTTAGATTTATCATCTACGCCGCCCAAGGAGGTTGGGTCCCTTTTTGAGTCTTGGTCCTCCCAAGGTTTCTCCTTCCTAGAACTAGGGAGTTTTTTCCTTGCCACTGTCGCCCTAGGCTTGCTCAATTTGAGATTGGACGTAGTTATTAGGAGATAATCTAAACCTGTAAAGTTGC
Source organism: Ancistrus triradiatus (assembly GCA_025084515.1). Classification (NCBI taxonomy): domain Eukaryota; kingdom Metazoa; phylum Chordata; class Actinopteri; order Siluriformes; family Loricariidae; genus Ancistrus; species Ancistrus triradiatus. Next base: position 69,348 of record JAJAGP010000734.1, on the reverse strand, counting down.
TTTGAGACAATGCTCCATTGTAAAAAGCGCTATATAAATAAATCTGACTTGACTTGACTTGGTATTGAAACGCCATCAGCCCTGTAGAAAGGCTGGGTATTTCCCTCACATCTGAGCACCTAAGCTTTTTAGATCAGTGATCTTGTGTAAAGTGGCACATGGTAAGTGACTCATAGACGCTATATATTTTTATAACTTACTGAGGGACTGCATTGATATAAAATGAAGCAGGGTAGAACAGGTGGCAACCATAGAATCTAAACAGGATATAATGGCATTCTAAGAGTTGTGCTTTGACAAAAAAAAAAACAGTCAGATCTTTGTCTTTGTGGGAACATCAGGTGCTCACAATGTAAAATAAATCTGGCGCACACACACACACAATATACTTTATTTGTTTCCATATACAAAATTAAATATTTCATCAGGAAACATCCAACATGGTACACAGCTCATTGCTCAAAATATTACAATTCATCAGTTATTTATTGCTCAACAATATGTTTCATCAATTATTCAGGGATAGAGAAAACAATGCGTCTTCCAAATATGCATGGTTCCAGTAATTGCTGATAGAGAACAATATTTTACCACCTGTTTAGCTTTTACTTTATTAAGACCCCCCAAGACAAAGACCACGTCCTGCAAGTCTATGCACATGTCCAAGACTTCCAAACACCAGGACTATGTTGACACAGGAATCCTAAGTTTTCGATTATACTAATCAAAGCTTGTTACTTTATAACTTTCGAAGTGTATGACTCTTCCAAATATAAATGAAATGCACAGGATATTTCATATTCCACAACCCTCTTTGGACTCAAAGAATCAGAGACAATATCTGGTCTATTTGCAGTTTCTGAGAAAACTTACAGATGTTACATTAAACTACTCAGATCTAACTGTGGAGTGCTTAAAGAAATTTTCGCTCCTTGAATTTGGAAGCTGGACAATGATCAGGTCCACCAGTCAGTCATGTTGGGCAGTGTACAGGCCTTTAAGAGTCTAACAACCATTCAAAATATGTGCAACAGTCTCCAGCTGCTGAGAAGAGTCATGTAAGAGACGAAAAGGTGAATGAATCGGCGGATACCAGATACAGGATTGAGCCACGTGCAAACACACACAATTTAAGAAAACTAATGTAAATAGTTACTAATATAATGTACATAGTTAATGTTGCTTTATAAATGTGCATAATCACCAGACAAAGAATTAGTCACCTTTTATGGCGTTTAATCCCTCCAAGAGCACCAATAGCTGTGATTCAATTTTGCATTGACTGGACAAGTTCCTGGATGTAGGCATTGCCAGCCACAAGCAGTCCAATTTTTGTGTCTTTTCACCCACTGTAACCGGGTAACTCTGTGAGAAGAAGTGAGCAAAGGCCTCATGTGCCACTCTGCTCCATATGTTCAAGGTATGCAGTTCCCTGCAAAGTGTTATTCCAGAAATTATTTGTGAAGGACCTGCGTTGACTTCTAGAAGCAATTTCTACACAAACCGATTTTTTTTCACATGCTGTGAAACACACTGGCGGTCCCTGTCCAACAGTTTTCATCTTTCGGCCACAATTCTGATGAGATTTTCCTGTACAAACGCTTCAATGCACCTTCAGATTAAGCTGCTTCCTTCACAATATGGCCTTTGGCATGCCCGAAAACCATCACTCCTTTTTGACAATAATTGACAGATATACATGTGGTGGTCAATTTTACTTGCCATGTGAGCACAGCCTTATTTAGAATGCACATTTAACAAGCTTATATTGACCAAAGAATTTTATATTGTTGGCCATGCCCTTGGAATGCAAAAAAATTCTGCAAAGAACACCTCATGGATCTTGAAGGAATGATGGGATCAAGTAAATCAGCATTAAGCAGGACCCAAAAACAAATAATAGCACTGTTGACCCTTAAATAAACTGAGAGCCAGAGGGATGATGGAGGGCCGGTGAAATATCGTTCCAGTGTGCAGCAGCTCTCTGCCGATGCTGTAGAGAAATTCAGAAAGACATGCCAGAAAGAATTATTGGGTGTTTTGAAGGTACATTCAGATTTAAAACCTAAGTAAACCCAGATGAGCTATCTCAGCATCAGGTTTCTCACTCACTGTCTTTTTGCCGTTGGACATACCGCAGTGCTGAAAGGTAGCGATGATGAATGGAATGTGTTCGAACCAACTGATCTGCATCTTAGCTTTCTGTAAAGGAATGCCCTTGAGTTCTGGCTGGATCCATAAATCATACTGCACAATGCTCTGTCTGAACCAAAAGAAAAGGGCTTTACTGTCATCGTTAACATTTCAAAAATAATAGACCCTCCATGAAGTCCATCAACTAAGCACAGCTTCTTTGTGCTAGTGCTGCTCAAATGTTCATCTTGTGATTTCGCCTCTCTTGGACACCTGTACTCACTTTCTTGCTCGGCTTTGTTCTCATTTGGCTGTGATCCCTTCATGTCGAGGCCTGTCTGCAGGCGTTGTGTAGGATGTGAGTGCAGCGCTGATGTCTGGCACTTTCTGATAAGAGCAGAACTCGATGCTCTGGTATAAAGGACCTGAAAGGAGGAGGAGATGGACAAACGCATCTGGGACCTTTTCTGGTGGGCTGGGATTTTTTTGAAGATGTGGGTGGAATTGAGTGTAGCTCTAGTTGTAAAGCAGTAACAACAAAGCCCCAGGGGTGAAATCTCTAAAGTGTGGCAATTGCACAATACACACGTGCTGCATTCCCAATACTTATTTAGTGATTTACTGTAGCTGTGCCTGGCTGCCTCTGTGATAACACCCAGGGCTAAAAATTGTAAGCTTCACCATTTTACACCAACCTACTTTCCATATGTTGAGTGCTGGCTTCTGGATAGGCCTCTTAAAAATCAAGTTCCAAGTAGCACCTGGAGTTAGAGCTGTTTATAGTTGATCTATTGCATTAGATTTAAATCATTTAGCGTTCATCCTTATCTAGAGCAAATTACACTTGAGTTAAGGGTTAAAGGCCAAGTATACGTGTCCAATAATGGCTTACTTGAAACTCTTATTAAAAATATATTATTTATGTAATTGAATTCTTAAATATAACATCTAGGCTGCTCAAGCAGGATGGGTCTCTTTTTGAGTCTTGGTCTTCCCAAGGTTTTTTCCCTATTCCGTTTATTGCATTTTTCCCTTGCCCCTGTTGCCAAATAAATAAATTTGACTTCATCATACAATGACGAAATACTATCTTGACTAAACTGCAGAAGTAAAAAATAATAATGAATATAGAGAATGCAATATACAGTGGTACTCAAAAGTTTGTGAACCCCTTAGAATGTTCCATATTTCTGTATAAATATGACCTAAAACATCATCAGATTTTCTAAAAGTAGATGGAGACCTCAGTATGACAAATGAGACAAATATTATACTTGATCATAAATGATCCAATATTACATATTAGTGAGTGGCAAAAGTATGTGAACCTCTAGGATTAGCAGTTAATTTGAAGGTGAAATTAGAGTCGGGTGTTTTCAATCAATGGGATGATAATCAGGTGTGAATGGGCACCCCGTTTTATTTAAAGATTTCTCAAAGTCTGCTCTTCACAACACATGTTTGTGGAAGTGTATCATGGTACGAACAAAGGAGATTTCTGAGGAGCTCAGAAAAAGAGTTGTTGATGCTCATCAGGCTGGAAATTGATACAAAACCATCAACAAACAGTTTTTACTCCACAAATCCACAGTCAGACAGATTGTGTACAAATGGAGGAAATTCAAGACCGTTGTTACCCTCCCCAGGAGTGGTCGACCAACAAAGATCACTCCAAGAGCAAGGTGCGTAATAGTTGACGAGGTCACTAAGGAACTTCTAAGCAACTGAAGGCCTCTCTCACATTGGCTATTGTTAATGTTCATGAGTCCACCATCAGAAGAACACTGAACAACAATGGTGTGCATGGCAGGGTAACAAGGAGAAAGCCACTGCTCTTTAAAAAGAACATTGCTGCTTGTCTGCAGTTTGATAAAAATCACGTGGACAAGCCAGAAGGCCATTGGAAGAATGTTTTGTGGATGTATGAGACCAAAATAGAACTTTTTGGTTTAATAGAAAAGCATTATGTTTGGAGAAAGGATAAAACACTGCATTCCAGCATAAGAACCTTATCCCATCTGTGAAACATGGTGGTGCTAGTGTCATTGTTTGGGCCTGTTTTGCTGCATCTGGGCCAGGACGGCTTGCCATCATTGATGGAACAATGAATTCTGAATTATTTCAGAGAATTCTAAAGGAAAATGTTAGGACATCTGTCAATGAACTGAATCTCAAAAGGTGGGTTATGTAGCAAGACAACGACCCTAAGCATACACGTTGTTCTACCAAAGAATGGTTAAAGAAGAATAAAGTTAATGTTTTGGAATGTAATATAATACAGTAGAGCTCTTCAGTAACCAATTCCAGTCCTCAAACCTTAGATCACAGCGTGGTCCCTACCTTAACCACGTGACCAAATCTGTTACCTGCTGCGGACACAGAAACCTACTGTAACCCTGCTTACTGGGCTACATAAAGTCAAGAGACTAACACATTCTTTACTTTATAATGTCTCATTTTATTATATATACTATTGTCTTATATGCTGTAGTTTTATATACTGGTAGAACAGCTAAGAATGAAGACTGGAACTGGCACAGGAAGAAACAGCTCAGAGAGAAAAGAGAATATGTAGTAAGGGCTGTTGAGAACACAAACAGATTTCTGCCACATATCCCCACAATTCATCTAATCTCTAAAACTCATCTAACATCTAACATGCTATGACTATGCTGTTGTTTATTCTTCTAAAGTTTTGCCAGTGTGGCCACTCTGTATTATACTCAGACCCCAGCATTACCATTCTTTTTAAATGAACACTTTTTTTTTTTTTTTATGTAATCTGATGGTCACACTAGGCTGACACTGAACGTGTTTAAATACTGGGCATGCAAGTTTAAAATACTACAAAATATGTAAATACATTCTCTAAACAACTCTTAATTCCAGAGACTTTAACCTCATAACAGTTAGCTACGGTTATCTATAATAGGCTGTGGTTATCTTCAATTTTAGTGTAATTGGTGGGAACTGCCTGCATAAAACAAGCTCCTGTACATTTTCAAAGCAAATCTATTCACTGCAAACACTTAAACACAAAGAGCGACTTTCTCAAACATCACCCTGTCTCTCCAGTCTCTGTATTCATGGACACACCTGGTGCAAATGGAGATATTGGTTAAATAGATGGTTCGAAGCATTTGATATCAACTGCTATGGATAGGCACAGATGTGTGCCTATCTTTAGACCCATAGACACAGATGTGTTTCATATATGGATAAAAGCAGAAATTGCTATTAGTTAGGTAAGTGTTTTTCTTTGACAGTGACAATCGGAGTCACTACTGGCTTAAGATGTTGAATGTACATTTGTATCTTTTAGCAGCCATCCATATCCAGAGTGAAAAATGAGCTGAGCAGTTAATGGTTAAGAGCCATCCTCTAGGGCCAGCTGCATCTTGGGTGAGCTGAGAGTTTTTTGCCGCATATGTCATACAGGTTTGCAGTGTTGGGACTTCAACCACTTCCTTAAACTATTTAATGTACAGCTTTAACAGACCTTAACAAAAGAAATCTAGAATTGAGCAGAGTAGCTGAGGGTCATGGGCCCTCCTTAAAACCGCAATAACAGCAGCTAGGGCAAGCCAGGATTTGAGTCAACACTGAAACGCATCTTCCCACAAGTTTACTGTCTGGTCAGTGGCTTCAAATATTATCATTTACAGCATTTAGCAGATGCGTCATCCAAAGTCATGTAGATCTGAGCTGAGCAATTGAGACTGAAGAGCCATGTTCAAGAGCCTAAAGGCCGGTAGACACCGAACGTGATTTTTTAATGCAATATATTCAGACGGCAGTCAATTAATTTGACCTTTTGTATAATGACCATATCTTCCATACCAGATGCAGTTTTTAGGATGGTAAAAATGAGACTTTATTGTTTTCGTCCCTCTGTTTGATTTCTGCGAATGTTTGCTAACAAAACCTCTCTGGCTCCTGTATTTTCATGCTGGAAGCTTTTTCATACTTGGAACTAGTCTTCAGGTTCCTTTGCCATGTTGTTCTATTTCCTCCTCAGAAACACAGGACTATTTTATTTGCTTATAAAATGTCCAGGTTCAGGACGATGTTAATAAAATAATAGTAATATTGTTAACAATTAATAATCAATTATATTGTGTTGGAGTGTTTTAAACTTACCGTATAATTGGATAGACCTCTTAAATCAAACGAAGGCATTCCTGCTCTTGTATGAGATGGTGAAATTGAGCAGTCTAAATTGCCCCACAGTGAATTTCTCTTACTAGTATTGATGTAGCCATGCTCCTGTGGGATGGGATGTTCCATTAGCATCAATGGGATGTTCCATTAGCATCAATCCATAAGCATTGATACTAATGGAACATTAAATAAGCAAATAAATCGAATAAATCCAGTTCTCTCTTGAATAATAAAAATCACCATTAATAATTGACTTATCCAAGCTCTCGTTATCTGAATTCCCACCATAACTTATGGGACTTTTTTAATCCCCAAACAGTTAATAATCAGTTATATTGTAATTGAGTAAAATCTTACTTGCTGTGTAATTGAATAGACTTCCTAAATCAAATTAACTCATTTCATCTCTTGTATGAGACAGTGAGACTCTCTGCTGTCTTTACTTTTTTACAAAATCAAATGTCCTCTATCGGCGTTTGTATATTTCTACGAGCAGGAAAAGGATGTCTTTATCACTTGAAGAACACGTGTTGTTCATCTTTTGCTACCAGTCACCGAAAATAGACTATTTTGCTTTTTTGCATAGCTTTTTTGCATCACACTCGGTGCAGCCTTAACAGTGGCATCTCCCCTTCCCACAAACTGGCAGTGGGGTGACTTTTATCCTTTAACCTTCTGGTCCAGTCACCACTGTCCATCCTTTGAGGGGAGCTTTTATAGACTTAAGACCCTCTGTATGACCTTACAACAGAAAAAGGCTCCAAGTAAGACCTGTTTTGGAAGCAATTTTTAGAGGCAGACAACCATGTTTAACAAATACATTTTTTATATATTATAGCAGGTACAAAAGGATGTGTCCAAAACCAAGAACCACCCAGTGTACCATAGAGGGACCCTTTTTCTAACAGTACAGAAGATTGCTTAAAATATGAGACTATTAGTGAAACGATTCCTCAGGAGGTTAAAAAAAAAAAAAAAACACGTAACATTTCTATACTTTTCATGTCCTGGTCAAGCCATATGTGCATAATTAAATTGAGGGCATGAACCCACGAGACGAGCACTGATTTCAAAAGACAGCTAATGCTGAAAATTATGGGTAGGACCCTCCCAAGAGGCCTAGAGCAGAGGCATTGTGGATCACTGATTGGTCCATTTAGAAGAAGCTAAAGAGTGTGAGCTTGGGGAACCAGGGATGTTAATGGTCACGTGTGACCTCCCACTCACCTCCCTGAAGTCATGCTTAGTAGTTCTATTATACCTTACATTATGTGTAAAGTGGACTACTTGTCAGAAATATAATAAAGGGAAGAAATACTTTCCCAGTGAATAAATTTCTGTCATGATTGATGTCTTTGTTTCACATGAGTACTTATGTACGGGCTCATGCTAACACCTCTCAGAATAAACTCCTAAAATAGATTTAATGTAGCACCTTAACACGTTCCTCAGTTTGTCCCTCTGGGGTTAAACCCAGAAAAGGTTCTAAGTAGATGCAGGCCAGGCTGGCACCAGCAGATACAACTATTAAGCTTTATAGACTAATAACATTAATAAGCAAGGGCAGCATGGTGGGCACTGCCGCCGCACAGCAAGAAGGTCCAGGGTTTGATCCACAAATGGAGAGGTTTTGGTCCATTCTGTGTGGAGTCTGCATGTCCTCCCCGTGTCCATGTGGGTTTACTCTGGGTGCTCCGGTTTCCTCCCACATATATGAGTGACCATGTGTATCAATATAACCTTGTCTTTCATTAAAATGGCCATTGTTGCCGATAGTGACGTTAAATAAACCAAATAAACAAACAAAAATTAATGAGAAGTGATTTTTTTTTTCTTCCTGGGATGACCTAATAGTTTTGCACATCTGTGGTCCTTTAAGATTTTCTCTGTTTCACCACAGTGCCTTGGATAGTCGTAATAAAATTCAAAGGTGCAGACACCTCGAACAAGCTCTAGCCTGACATTTAAAGTGAAAAGTAAAAATTATTTTGCCACCAGCTTTCTCAGTGGCTCTGTGCTCATTCTGAGGCTGCACATTAAAATGCCTTAGATGATTAATATATGCTAGAGGGTTCAATTTGCATTTCTCATGACCCATTTTAATAGGTACATTGTGCTAACATGGTGTAGGGAGCTCTTTTACTCTCAAAACAGCCTGAAATTGTTGTGGAATGGATTCAAAAAGGTTCAGACGTTCATGCAGGAACCACCTGATAACTGATTTTACACTCATAGCATTGTGTTTTATATACTGTAGTACTTGCAGGGTAACTGGTGGCACATGTGGTTAGTACAGTTGACTCACAGCTCCAAAGATCCCCAGTTCGATCCTGACTTTGGACTCTTGTCTGTGTGGAGTTTGCATGTTCTCTCTGTGTCTGTTTGGGGGTACTCCGGTTTCCTCCCACATTCTAAAGATGTCATTTAGCAGATGCCCTTATCCAGAGTGACTTAGAATTGATACATTCGTACAATCCAAGCATACATCGATGCATCCTTGCATGGTAATTGTCTGTTTGTGCAGTTGCATCATGTGTAGTGTTAAGTGCATCAGATCTATCAATTTTTATAATTTTGCCAAGGCAGATGCTGATTTTAAGTAAAACCCCACTGTTTACAGCCTAATGTCAATTTGTAATTTAATTCAATAATTAATTCAATAGTCTCCTCCTCTGTTATAGAAAAATTCTCTCTGAGCAGCTCAACGGCAACACTTATAACAATTATGTAATAGTCTGTTTCTGTTTTAATGGAAAAATTCACTCTTAACAGCTTAACATCAATATTTACAATTAACATTCAGTAGTCTTTTTTTCTTGAAAACTCCACTAGAAGTAATGAATCAATATCTCTACATTAAATAGCCTGGTCCCCTCTTAAAGGGAGTGGCACAGTGGTGCAAGCAGTTAGCATGGTTGCCCCACAGCTCCAGATCCCTGGTTCAATCCTGACCTCAGTCTTCCCCATGTTGGTTTGTTCTTGGTTTTTCCCCGTGTTAAGTTAACCAGTCACTCTAAATTGCCCCAGAGTGACTTTGTCTTACCAGTATTGATGTAACCTTGCTCCTGTCGTGAATAAGAATTGATGTTAATGAAACATTAAGTAAGCAAATAAATGGAATAAATCCAGTCCTCTCTGAAATGATTCACTATCAAAACTCTCATTAGCTGAATTCCCGCTATAACTTGTGGGTTATTTGAATTCCCAAACCCAATCTACAAACCACTCGTCCTTATAACGTATACTGATTAGGAAAATAATAGAAGTAGATGGCATTCTGAAGGGCTGCTTGTTATATGAGTCCTTGGTTGGAATGCCAGAATAGGAAAAGGGTAAATGGAAAGGGAGAAAATAGACACAACCCCAAAGAACATCCAACACCTAGGTACAAGCAAAATCCCGGGGACAAAAGCAGATAATTAGGATCAGGCCCCAGCAGAGGTCATCACTAGAATCGCAAGTATCAAACACACTAGTATGCAAGCAAACATTATCTGAAGCAAAATGAGTGAGTGTCCAATACAAGGAAGATACAGAGCACTGCACTGACACTGATGTGGTGGTGTGTTAGTGTGTACTGTGCTGGATCAGGCACAGCAGTGCAGCTGGAGGTTTTAAATACCTCAGTGTCACTGCTGGACTGAAAATAGTCCACCTATCAAATATGTCCAGCCACCAGCATCCTGTAAGGGGCATCCTGTGAGCACTGATGAAGGTTTAGAGGATGATTACCACAAACTGTGCAACAACAGATGAGCTGCTGTCTCTGACTTTACATCTACAAGGTGGAGCAATATGGTAGACATGTCTAATAGAGGGCACAGTGAGTGAACAGTGTTTAAAGACTCCAGCAGCACTGTTGTGTCTGATCCAATGGCAAAACACACATTAACAGACCACCACAACATCAGTGCAACATCACTGCAGTGCTGAGAGTGATCCACCACCCAATAGTACCTGATGCTGTGGGGGTCCTGACCATTACAGAACAGAGTAAAGTGGACTGACAAAGTATTTAGTGAAACAGATGGACCACAGTAATTGTGGACCTAAAAGTGCTTCTATATCCTCGTAAGACCTGATAATTCATTTTTGTCCTCTGTGGGGGACATGAGTTCATAAAGAATATTTATGAACATATAATAACCATATAATCTACAGAGCTAAAAGCTGATGCGCCATCTAGAGGACATCCTGGCCTTTACACTGATATGTCATTTGTGGGGGTGTGCCCTTTGCAACCTGAGAAATGCTTTTTCAAAATGGCTGTGACCTCAGCAACCACCTTTTATGGACACAAGAGAAGTAAATCGTTGAATGATATGTATTAACGATTTTTCTAAAGCCTATAATGTACATGTTTTATGTAAAAAAGCTCATTTTCAAAGCAGTTTTTTACTGATTTGTACTTATGTTTAACCACTTAAGTGTACTTTTTTAAATGTCCTCTGTAGTGGACATTGGGACTTACTTTTTGATGTGATGCAGAAGGGAAACACAAAATGCAGGTAAAGGAAATTACTATACCATGTCCCATTGTCCCTTATAAGGGACATTTGATATATGAACAAAGTGTTTTTGGGAAAAAAAAAATCTTTGTGACATGTTTTTTTCCATCTAATAGACTTATTTTATTCAAAATTCCTGAAATTATCAAACTTTAGTTTTCCTGGGTCTCAGGAGGATATGGTAAATGGAATCGATAAAATGGACAATGATTGTAGAAACAAGATGTACATAATAAAGTGATCAACGAGTGTATGTGATTTCTAATGGCATCCAAATATTATGTTTTGACAAACCTTTTTTACTGGACATTCTTTATTTCACTTCCCAACAGTGGCGGCTTGTAGCTAGTATTTAAACTTCTGATTAGTAATCCAGCGTCTTAAACAGAGAGCCATAATATCTTTATGAATAACATTTTTCCTTCTATTAATTTGTCTGGTGTGTTTTTGACAGTTAATACACTTACATATGAGCCTGGTTCTTCTTAAGGTTTCTTGCTTGTGTGTCTTAATTCATTTTTCCTTGCCAGTGTTGCCTCGGGCTGAGGTCTTGACTCGGGTTTTCCTAAAACTGGTTTGGAAAAATGTTTAGTTTTAAAAGTGCTGCATAAATAAACTAAACAATATTGCAGTAGGCTCAACAAGGCAAGCTTCAACCTATTGGCCAATAAGCCCCCACTTCCTTTCCTTGCTGTCACTAAGAAATGAAAGAGCTAAAAACAATCACTAGCTAGTTTTAATTTCTGAAGCGAATCTTCAAATCTTATGAAAATTTGTATGTGAAATCTGCACATCCAAAACTCTCACAGAAGAGTACAAGAAAATGACTAATTAGCCTTGCTCTTGCTCTTTACTTGTATTAATCTGTAGAAAGATGAATGTCCCTTACGAGAACTCCACCTGAATTTTCAAATGTTGTGCTTCCAGATTTTATTTATTTGATTCCAGGGAGAGCCTTTATCGTGTCCAGATAAGCAGCACGAGGTGTCGTCCACACGTTCAGCTTAGCGAGAGGAGATAAAGCGCGCATTCGTGTATACAGGCCTGAGTAATTAGCATCAGCAGATAGCAGGCCAGCCATGAGCAGCATAGAGGTCGGAATGAAAAGAGGCTTTTTAATAAAGATGACCTTTTCATGGTGGGCTTGTTATGAAAACCTCAAGCACGGAGGATAAATGAAAATGGTATGAAAACATTTGTATGCGGTCATTCAGATGGGCTTCTACAATACAGAATTCATAAAGCTTAGGGTGATTTTGATAATACTGCTACTGCTGCGGATAAAATGAAAAAGGATTAATTTTGTCCAAATTAAGTGGGTATAATGCACAAACTGTGTTATCACAATTTTTAATATGGCAAGGTATTAAAACCTGCTATAAGCCTGTGTAATGAATAGTTTGTTTTTGTCACTCATCCATCCGCTTGCAACCTGAAGCAATAGTGTGACTAGCTAGCTAGCATCTGTGTTGCTATTTCCAGTTCAGCATTGTTGAGCTTTTCTTGTGCTAGAATTTCCTCAGCCCAACTATTAAGGATTAATAACTGTTAGCGTGAAATTATTAATCAGGTCTATAAACATCATACAAGTGGTACCTCAGTTCTTGGTCACCTTGGAACTTGTCAAATTCGGTTCTTGGTGCATTTTGACTAGAAAAACCGACACGAGTTTTTGTCGTTTGCTAGGTACCAGTGTTAATTTTGACAGAAAATTTACATTTTATTTTAGTTATAGTCTTTTGACTTAAATGTAATTTAGTTTTAGTCATAATTTAGTCATCTGAATAGTTTTTAGTGTTTTAGTTTTCATTGACTAATTATAATAAGATTAGAGTCGACTAAATCTACAGTAGTTGACTAAAATATGAAATGTAAACGCTTCAATACTAAAAAATACTAATAAAATTTAAGATAATACAATTATACATTAAGTGGTTATTACTCAATTTCCGTTATAGATCTGCTTCACACGCGGTGTGGACATTGAGCAGATATTCTAGAATAGAATCCAGCAGGAATGAATGATATATTATAAGATCTAATTAAGATATAAACTCAGGTCTGTATGCATGCATTAGAATAACTGTACACAGTAAAGTCGTCACCAGAGCTCATATTTTCCATCAAAGATCTGCTTCAAACTTGATGTGGACCCTGTTACGGGGGGCCAGGGAGGGGCACACCCAAAAAAGATAACGGACCCAAGCGCAGGGAACACCGCAAAAGGCGGGAAGTAGGAGAAAGAAAAGAAAGAAAAAGAAAAGAAGGGATCCCTTCTGACGTGCGTGACACCCGCTGGCGATAGCCTGTCCCCGGATTCGATACCAGAGTCACCGAGTTCGGGGGCGGGAATGCTACCGCTGAGCCACGGGTGTGGTGAACGACAGAAGAGAGGAACAGCTATAAGCCAACGGACAAACAAAGGAGTCGCCTCCTAGCGAACTCCAAAAAAGGAGATTTCTTTTAAATAATGGGATGCAACAGAAGGAACGGGAAAAGTCCCGTATTTTGCTCTAAACAGAGCGATGGGGAAAGGAGGACGCACGGCGCTTTAATCAGAGCGGGCGCTCTGTGTGTGCGCTGTGCGTGTGTGTGTGTGTGTGTGGCCTCTGCGCTCTGAATGAGAGAGAGAAGCACTGCGTGTGTGATCGAGCGCGTTACGCGTGTGTGTGGCTTCAGCGCTCCAGCACCGGAGCGTTGTGTGTGTGTGTGGCTTCTGCTCTCCGATTCAGAACGCCTACCAGTGTGTGTGGCTTCAGCACTCTAGCACCGAAATGCTGTGTGTGTGTGGCTTCTGCTCTCCGATTCAGAACGCCTACGAGTGTGTGTGGCTTCAGCGCTCTAGCACCGGAGCGCTGTGTGTGTGTGTGTGTCTTCTGCTCACCGAGGCAGGAGCGCTGTATTGCGGCATGCGTAGGGGACTTTCTCGAGCCCAGCGCGGCTAACGCAGCCGACGCGTACCTAGGGGCCGGGGAGGGACGTAGAAAACGGCATGGGGGACGGAACGGAATGCTCTCCCCGGATAAGCCATAACCAGGCCCGGAGTTATGCCAAAAGGTAACCACGAAGGAGCGGAGCGATCAGCGTCCAGGCGGGGGGCCCGCCGGAGCGGGGAAAAGGCCACAGAGCGCCTTCGGGCAGCCGGGAAGAAAGCGGTAAGTGGCGTTACCCCAACTTTTCCCTTACCTAGCTTCCTAAGGCCCTAGCTTTACCTCAAGGCTTTTGCCTTTACGAAAATCCCGCCTCCTTTGCGGGACGACGGGACTAACCTCTCTCCTTAAGCGGTAAACAACAGGGGAGTAACGCCGAAGATATCGCTTCCAAAATGGCCGGGTGTCTCATCAGACAGTGCGCCAAGGCCGGCATTTGGAGGCTCATTTTATAGGAGGGCCGCCCGCGACATGTGTGGCGGTGTCGCGGCGGCCCCTAGTGGCGGGAATTTGCGCCCCCTGATAGTACCCCGTACCGCACCACCGACCACGTCCCCCGCTCGCCGCCCCCCTCTTTTCTTCTCCCTCCTGTAACGCCCCCACTCGGAATAAACTTGGCCCTGATAGTACCCCCCCCTAGGGGCGGGCTCCAGACGGCCCCAAATCGAAGAACCGGGCCCTTGCCTCCGCCGAAGTCACGGATGAGGGCCCGGTCCAGGATGTGGCGGTCCGGAACCCACGAGCGTTCCTCCGGGCCGCGCCCCCTCCCAGTCTGCTGGCCAGGAACTGAGTACTGCCCTGAAACCCGCCGCGAGTCCAGTTAACCGACGGACCGTGTAAGGCCGGGGGACCCCTGACGACCCGGGGAGGAGGAGGGGGGCCTGGCCGGGAACTCGGTCTGGCAGAGGTAGGGCTTGAGCTGGGAAGCGTGGAACGTGGGGTGGATCCTCATGGAGGGGGGCAGATCCAGCCGGTAGCTCACCGGGTTGACCCTGCGGATAACCTTGAAGGGCCCCACGTATTTGGGAGCCAGCTTACCCGAGGTCCCCTTCAACGGGAGGTCCCGAGTGGACAGCAAACGACGTTTGCCCCGGGCGGTAGGAGGGCGAGGCCTGCGATGCGATCGGCCTGCCCGCGAATGGACTCCGCGCTGCTCGAAGCGCCAACGAGCCTTGGCACCAGGACTCCCGACATCGACGGAACGAACTGCCCCGGCCGAAAGAGACCCCTAAGCCCGCCTCCTGGCGGGGGAAGAGGGGCGGCTGTGAAAACCCGAACTGGCACTCGAACGGGGACATACCGAGGGCCGAGTGCCACAGGGTGTTATGGGCGGAACTCGGCCCACGGCAGATGTTCCGCCCACGTGGACGGGTGACCCTTTGTTAGGCACCAGAGCAGGCGAAGCCAGGTCTTGGTTTGACCCGTTCGGTCTGGCCGTTAGACTCGGGTGGAACCACGACCCCCGAGGAAAGGCTTGGCTGTGCCACCCCCCCCACTAAGCGACAGAAGGGCCGCCACCCAAAAGCGGCTGACGAATTGGGGGCCCCGGTCAGACAAAACGCAGTGGTCCCGGGGGAACCCGTGCACTCGAACGACGTGCCGAAGAATAAGGTCCGCCGTCTCTTTGGCCGAGGGTAGTTTGGGCAGAGGCACGAGCTTACACCCCTTGGAGAAACGGTCCACCGCCACGAGGACGACTGTGTTGCCTCTGGATGGCGGCAAACCCGTGACAAAGTCTAGTGAGACGTGCGACCAGGGGCGAGCGGGCACGGGGAGAGGATGAAGGAGACCAGGGGGTCTCCTACGGGGGGTTTTGTTGCGTGCACAAACTTCGCAGGAGGCCACGAACTCCCGAACGTCATCCTCCATGCGTGGCCACCAAAAGCTCTGTCGGAGGAGCTTGTACGTGGCTGTGCGACCAGGGTGTGCCGCGAATGACGCCTCGTGCCCCCAGCGCATCACTCTGGGGCGCGCGGAGGCTGGGACGAACCTACGACCCGGGGGACCGTTGCCGGGGTCGGGTTCGCGACGAAGAGCCTTGGTGACCACGTCGTCGATGGCCCAGGTGAGGGCAGCAACCACGTCGTCGATGGCCCAGGTGAGGGCAGCAACCACCCGAGGAGCCGGAAGGATGGGGTCCTGGATGGAGGGGGAGCCCGAGTGATCCCACTGCCTGGATAGGGTGTCGGGCTTAGTGTTTTTGGAGCCCGGCCGGAAGGTGACCGTAAACGCGAACCTGGCAAAGAACAGGGACCAGCGGGCCTGGCGGGCGTTGAGCCGTTTGGCCTGCTGGATGTATGCCAGGTTCTTATGGTCTGTCCACACGAGAAACAGGTTTCTGGCGCCTTCCAGCCAGTGCCGCCATTCCTCCAATGCTAGCTTCATGGCCAAGAGCTCCCGGTCCCCAATGGGGTAGTTGCGTTCGGTGGCGGACAGACGTCGTGAAAAGTAGGCGCACGGGTGGAGTTTACGGTCCGACCCGATGCGCTGGGATAGGACGGCCCCTACGCCGATGTCGGATGCGTCTACCTCGACTACGAATGGCTCCTCCGGATCGGGAAACCTGAGAACCGGAGGGTTGGTGAGCCGGTCTTTAATAGCTTGGAACGCTCGACCGGCCTCCGGAGTCCAGCGGAAGGGGCCTGGGGTCTTACGCATCAGGGCTGTCAAGGGGGCAGCCAGGGTCCCGAAATCCCGGACGAAGCGTCGAAAAAAGTTCGCGAAGCCCAGGAACCGCTGGACAAGCCGGAGGGAGGTGGGCTGGGGCCAGTCGGCCACGGCCTGGATCTTGGCCGGGTCCATCTGCAACGACCCTTGGGAAACGATGAATCCCAAGAATGCCACCGAGGGGGTATGAAAAGTCGATTTTTCTAATTTCACGAACAGCCGGTTCTCCAGTAGCAGTTGCAAGACCCGGCAGACGTGACCGACGTGCTCCTCGAGCGTCCGGCTAAAGATTAGAATATCGTCGAGGTAGACGAACGCGTATCGATCCAGGGCCTCCCGGAGCACGTCATTAATAAGCCGTTGGAAGACAGCCGGGGCGTTCATCAACCCAAAGGGCATTACCCTGTACTCATAATGACCTGTGGGCGTTAGAAAAGCTGTCTTCCATTCGTCCCCCTGCCGGATGCGAACGAGGTTGTACGCGCTCCGGAGGTCCAGCTTGGTAAAAATGCTGGCCCCCTGGAGCGCTTCGAACGCCGTGGCCATGAGAGGCAGGGGGTAACGGTCCTTAACCGTGATTGCATTGAGGCCCCGGTAATCGATACACGGGCGCAGGGAGGCCGCCCGCGACGTGTGGCGGTGCCGCGGCGGCCCCTAGTGGCGGGAATGCGCCCCCTGATAGACCCTCATGAGATATTGTAGAATAGAATGAAGTTAGAATAAATGAAATATTATGAGCTTTATTAAACATATAAGATCAGAAGATCGGATATATGTGCATGCTCTGTAAGGCATTTATTCATAATTACAGTATAAAAAGGAGTTATGTTATCCGAATACTCCTTAAATATAATATGAACACTTCTACAATCCTACAATCTGATTTCATGAATTTTTTTCCCTCATTTTATCTCTCATAGTTGAAGTGTACATATGATGAAAATTACAGACCTCTTTCATCTTTCTAAGTAGGAGAACTTGCACAATCAGTGGCTGACTAGATACTTTTTTTGCCCTGCTGAATCTCGTTATATCATAACGTAGTCAATGTTAAACATGTTTAAAACACTTCCGTTAACCCACAGTTGGGCAAAATCATTAAGACAAATCCTGTTTTATAATAAATTGTTCAATATCTCTTGTCATTTATAAACAGTTAGTCCATTGGTGCTGCTGCCCAAATGCCCAGCATCTGCGGCAGAAAAGCATATGGGGATTCGCTTGCCTGGGGAAAATCAAAATAAAAAATTCAGAGTATGGCTTCTCATTAATGTGTATTTATTTGAATTATCAGATTCCCCATTGTAAAGTCAGAATATCCTAAACTGAAACATCATAATCCGGGCAGTGTCTGTATTGAGATAACTACCTTGTTTAGCTTTTGGACCAGCAAGCCACCATATCAGCATACTATGCTGGTGATCATAATGCTGGCTGTTCCAGCTTTTCATGGGCACCATACCAGTGTCCAAAACCACAACATCTGATGATCTGGCTTTTTATCAGGCAACATTAAATACACTAAATAAATAAACAAAAGCAAACAGCATTTAGCAGACCACCTTTTCCACCGTGACTTGCACCTGATAATAAAAATACTAGTAATACATTACACTTATATAGCGCCTTTCACAACACCCAAGGTCACTTTACAATGATATGACAAAACAGAGGAAGAAGATGATGTGTGAAAATGTTTTGAGAAAATGTGCGTTTTTAGATGAATTTTAAACTGAGAAAGAGAGGTTATAGAGTGCAAAGAAACAGGAAGTGAGTTCCAGAACAAGGGTGCTGTCACGCTAAAAGCTCTGCCTCCTATCGTGGAGAGCCTAAGCCTACGGGTAACCAATAGCCTACATTCAGATGACGTTAAAGGGTGGAGAGGAGTGTAATGATCGAGCATACCTGACAGATGGGCAGGGCTTAAGCCAAGAAGTGATTTAAATGTTAGCAGTACTATTTTGTATTGGACACATCAATGGATGGGCAGCCAGTGAAGTCGCTTGAGCACAGGAGTGATGTTTGATATCTTTCAGGGTATTGTTCAAGCTGTTGAGAGATAAGGGCCTTGCGCAAGGACCCAACGGTGACAATTTGGCAGGGTTGAGCCTTGAACTCTAGACTGTCTGCATGATAGTCCAGAATTTTAAGAGCTGCTTTACCAGAACATATGTTGTAGTATTTACTTTACCCCCTTTTGCAACCATCACTCTACTGATATGGCTTTCCATTACATTTTGGAACATGGCTGTGACTTGAGCACTGATGTTGAAATAAGCCATGGATAACCGTAGGTATTCCCATTCTTCTCAAAGGTGTCTGATGGAGTTAAGGCAAGGGCTCTGTGCAAGTCAAGGTTGTTATTAAATTTAGCAAAACATTGCTTTGTAGACTTTGTTTTAGGATGGCAGAGCAGTTTATTGACTAACTTGTTGGAGGTAGAAAATTAAGAAAGTATCAAATCTACTGCCAGTGTGTGTTTATGTATGCTGCATGCCTGTATGCTTAATGTTGTGAACGTGTTAGCAGTGATTGTGACTGAAATACCAGAGACACCTAATTAAAAAGGGTGTCTCTTTACTATTGGCTGTTAAGTGCATGTAACATTAGGCATAAAACTCAATGCTCATCACGTCACCAAACTGTTCAGCCACCTTCCAGATGCAGCACTAGTGAAGACATCTGTTCAATTAGCCGTAAATCAAGATTAGAATCTTTTACCCCAATTACTAATACTGAACTATCCGCACTGATCAGCTCGTCTAAGTCATCAACATGTTTGTTAGATCCAATTCCTAACGTCTACTCAAACAAGTATTTTACTAGTGTTTCGAGCTAGTGTTTAGTTATTTAAAATTCATCCCTTTACCTTAGGTTATGTGCCCAAATCCTTAAGTCTGCCGTTATTAAACACTGATTAAAAAAGCCAATCTTGACCCTTGTGTGATATTCTAATTATAGACCAAGTTCAAATCAACCGTTTTCTGTCACCAAAATCTTAAAAAGCCGTTGTCTATCAGCCGGCTCTGTGCACCTCCAAAGGACATGAAATTTATGATGAAACATTTCAGTCGGCTTCAGGCCCCTAGGACCCATCATTAGTACTGAAACAGCATACTTAGGGTACTTATGACTTGTTATGGTCCTCAGATAAGGGATGTGTTTCTTTTCTTGTTCGTCAGATTTAAGTTGCCAGCATTGACACTATAGATCATGATGTTTATAAAACAGATCATGATTTGTTTACTCAAATAATCTAAGATCTAAGCTCTCAAAAGTGAAAGTATGCGTGCCTCAG
This sequence comes from Ancistrus triradiatus, assembly GCA_025084515.1. NCBI lineage: Eukaryota > Metazoa > Chordata > Actinopteri > Siluriformes > Loricariidae > Ancistrus > Ancistrus triradiatus. The sequence continues at coordinate 49,651 of JAJAGP010000734.1, read as the reverse complement.
GGTCAGTGTTGGCCCCGCTTAATTCTCTCTGTACATGCTCCACTAGGACTCAGTTATCGTAAACATGGCATTAATTTCCACGCTATGCAGATGATACACGCTGTACATATCAGCCAAAACTAATGGACAAGCCTTACAATCAACAAAATCGAAAGGAATGTGAAAGGAAATAAAAGCTTGGATGTATTTAATTTTCTCTTACTAACTAAGATATAAACTGAGGTTCATTAGTGGGCCCACGGCCTGTGAGAGGACAGGTTGGGCTACATCTATCCAAATCTAGATGCTGTCCAGTATTGCCAGTCGTCTGTAAAAAAACTTTCTTAGGTCACATGGATTCAGATCTCTCTTTGATGCGCCACATAGCAGCATCACGAATTGCTTTCTTTCAATTACGTAATTATCGCTAAACTTAGAAATATCTCTCTTATGATGTAGGAAAAAACTTGTCATGCGTTTATACCTCAGGTTGGTTACTGTAACGCCTCTTACTTACTGGATGCTTAGTAAATCTAAAATAACTTCAGTTAGTTCAGAATTGCCGCTGCCAGTGCTTAATCGAACTAGAAAATTTGATTCATATCACTCCTTTTTCTATCATCATGCACTGGTTTTACCAGTCTCAAAATTCCGCATTCATGATTACAAAAATACTTTTATAACTTATAAAGCTCTACATGGCCGGCCCACATTATCTGAGTGCCCTCTTAGAGTTTAAATCCAAATCGTCTACTTCGATCGCCAGGGTTTGCAGGACTTTTTTAGTTCCGAGAATAAAAAAGTCACCGCAGGGGGAAAGGCTTTATCATGAATGGCCCCCCAACAACTATGGCAATTAAAATTCCCAACTTTCGGTTGAGATTAAGGACACCCTCCAAAGTTTTAAGTCTAGGCTAAAGACCATACTTATTTACGCAGGCTTTGACTTAGATTTAGACCAGGGGTGAATGGCTTGGTTGCTGGGGGCGAGCTGGAGTCTGTTGGCCGCCTGCCTTGTCCGCTAGCGGAGTGTCGAGTGGGCGGTCTGGCTGGAAACTAGGCTTGGGTCCCGTGATCTTGGAATCATGCATCCTTGCCTTATATAAGGGCAAGCTGGTGGGTTCATAGTCAAAGAGTCTTATGGTGATCAGGAGACGGTGGGTTTGCATGTCTTCTGCCGCTCGTGGGGTTTGCCAATGTATCATGTGATCCCTCGTGTGTTCCTAACCAGTTTCTCTCTTCTAGCTTTCTAGCTTGATGGATTATAGCTAATGCTTCATGCTAAAAAATTGGCATCAGGGATTGACATGGCATCAGTGATTGTTAATAGACCCCCACTGTGCTCTTTAACAATAAACTAATTACATTTTCTGTTCTCTCTCAGAAGCTGTGTTCTGGCAGTCCGGCCACACAATGATGTCATCTGTGGAGATCCATGTGCATAATTAACATTTTATTCGACCATGACTCCATGACTTTAGTTTCGCTCTTAGATTTATGCATTCATACCCGGGGCAAAATTAATGTCGATGTGCATACTTCCATTTTATTCGAACTTTGACTCCATGACTTAGGTTTCGCTCTTAGATTTACATCATACCCCAAGCCACTTATGTCGATGTGCATACTTCCACATTCTATTCAAACTTTGACTCCATGTGTAGTGCGCTCTTGATTTATCATCTACGCCGGACCAAGGAGGTTGGGTCCCTTTTTGAGTCTTGGTCCTCCCAAGGTTTCTTCCTAGAACTAGAGAGTTTTTCCTTGCCACTGTCGCCCTAGGCTTGCTCAATTTGGGATTGGACGTAGTTATTAGGAGATAATCTAAACTTGTAAAGTTGCTTTGAGACAATGCTCCATTGTAAAAAGCGCTATATAAATAAATCTGACTTGAAATCTGACTTGACTTAAATTATCTGCAGTCTTTGTTTGTGCTATCAGAAAAGTATCACGTTTACTGTCAAGTAAGTAAGAAGCTGAGAGGCTTAAGATGCTTGATAAACCCTGAGAATTAATGTTGGTCTCTTGAAAGTTAATCCATTGCTGCTCATGTTTTAAACTTATTTACTTTTTTAGTTTGTATGTCCTTTCTGTTCACCGCAGCATCTGAGCTGAGCTTTATCCAGCTTTTCCTCTGCACTGCTGCCAGTAATCTTATTGCTAGAAACATTACATTTTATTATTTGTCTCAACCTGATTAGGCTGGAAGATTTGCCAAACAGGCCAAATCAACCAACTAGAAAAGCCACTTATCTACTCCACAAATATAGGGTTTCCGAGCTAGAGCCTGTGTGCAGGAGAATATTGATGGTGTTTCTGCAATGAATATGATGAGCGTCATTATATCTACATGTTTGTTGAAGTTGAGTATCTCCCTTGTAAGTGTCTTGCACTCCATTGAACAGAATGGTTCATTGCTACTAAAATTGATGCCTTTCCACATTACCAGACAAAGTAACTTAATATTCCTTAATGGTAATTATAATGTAGCTCACAGTTGAAGGTCCGTGCTGCCGCTTGCTTTTTGTGAAGGTAAGACAAACAAAGATGTCAAGTAAAAGTAGTTAACAGTTCTCTACCAGTGACTGCTTCTAAACTGGCTTTCAACACATTACCAACTACAAAACGCCTATATACATGTATTGACTGCTAGAGTTGAAGGCGACTGGACATTTGGTTCTTGAAGATGTTTTACCTCTCATCCGAAAGGCTTCTACAGTTCTAGAAGCTGATGGGGAGTCCCAGGCATTGTCCCACCCTGTCAACACAACAGTCATTAAGATCACAGTATTATGGCTGGGAAGCCGGTCTAAGTAAATAGGACCCAAAGCAGACACACTTGACCACAGTTCAAAGGAATACTAAAATAGAAATGTGTTATATTCACTTTGACATTGAGCAGGATCCACTTAAAATTGAATCCATGGGTATCACTCTGAATGTGATGGGACCAACCCACCGCTGTAATCATACTTTAGATCTAATATTAACATTTGGTATCAATATAGATAACCTTGATGTTTTCCCGCAAAGTGATTTGATTTCAGATCACTATCTTTTAGATTTGAGCTATCCTACTAAATAAAATTCCCTTCTGCCTCGTTATCCACACCAGCGCACTTCAATCTGCTACTCCCAGCTGCGGTTATGAAAAAACCTACCAGACTTGAAATTTAAATACAACCTACAGAGATCAATCATCCTTGAGTGTGTAAATGACCAAGTAGAATGGTGCTTCTTCGCTCACCTGGACAATGGACTGCCCCTGCTAGGGTCAAACGTTATTAGGGAAAAAAAGGATTTTAAGCACATGGTATAATGACCACACCCGACCTTTAAAGCAAAAGAACAACGGCATTTAGAAGCTCAAGTGAGGGACATAGTAAATTGGGAGGTGTTTAGATTGCTTGGAGGGACAGCATGGCAGAGTGTAAGCATGCCATCACTAAACTAAAGCGGCATTACTTCTCTTCAATCATAGAGAAAAATAAGAATAATCCAAGATTTCTCTTTAATTACAGTCTCCCAAATTACAAAAGACCCCACAAAGAAAGTGATTTCTCCCATTCTGTGTAATTGTAAACAGTAATTGATTTTTATGACTTTTCTTAATGATAAGATAGAAAACATTGGGGCATATAAAACTCAATGATCATACATCACCAACTGTTCAGCCACCTTCCAGATGCAGACGCCAGCAATCGTGAGAATCTGTTTATGAGCGTGTAAATTCAGACTAGATCTTTTACCACCAAATTATAATACTGAACAGCCGCCTGATCACTCGTCTAAGTCATCAACATGTATAGATCCAATTCATAAGTCTACTCAAACAAAGTATTACACTAATATTATAGAGCCAGTGTAGTTATTTTAAATGCATTCACTTACCTAGGTATGTGCCCAAATCCTTAAGTCTGCCGTTATCAAAACCACTGATTTAAAAAGCAAATCTTGACCCTTGTGTTGATATTAATTATAGAACATTTCAAATTCTACCGGTTCTGTCCACAATCTTAGGAAAAAAAGCTGTCTATCAGCAGCTTCTGCAGTAGTGACCTCCAAGGAATGAAATTTATGAAACATTTCAGTCTGGCTTCAGGCCCCCTCATAGTTACTTGAAACACATTAATTAGTGGTACTAAATACTTGTAATGTCCTCAGATAAGGGATGTGTTTCTTTTCTTGTTCTGTTAGATGTAAGTGCGCATTTTTACACTATAGATCAGGATGGTTACTAAACAGACTAGAAAATACTGTAGGTATTTAGGGATCAGACTTTCTAGTTTAAATCCTAACTTAACTGACCGGTACCAGTTGTTCATATAAAATTAATCTAAGGGTCTAAAGCTCTCAAAAGTGAGTATGGCGTGCCTCAGGGGTCAAGTGCTTGGGCCCGCTTTATTCTCTCTGTTTTTTTTTGTTTTTTCCATTGCTGCCACTAGGCCAGTTATCGGTAAACATGGCATTAATTCCACTGCTATGCAGATGATTACACAGCTGTAATATCGCCAAAAAACTAAGACAAGCCTTACAATCAACAAATTCGCAGGACTGTTTGTAAAGGAAATAAAAGATTGGGATGTTATTTTAAATTTTCTTTACTTAACTAGATAAAACTGAGGTTTCCTATTAGTGGGACCCAAGCTGTGAGGAGGACAGGTTGGCTACATCTATCCTAAATCGATGGCTGTCCGTATTGCCCAGTCCGTCTGTAAAAAAAATTAGGGGTTCAATGTGAGCAGATCTTCTCCTTGGATGGCCATTAGCAGCATGACTCGAATTGACTTTTTTTCAATTCGAATATCGCTAAACTTAGAAATATTCCTTCTTTTAATGATTGTAGAAAAAAAACTTGTCATGCGTTTATAAACCTCAAGGTTGGATACTGTAATGCCTTACTTAATGGATGCTTAGTAAATCTATAAATAAAATCAGTTGTTCAGAATGCAGCTGCTCCGACGTGTGCTAACTCGAACTAGAAAATCTTGATCCTATCACTCCTGTCTATTCACTGCACTGTACAGTACAAATTCCGCATTCATTACCCAAAATACTTCTTTTAACTTATAAAACTATACATCGCCTGGCACCACATTATCTGAGTGAACTCTTAGAGTTTACATCCAAACTCGTTTACTGTTCGCAGGGTGAAGGGAATTCTTTTAGTCTAGAATTAAAAAGTCACAGGCCGGGGGAAAGGCTTTATCATACAGGCCCCAATATGGAATAAACTTCCCACTTTCGTTCGAGATTCAGACACATCTCCAAAGTTTTAAGTTAGGCTAAAGACATTACTATTACCACAGGCTTTGGAATAAGATTTAGACCAGGTTGCCAGGCTTGGGTCAACTGGGGCCAGAGTCTGGAGTATGTCTGTGGCCTGCCTGCTTCTCGTCCGCTAGCGGGGAGTGCGATAGTGGGCGGTCTGGCTGACTTGTGAAAAACTGGGTTCGGTCCTCGTGATCTTGACTCGTACATCATTGCCTTAGAGAATAAGGGCAGAGCTGGGGGTTCATAGTCAAAGAGTCTATGATCAAGACGTTGGGGTTGCTGGTTTCTGCCTCCCGTGGGTTGCCAAATGTCTCATGTGACCATCTCTTGGCGTTTGTTTCCTACCAGTTCTCCGACTTTCTAGCGCTATTGCTTTGCTATTAGCTAATGCTGCCGGGGTTCATGCTACATTGGCTCAGTGTGACATGGCATCAGTGATTGTTAATAGGGGACACTGTGCTCTTAATCAATAACTAATTAAATTTTCTGTTCTCTCTCTGAGCTGTGTTCCAGCCGTTTCCAGCCACACACATGATGTTCATCTGCTGGAGCTCCATTCAAAGCTGCTTCCGTCATCAGCTCACCCCCATCGTACCGGCACTTAATGTCGATGTGATACTTCACATTTTATTCGAAACTTTGACTCCATTGACTTTAGTTTCGGCTCTTAGATTATCATCTATGCCGCCAAGGATGTTGGGTCCCTTTTGAGTCTTGGTCCTCCCAAGGTTTCTTTTTAGAACTAGGGAGTTTTTCCTTGCCACTGTCACCTTAGGCTTGTTCAATTTGGGATTGGACGTAGTTATTAGGAGATAATCTAAACTTGTAAAGTTGCTTTGAGACAATGCTGCATTGTAAAAAGCGCTATATAAATAAAAAATAATAATAAATCTGACTTATAACCTACACAAAAAGCAGAGTGATAACGAAGCCAGGGGTGGAGGTGCAACTGGATCCAAGAGGTTCAAGGATGACCAGGGGGTTAAGGGTAACAGGTAGAAAAAGGAAGTAGACTGAGGTGGTGCAGTGCTGTGTGGTCTCAAGGTAGCTGACGGGAGTCTAGAGATGGGTGGCACGTGGGTAGGCAGGAGCATTTGCTGAAACTGGGCTGAAGTAGAAGAATGAGAAGCAGGCAGGAACCAGGAACTATGGGAACAAGAACAGAAAATGAGTCACTAGAAAAATCAAAAGTAGTGGATGGACGTGGGAGTCTGACTGTAGCGTGCTACATAAGTACTTTAACTGCAGAGAAACCAGCAAAATACCCGGCGACATTAGTTAACGATCTGTTGACTATTGAAGATGAAGCCGGCGTTCTTATAGTCTGTCTAGTGCGGATCAGACGTGAACGATGATGCTGGGCACACGATGGTCCAGAAGTAAAGGTGCGGTTGCAATATAATCCAATAGATAAAACACACCTTGGCACACACCAAAACAGGAAGAGGACAAGCAGCAGGAGTAAGGGAGCATGGTAGAATAATGAGATGCAGGGAAAAGCTGATCTGTGAAATAAAGTGCTGAGAGAAAAGAATGGGAAAAGGGATGGACCCTGACACACAGGGGCCAAGGTGTGACCCATTTGCCAGTTGTAGCCCCACCCTGCCATCAAGTGAGATGTTAGGGTCACATGGTTTGAAGTGCGAATGAGGGTTAAACCACCTAGGAAGGGATCTCAAGGCTGCTTTGTAGTTAATTGATCTGGTGACGTACACCACCCCCTCTCTTCAATGGTGGTTGCTCTAATTGGATATAGATGGCCCCCTTTACTCCTTTTTCAAACCATCTGCCTTCTCTGTCCAAAATATGAACATTATCCAGCTGTCTTCAACTTGAGCACTCCAGATTACCATGACCTGAATGAATGAGAACCTACACAGACAGCGGGCAAACAACTGTCTTGCTTCTCTCCGTCCAATGATGCGCCCCAATCAAAGTCTGTCAACAGGGCAAAATGTCTTTGAGTGCGTCGTAGAGGCATGTCTAGCATCAACAAACACTCACCAAAAGATACCCACAAGTATCCTCTGAGAATCTTTTTATAGGGCAGCGGGGAAGCACTTTTATGCCCTCTTGTGGCAAAACCCAGTATCTAATCAGAACACACCTGTAATGATTTGCAAATCTTCCTGCGACGTACCTGCATGTCGAGTTTTGAAGCAATCTGACATTTCTATCTGGGGGCTTTATTTTTATTTTATCGATGAGTGTATGTAAGAATTAAAGTTATCTTATTAATAAGTCTCTATAAACTGAAGCTAAATAAATACTAACAGAGAACAAAGTAAAACAGACTAATTTTAGATTTTTTTTATTATTATTATGAATAGTATGATAAAATAGAGTATATAAAACTATAGCATGTAAGCCAATAGTGAAACAAAATAAAATATTGAATAAAATATGCATACCTGCACTATTTTGTCAAGCACACAGTCAGTGTAGGATTTTATGTCCTCAGCAGGAAAGTTTCCATATATTCACAATCATCCCCAGCCCTCCAGACCAGTCAAACACTTCTATGTCTCCTTTAAACACTGATGATCTTTTGATAAATGATGTTTTTCAACCGTCTGCCACTTCTCATCTCGCTCTTTCCACTGAGCTCCCACTACTTTGCTATGAAGGAGGTCTATTTAGGAAGCAAAATGTCAAGCAAGTATCTTGTCCTGATCTCATCTCTCTTATACCCACTCAGCTCTGGATCTCTGTCCCTACCTTCTCTAAGACTTCCATCATTTTGTATCCAAGAAAGCAATCATCACTTGAATAGTTGCATGCTGCGTCATTGTGATAACTCTTAGATCAACTTGTTCTTTGATCTGTGACTGTGTACAACAGACTGTTTGACTCCTGGTTGCTGCAGATCCATTGGGTGAGTGGATGGTATGGGTTATCGGTCAGCATTCCTAATCCCCTGAAACATGTGAGGATCTTGTTTGTAGATTTCAGACAGTTTTTAAAACTGTTGAACAGACTCCTATGTCGAGGTGATTGCATGTCGAATGCTCTTACTCTCACAGTTATCCCCTTACTTCCTCTGCATAAAAAAGCATTAAAGTCTGTAAGTCCGACCCGAAGTCCATGTACAATTGAGAGGTCAGCCTCTCCGGTAGAGATTTCAGAATTGAACAACCTTTTTATCACCCCATTGTCTCAGATGGATGATTCAACACAGTGGCAGTCTTATCTTGGAAAGATCAGAAGGTAATGCGAAACCATCATAGAACTGGCAAATGTTCTTCTTGTGACACTATAGAAATTCAACCTCCTATCACCATTTCTGCACTACCATCATGCAGTCCATTCATCCATCCCCACTACTGTCTAATCTGGTGCTACTGATCCGCTTAGGCTAAAGGTGAACTGCAGTGGATTATCCACTCTGGATAATATAATAAGGTGTGACCTGCCATCACTTGAATTGTTAGAGTCCAGGATAAGGAAGTGTGCAGAGAACATCATCCCAGACCTTTCTTAGCCTGGGCATCCATTTCTTTATATGTTACCCTGCCATTTTTATTGTTTTCATATTTAAGGTACAGCACATTTAGTTATATAATACTCAGTCCTTATAATGTGTGTGTGTGTGTGTGTGTGTATATACAGTACGTGTACTAATATAATAACACAACATATTTGCGAATATACTGTGTACAAATATATTAAGTAATTCCACACCTTGTTTTCTAGTACATCTCATATAGTGCATTTCTTTTAGGACACCCCATGTTTTCTGCGTATACAGTACTGGAAAAGTCTTAAGCCACCATTAGATTAGATATACCATTGGTTTAGCATATTCCATATATCATTGTTTCTCAGGCTCTTTATTAGAATGCAACACTATTAGTAAACAATATTAGTAAAGACAATACGGAAAATGTGTATGCAATATTCAAAAATCATATAAAAACCAGCTTCTATAGGCTACAGTGGCAAGTATTTGGTGTGATCTCTCCTTACACCTGAGCAATAGCAGCACCTGTCAGCTTCATCAGGACTGATCTTTGATAATACGTTATATATGAACATTATCCCATCATGAAAACAACAAATCGAATGGTGGCCTTAGACTTTTGCATTTTTTATTGTGTATTTATCATGTACCATTCCTTTAGGTTATGTAATTCCACACCTCTCTTTAGTAAATTGTGTACTGCATAGTAGATAGTTATACAGTATAACACCCCAATTTATTTGCTGTATGTCAAAACTGAAACTAAATACAGCAGTAAAACCTATAGGCTAAAAATTGGTGACAGATCAATTTTGGCTGTCAAGTACACAGCAGAGAAAGTAGTTCAAAAGCCAGGAGTATGAGGACAGGTTATGGCTACACTTGTTAGCCCCTTTTGATGAATATGAGTACTGCCCCTGGAAAAATGATTTAGACACCACATGTAGAGGATGTTCAATTTGGGATTAGTCTTAGATAATAGAAGATAATCTAAAATTATAAAGCTGCTTTGAGACAATGCTCCATTGTGAAAAGGGCTATCGAAATAAAGTACAGAAAAAACTATGGAATCACTCAGTGCTGAGGAAAAAAAATCAAGTGAAATAAAATTGAATTGAAGTAGCAAAAGAGTTTTCAAATATATACACTAGAAAGGATTATAAAATGCCTTATAAAACACCTCAGGATTATCTAACCCAAATTGTGGCAAAATATGTTGGTTCTTCCATTCAGCTGTGTCTGAGTGCAAGTATAAATAAAACGGGAAGGTTATAAAAGGAAAGCAGTAAGAATAAATAAGATGTAAAAATGTCATATGCCTTGAAAATTCAGTAGAAAATAAAACAAAACAAATGACTGAAACGATGTTTGAAATGTAACCTGAATGAAATATGCATATAAAAAAGGCAAACAAAATCCAGCACCAACACCTAACTGGAAGAATACAAGGATACAGTGGGCTAAATAGAACCAGTCGTAATTTGAATGATTAGCTGAAAGTGATACTCAGCTGTGAATCACAAATCTCCACTGGCCAAGGAGGTAATTTCTGTCTGGTGCATTTGTATTGAAATGTATAAAGATGTCTTCCTGAAGAAAACAAATAAAACCTCCCCTATCCATCTGAACAGCCAATGCACAGGTGTATTTTGTTGTTTTGGACACTTTTCTCATTCCCTCGACAGAAACAAAAATTGGTGATGATGAAGTCATTGGTAGTACAAGATCCAGCATTTCAGTATTTAAAGGTCTTCAGCCACTATTAGATTAGATGTACCATTGTTTTGGCAGAGATATAATGGCCATAAATAATTGCTTCACAGGTTTTTTTTTTGTTTTGTTTTTGTTTTTTTTAGAATACAACCAGAAAGTGAAGGAAATTGGAATGTGTGTGTATGTATGTATGTGTATGTATATATATTTATGTATGTGTATATATATATATATATATATATATATATATATGTGTGTGTGTGTGTGTGTGTGTGTGTGTGTGTGTGTGTGTGTAAAATATGTAGGTGTGGGTGTGTGTAAATACTTTTTTGCCCCACTGTAGTTTCTCTTTGCATTCACTTGTTTCATGTTTTTATATTTAAATTATTTTCCTGATCTTATTGATTTTATGCATTCCTTCATGCTCAATCTTGCTTTTAATCATTAATTACAGACAAATATAAACATAATCATTTGGGGGTAGGGAACAGATTAATCCAATTTACATTCATTCTTATGTGAAATTTGAACGGCATTCTGGAACCAGTTAAGTTCGAATTCCAAGGTTCCACTGTATGGCTTTATCATACAAAATATTCAATCAAAACCAAGTCAGCTGATATGTGAGTAAATTTTGGCCAAATTACTTTACTTTTCATGCCCATCCATTCTTACCTAATACATTTCGAAAGGTCATGTTCTTATATATTTTTGTGACGAGCTAAAATGCATTAGCCTGGAATACCCTCAGAGCCCAGACTATATCCTGCTGTGTGAAATTATTAGCACTGTGTTTCAAGTTATAAAGCATTTTTGACAGCTGAAGCACATAAATGCCCTTTAGCAGACACAGGCATTCCCCGTTTCCTCATAACTGTCTCTCGGTGTTCATCATTCCAGTCCAACTGTCACTATTCATCCCAGCCCAATCAGTCCAACCATCTCCATCCAACTATCAGTTTTCACCCTAGTACAACCACCAGTGTTCACCCAGGCCCACTGTCCCAGTTCAACTGTCAGTTTTCATCCCAGTACAACCAATCAAAGCATCCCAGTCCAAGCAGTCCGACCATCCCCTTCCAACTGGCAGCTTTCATTCCAGTCCAACCAGACCAACTATCCCAGTCCAACTGTCAGCTTTCATTCCAGTTCAGCCATCGCAGTCCAAATGTAATGTAGTTTTTAATCCGTCCACCCCCACAGTTTTCCCCAACAGGGATTAATAAAGCTATCTCATTTTAACCACTCCAGTCCAACCAAGTAATGGCATCTGAAGGTGTTCTTTTTTGCGCGGGTTCACATAATTTTTTTTCTCTACAAGTTATTGAGAGGAGGTGGAAGTGTGCTTGCAGTTGTAGATGATCAAACAGAACAAGAATCTCCTCTCATTTGTCAGATTCCCTGTTAAACAGGAACTCAACATGCTCCGAGGCCTCTTGAACAAGACAGACAAAGGAGGCATACACAAACTCCAAGCTTTCTTTTTCACTTCAGCAGACATGAAGGCCAAAGAGCCTCTTAACAAATAAATGAGTCATGAAGCACATCATTTCTAGTAATTTTTCTTAACATTTTATTAATTTATTTTTTTATGTGAACCATTTGAGAACGACTAAAAGTTGCAGACATTTTCTCACCTACGCTTCTCAGTTTTAGACGTTGTGTGTAGTAGTGTAGCACTCAGATATAAACAAAGAATTATTCAGACAAAAGTAATCCAGGTTTGCCTGGTTTGTATCTGCTTTGTCCATGAATAATGTACATACAGTGCATATTTACAGCAGTTATGTGTGTATTTTTTCAACTCTATACAACTGAGCTAAGCAGCTGAAGGTTTAACCTCTCAACCTTTTAATTAGTAATGCAGATCCTTAACCACTGAACCACCCCTGTCCCCAATGTATAGACAAATAGAAATGGCACTGGTGTTAAAAAGCAAACCCAGAGCAAATGAACTATTTAAGATTAATATTAGATGCCTAGAAATTAAAGTATTGAGAAAACAGCTGGACATCTAATGTTTATTATTGCTGTTATGTGTTGCCAAGTTCATTGTGACTCCTGGAAACCATATGGATTATGCTTTTCCTCAACCCCCTGTCTGTTTATTGTGTCTTCAGCCCATCAATTTCAGTGCTAAACCTCCTCCTCTTTGTTTCCCTTTGGGTGTTCCAAGCATGCTTGTCTGTCTAATGAATTAGTTCTTGTAGTAGTTTGATTAACTGGCTGTGGACTTATGTAATGTCGCTATCAGCATCAATGGCCATTTTAGTGACAGACACTCAAGATTACATCGAGACTAGTCATTTATACATGTAGGTCAGGCCAATTTAATATCAGTTAACCTAATGCATGTCTTAGAACTGTGGGAGGAAACTGGAGCACCCAGAATAAACCCATGCGGACACATGGAGGACATGCAGACTCCACACAGAAAAGACCCAGATCGCTCCACTCTGGAATCTGACCCAGGACCTTCTTGCTGTGAGGCAACCGTGCTACCCACTGAGCCAGGTGGTGCCCCCACTGGCCTTGGAGAGGAAGGTGAAATTGGATTGACCAAAAACCCATTTTTAAATTTTCTTTGACATTCAAGGTTCTCTCAAAAGTCTTCATAGGAAGCAAATTTCAAAGAAATAAATTCTGCCAAATGTCTGCCATTTTCCCTATTGTCCCTTTAGGTATGTAGACGACCACCGAAAATGCCATGCCCTGAACTATTCTAATCTTTGTTTGTCTAGACACAACAGTACAATGTAAAATCCTTATTTAAAATTTTATTTAAATTTAATTTAATTACAATTTAAAACCTCATCCTGGTTCTGCTCAGCTGTTAATAGCTAATCCAACAAAGCTAAAGTTGTCCACTATGTCTAAATCTTCACAATCAATGGTCATATTTTCCATTGTCATAACCATTGTTTTCTTCATATTAGTGATGGACTAAAAACAAGAGGTACACTACCCAAAAGCCACTGAGAGCCTTTTTATAGGGCAGCGGTGGAAGCATTTTTATGGCCTCTTGTGGCAAGACCCAGTGCCTAATCAGACCACACCTGTAATCAGTTATATATCTGCCTGAGACAGAACTGCATGCCGAGTTTTACAGCAATCTGACATTTCTATCTTCTATCTATATCATTCCACATGGCTGACATTTTCACCTTTCATCTGTGGCTCAAATTGAGCTCGTCTGCTCTGACTGCCACAGCAGAGCAAAACATGACTTTGACTTTCTAATTCTTATTACCATTAAATGTTTTTTTTTGTAAGACTTCAACACTTGATTTTATACCTACTTAAGCCTCCATTTCCAGCATTCCAGATTCCATCCCAATCAATTTCAAGAGTCCCTGAACTAGCCCTGCAGCTAATGGAATCCTGGTCCATTAACAGGCATATTGATAAGTCTTACATGTCCCACATTTCCTTAATTACATCCTCTGCCATTTAAACACCTCATGTATAGCAGTCGGGGCATAGCTTTTTCAGAGGTATGTATGTATGCCGAGTTCAAGCCTTTACTCCCTGAGGTTGTTTGTTTGCTGTCTGCATTTGTGGTTCAACCACTTTCTGGCCTGGCCTGCCTTTAATCTCTATTCAGTCAGACATATTGGTCTATTTTCTATTTCAAACTAAATTTGAATGCTGTTTTTCTATTACCATGTTCGGTTGAAAATTCCAGATGGATGAAACTTCATTGCATCTCTTTCATATTGAGCTGTAGTCCCATCTTTTTTACTTTGTTCTTTAACTACCCTGCTGAGTTTTGTGCTGCCTGAATATTTAAGGTTATTGATGTTTCTTCCACTAAACCTAACCCTGAACATCTTTCAGGCTTGTTTCTCTTATTATTCAGTTCAGCATACAGGTTAACCCTTAGATTCTTGAGTAATTGGACCCTACACTGTTCCATAAGTGGGTCAAAAACGACCCGTATTAGAATCGATTTGTTTTAGCAAAGCAATATTCATTTCCACAAAACAATATAATTAATTTGTATTTTTTTTTGGCAACACAGGAATTGTTTCATGTTAGAAATTTGTTTCACTTTTTAGCCATCTGAAAACACATAAACATTTTTAACATTTGAAATGATCTGATGAATTGAATCGCACGGAGCAGCCACAGAAAAATGTTAACAACCAATGTGTTACAACACACAACCTGTTTCTTGCTGTGCCCATTGCACACGGGTGAATTGCATTTCTCACACCTATTGCTCACCCTTTCTTTCTAACATTCACGGTTTCTGAAACTGCTGCACAACTGCTACACAATCTCTCCCCTGGTGATTTATTTGTATAAGCTATCCCCTCTAATGTGTAGCATGCATGCATCACAAACCCAAAATATCTTTAGACCGTACTGCTGTGAGATTGTCAGCTAGGCTAATTTTGTTAACACTTGATAATGAACCATGCTCTCACTCAGTAGTCATGACTGACATGAGATACTTAAGCAATAATACACTAGAGGTCCATGCTATAACGTGAGACACGGGCACTGGTGTGCCAATATGCACGGTACACCAGTGCCAATATCTCAATTAATAGCATGAACCTCGAGTGTAGTATTGAGTTTATACCACAGTTCCAATGTCACCATTTATTGTTAGATTTTAAGACAAAGAGGACAGAAAAAACCCCAAAATGATTTGTTTATCAACATTCTGCTAAATAAAATGGTTCCATACCATCAGGCACCCCACTGCTAAAACTTCATCAGTCTATGGCCTTCAGTCAATATAATCAAAGAACATCATTTCCCAACAACTGTTTATTATACAGATAATAAACACAAATATTGATTGATAGGTTTTCATATATACAAAGAGTTCATTTGCACCCATGAATAAAATGGGTCTGATTTAGAAGGTAAGCTGGTACTATTCTACAAACAGAAGAAAATGTGACTGAGATGTAGGATCATTTATAAATTTTGTTACTTGATTAGTGATTACAAAATAAAGCTATTAATGTTAATCTTATCAGTCAGAAATGTACAGGGAGAGTTATAGAGCATCAGTAGCCTCGTTGGGTAAAGAGCTGTTGAATAAACCTCCAATTGGCCACATATGGTTGTTTAATAAAAGTCGCAGATTTCACACCATCAAACAACATCTTGAAGAAAATGAAGAACGAAACAACGGAGGTGATCAAATGAATAAAACTCTCCCTTTACATTTCTGATGGATCCATTAAAACAACGTAGAAACTCTACTAAAACCGACTTCGGTGTCGTTGCTCTTCAGCCGAACATTAAAAGTCCGGGACATTTGATGTACTGTACTGACTTAGTTTCTCTGGCTTTAAAGTGCATCCAGATCCTTATCAGGCTGGTCAATAACATCTTCATCTTCCAAATTTGAATGAAAACATTTTCAAAACCAATAGATTTCATAAACTAATAATTAATTTTACTTGTGTAATTATAATGTTGCTGCGATGTTATGGCTGGTCGTTGCTAGGTCATGTACGTATGAAGCGGAATAATACTTGAAGAACTTTGGTCAGAGTGCCATTATGGTGTGATACTGGCACTCCCGGAGCATCTCTCAGCCAATCAAACTGCAGGGTCAGAATTAACTGTGGTATGATCAAATGTTTAATCAAAAAAGGATTTTACTGACGATGTAATATTTCTAACACTTCTGATATAGTCTGTGTGGTCCATAGTACAGTGTTGCTTGTGAAGCATCTATACTTCTCCATAAATATGACCTAAAACATCATCAGATTTTCAGTCCTAAAAGTAGTTAGAGAACCCAGTTAAACAAATGAGATAAAAAAAAAATTATAGTTGCTCATTTATTTATTGAGGAAAATGATCCAGTATAACATATTAGTGAGTGGCAAAAGTATGTGAACATTTAGTATTACCAGTTAATTTGAAGGTAAAATTAGTCAGGTGTTTTCAGTCAATGGGATGACAATCAGGTGTGAGTGGGCACTCTGTTTTATTTAAAGTACAGGGATCTATCAAGGTCTGCTCTTCACAACACATGTTTGTCTAAGTGCATGATGGCACGAACAAAGGAGATTTCTGAGAACCTCAGAAAGAGAGTTGTTGATGCTCATCAGGCTGAAAAAGGTTACAATACCATCTCTAAAGAGTTTGTACTCCACCCATCCACAGTCAGACAGATTGTGTACAAATGGAGGAAATTCAAGACCATTGTTACCCTCCCCAGGAGTGGTCAACCAACAAAGATCACTCCAAGAGAAAGGCGTGTAATAGTTGGCGAGGTCACAAAGGACCCCAGGGTATCTTCTAAGCAACTGAAGGCCTCTCTCACGTTGACTAATGTTAATGTTCATGAGTCCACTATCAAAAGAACACTGAACAACAATGGTGTGCATGGCAGGGTCGCAAAGAGAAAGCCACTGCTCTCCAAAAAGAACATTGCTGCTCATCTGCAGTTTGCTAAAGATCACATGGACGAGCCAGAAGCTATTGGAAGAACGTTTTGTGGACGGATGAGACCAAAATAGAAAACTTTTCGGTTTCCAAAGAAAGGTTATGTTTGGAGAAAGGAAAACACTATATTCCAGCATAAGAACCTTAATCCATATGTGGAAACATGTGGTGTTAGTATCATGGTTTGGACTGTTTTGCTGCATGGGGCAGGACGGCTTACCCATCATTGGATAGAACAATGAATGCGGAATTATATCAGAGAATTTCTAAAGGAAATGTCAGCAACATATGTCCATGAAACTGAATATCAAGAGGAAGGGGGTCGTGCAGCAAGGACAAACGACCCTAAGCACCACAAGTATTCTACCAAAGAATGGTTAAAGAAGAATAAAGTTCATGTTTTGGAATGGCCAAGTCAAAGTCCTGACCTTAATCCAATTGAAATGTTGTGGAAGGACCTGAAGTGAGCAGCTAATGTGAGGAAACCCACCAACATCCCAGAGCTGAAGCTGTTCTGTATGGAGGAATGGGCTAAAATTCCTCCAGGCCGGTGTGCAGGACTGATCAACAGCTACAGGAAACGTTTAGTTGCAGTTATTGCTGCACAGGGGGGGGGGGGCACACCAGATACTGAAAGCAAAGGTTCACATACTTTTGCCACTCACTAATATGTAATATTGGATCATTTTCCTCAGTAAATAAATGACCAAGTATAATATTTTTGTTCTCTTTATCTACTTTTAGGACTTGTGTGAAAATCTGATCTTGTTTTAGGTAATGTTTATGTAGAAATATAGAAAATTCTAAAGGGTTCACAAACTTTCAAGCAACTGTAAATATATTCCTGACTGTAAGAGTTGGTAAGAATCAAACGTTTCCATGAAATTTCCTGGTCATTTTTGACTCACTTATGGAAGAGTGGGGTGGTAATATAAAAGATATATATTAATCAGTAAAAGTTTAATAAATTACATGTTTTTGATGAATGCCTAAAATATGGAATTACAATAAAATTCCCCCAGATCATTTAAGATCCACTTATGCAAGGGTAAAACAAGAATGGTAATCAACAAGTACAAATTAAATCCTAACTAAATCTTTTGTCAATGAGTAACTCTGTTGTTTGTCCATGACTGTCATTACTGAGGCTTGATTAGTTTAGAGGTCCTTATTAGAACAAAGAAATGCTCTGGTTAACCCATTTTTATGAGGACATTCCATGCTTTTACGCTGAAGACAATAATCAATGCTGTAGACAGGGAAACCCATGTTGACCTCCTTCTTGACTTTACTTTCTAGTTAAACTATCTATTATTCCTTTGATTTTTCTGAATCCTGTCTTTGACGTCTGGCAGAGTTAATTTACTCTGTTTTGTCACATTTTTGTATAAGAGTGTGGAGTGCTCATGGAGTCATCAGCTTCACATCACCAGAAAGAGCATGACTGAAGGAAAACAATAACCTGCTTGTTACTCTTATGCTTCACCACCATTGTAATGAGCATCATGTTCACATCCTGCAGCGTCCACATGCTTTCATTTTAGCCTGAAAATGTGTGGGCTGGACTGATAGAGAAAAGGAGGGAAGTTGAGATAAAACCAGGCACCAGCTGAGAACACGTCAGTGGGACTGTGAGAGAGAGCGTCGTTAGACAATAACCTTCACCTGAACATGTAAGCACTGTTGGATTTAAGGTGCAATCCTGGAGGGAGCAAAGATCAGAAGTGGGCCAACAGATCCAACCTTCCCTAGGCAAAGAACATGCCCCTCATCAGTTACTCCACATTGTTTCTAACAAGAAAAGGGATTTTTATAATCCGCTGACTTTCTCTAACCCCCCCTATTGAAAAATAAAGCTAATAAGCCTTCATTAAAACTGTGACATTGTTGAAATGCTGATATTTCCAGCCAAAATCCATTAAGAAAAAAAAAAAACAACAAAGGGGAGAGACTACAGGGAACACAGTATGAACCTGGCTGAGCATTTCCTTTATGCAAGTCAGATAATGGCATTCAACACATGGAAATATGAGGGAATGGGCTATTGTTAATGCAGGCAAGACTCCGCTTGTCCAAATTCACATCACATTTACAGCCCAGAGCCAAAACTATGCAGTGACTTTGGAATAACACTTGTATAACAAAGCCGACCAGAATAAGAATTGCTTTTTTATGACATAAGTATATGTCATAAAATAGACATAAATGTAGCACAGTATAAACACACACACCCACTTACATATATGTATACATAAGTATATATATATATATATATATATATATATATATATATATATATATATATATATATATATATATATATATATATATATATATATATATACATACACTTATGTATACATATATGTAAGTGAGTGTGTGTGTTTATATGTATATGTATGTTTAAATGCTTTTTACAGAGCCCGAGCGGTGTGTTTGGGATCATTGTCATGCTGGAAGACCCAGCCACATTCTATTTTCAATGCTCTCACTGATGGAAGGAGGTTTTGGCTTAAAATCTCACAATACATGGCCCCGTTCATTCTTCCCTTAACACGGATCAGTCGTCCTGTCCCCTTTGCAGAAAAACAGCCCCAAAGTATGATGTTTCCACCCCCATGCTTCACAGTAGGTATGGTGTTCTTGGGATGCAACTCAGCATACTTTTTTCCTCCAAACATGACGAGTTGAGTTTTTACCAAAAGGTTCTATTCTGGTTTCATTTGACCACATGATATTCTCCCAATCCTCTTGTGGATCATCCATATGCTCTTTGGCAAACTTCAGACGGGCCTGGACATGTACTGGCTTAAGCAGGGGGACACACCTGACACTGCAGGATTTGAGTCCCTCTCGGCGTAGTGTGTTACTGATGGTAGCCTTTGTTACTTTGGTCCCAGCTCTCTGCAGGTCATTCATCATTTCCCTCTGTGAAGTTCTGGGATTTTTGCTCACCGTTCTCATGATCATTTTGACCCCACGGGATGAGATTGTATTGCTCAAATGTTGATCTTTGAAATCTCAGGAGACTTATTTGTGATTCTCATTTTTGTTTCATTTAAGATCTACTTTGTCGCCGGTACTTCTCATAAAATAGCTTGAGAGAAATAGCATTACACAAAAAATGAGACATGACAGACTTCTGAGGGTAAATGAGCCAAAGCTGAGAATTTTTTTTTCTTGTCATTTAATTTCTTCAAGACTTCATATTTAGTCAGTAAAGCAATTCAAGACCTATCAAAATCATTAACAAGATAAGTACTAAAGCTTTGTAGCTCTTATTAAATCATTCACATCAATGACCAAGAACAGCAATTCTTCAATATTTTAATTCTTTAACAGAAATAAAATCAAATCACAGAAGTAATGCATGACGTGCTGTTACAATTTCTGGTGCTGAAACTAAAGTGTACAACAGAATCAGATTCCATATGGTGTGTAGTGTTTCCATGTCTTCTATTTGCATCTTCAGGTTTATAAATAGCTCATTCATGATTCCTGTGTTTAAATCCCTCCATCTTGAGGTTGGTCATCCTTTTCTAGTGTTGTATTACAACCCAAATCCCAGTGAAGTTGGGACGTTGTGTAGAACATAAACAGAATACGATGATTTGCTATTTTTTTCAACCTATATTGAATTGAATACACTACAAAGACAAGATATCTAATGTTCAAACGGATAAACTTTATTGATTTTTGCAAATATTCCCTCGTTTGTTCCAAAACAGTTGGGACAGGAGCATGTTTACATCACCTTACCTTTTACACTCAATAAGTGTTTGGGAACTGAGGTCACTAATTGTTGAATCTTTGTAGATGGAATTCTTTCCCATTCTTGCTTGATGTACAACTTCAGTTGCTCAACAGTCTGGGGTCTCCGTTGTCATATATTGCACTTCATAATGCGTCACACATTTTCAATGGCAGATAGGTCTGGACTGCAGGCAGGCCAGTCTAATACCCGCACTCTTTTACTATGAAGCCACGCTGTTGTGATGTGCAAGTTACCCATGCCATGGGCACTAACACACCCCATACCATCAGAGATACTGGTTTTTGAACTTAGCACTGATAACAATCCGGACAGTCCTTTTCGTCTTTGCCCCGGAGGAGACAACGTCTATGATTTCCAAAAACAATTTGAAATGTGGACTCGTCAGACCACAGGACACTTTTCCACTTTGCGTCAGTCCATCTCAGAGGAGCTCGGATCCAGAGAAGCCGACGGCGTTTCTGGGTGTTGTTTATATATGGCTTTCGCTTAGCATGGTAGAGTTTTAACTTGCACTTGTAGATGGAGCGACGAACTGTGTTCACTGACAATGGTTTTTTGAAGTGTTCCTGAGACCACGTGGTAATATCCGTTACAGAATGATGTTGGTTTTTAATGCAGTGCCACCTGAGGGATCAAAGGTCATGGGCATTCAGTGTTGGTTTGACTCGGACTCTCCTCTAGCGGTCTTGACTACAACATTATCCATCTCTTCTTCTTCCTTCAGCTAGTGCAAGCATTTTCCCCCTGACTGATTCTTATCGTAATGTCTCCAAAATAAGAACTTGGTTATCCAGGCTCTTAGAGAAAGGGTGTGACTTATTTGACAAGTAAATCAAAAATCAAATGTGAATTCTTATATTTGTTAGATGGTTAGCTATTAAGATGAATAAAGTGGCCGGAATCAAATACTAATTCGCAGCCTCAAAAGTAAAGGCTCTTAGTTTTTGCATATGAAATTAGTTCATATTGAGACTCCTGTCTCTGTGATTTTGATACATTTGAGAGAATTGGATTCTGCACTACAACCAAAGAGGAGACACGTGAGATTACTGAGGTCTTTATCTCTCCTTTATCAAGGGGCACATTTGAGCAGCAGGAGACTTGTGCTAAAGTCTCATTTGTCTTTCCATTTGATCTCATTGTTGTCTAGGAGAAACTACAGAGATATTAAGGAGCTTTTTTTATCATTTTTATTTGTCTTTCCTCTGGGTACAGCCAGAATTGCTGACTTTCTAAATGAAAGGAACTTAACACAGCCTCTGCAGGGAGCAAATTTAAATAAGATTCCGCTGTTAATGAAACATTAACATATCAATTAAGTTGCAAGACCTTAAAAACATTGGGGGATCATGTGAAAGGGTGCCAGTCTTTCACACACATCACATTGGGGGTTGTTCATTAAAATGGATGGAAATATGGCAGAGGTGGTTTTTGAAAATTGTCATTTTGAAAATCAACAAAACGTGATAGTTAGAAGCGAAACATGGCCGTACCTGTCATAACAGATTTCGACTCAGATTGTATTTTATAGGTTTGCATCAGCTGCTCTGTGAGGTTGTCTTGTCATTTGTGTAAAAGCAGCGTATCTTTTAATTTTCGAATAAAGGGGTCCCTTTAGTGCATGCAGCAGTTCTGACAAATGTCAAAAGACCAAAAAAATTAGACAGGAACTCATAGATTTTTTTTCAGATGCTCAGTTTCTGAGAATAATTTGCGTGCATCACACATTGTGTGTTTGAAAGCGTATGCCTGTCACTGTAAGTGACACATCTGCACAGTAGTGAGAGCTAGTAACGTGGCTCGTGGTATAACAGACAGATGTGTGATTATGATGGCATGGCAAAACAATGATGTTCAGCTGATAGTTGAGGGGTTTCAAGGTAATACATCAGATGTGATGTTAAATGCATGAAACAGCGTGGATACAGCGATGAGGCAACGCTATAGCTCTGGTCATCATAATGAGAGCGCATTGATGTGGGTGGTGGCTTAGTAGTAATGGCTCTGGAGTAGTGAAGAAATGCTCAAATTCCAGCTTCAGTAGGTGGTGATTGCTGTTGTGTCCGATCCACTCATACCAGCTTAATACACACCACCACATCAGTGTTAATGCAGTGCTGAGAATGATCTACCACCTAAATAGTACCTGATCTGTGGGGGTCCTGACCATTAGAGAATAGAGTAAAGGGGACAAACAAAGTATGTATAAAAACAGATGGACTACTGTAATTGCTTCTATAGTGTAAAGGGAAATGACAAAATGGACAATGAGTATAACAAGGTGTACCTAATAAAGTGATCAGTTTTGTGTATATGAACTCAGAAGATAAAGATTCACTACCATATTGCTTTGTGTTCTTAGTAGACATTGTCTCATTCTAGCACAAACACCCTACAGTCCAAGAATGCAGTCCAACTAAATCCCTACTAGGAGAAACACAGTCTTTAAGGAAAGGAGCAAAAATGGATTTAAAAAGTAATTTAAATATATCAGGCCATATCGGTCTCAGAGTTAAATGGCGAGATTTTAGTCACCGTTTGAAGACAGCAAGAGACTCTCTCTTTCAGACATCCAGCAGTAGTTCATTCCACCACCTGAGTGCAAGTACAGAGAAGCGTCTTGATGCTCGTCCTCCTTTGGTCTTGAGGGGTGGCCCCGTTAGAGCCATTCTTAAGCCTTGAAGGGTACAAAGAACAGAGCGGGATTTGATCAAAGCCTTTAGGTAAAAAGATGCAGGTCCATTTCTTGCTTTGTAAGCGAGCAGCGGGTTTTAAATCTGATACATGCTGCTACAACGAAGCCAGCGAAGGGAACGCAGCAGTAGGGTGACACAAGAGGAATTGAGCAAATTGAAAACCAGACGTGCTCCTGCAATCTGAACCAGTTACAAGGGTCTGACGAGGTCCTGGTTTCAAATCCCACCTTAGCCAAAGCTGCCACTGTTGGGTCCTTGAGCAAGACCCTTAACCCACAATTGCTTGGATTGTAAGACTGTACCAATTGTACAGTCGCTCTGGATAAGGGCGTCTGCTAAATGCTGTAAATGTAAATGAGTCTCCTTATAAAGACAGTAGCAGCAGAAGGGGGGCGTACTGACCTTGTTTAGTAAAATAGAAATGTTGTGGAAAGACCTGAAAGCGAGCAGTACTGGCGAGGAAATGGATCAAGATCCCAGAGCTGAAGCTGTTCTGTACGGAGGAATGGGCTAAAATTCCTCCAAACCGGTGTGCAGGACTGATCAACAGTTACAGGAAACATTTAGTTTTTAAAACAGTTACTGCTGCACAAGATACTGACAGCGGTTGTGCATATGCTTTTGCCACTCACACTTATGGATCATTTTCCTCAATTAACAAATTACCAAGTATAATATTTATCATTTGTTTAATTGAGTTCTCTTTATTGTTAGGACTTGTGTGAAAATTGTTTTAGTTCATATTTATGCAGAAATCTAACAAATTCTAAAATGGTCACAATATACCTTGTACTGTACATGCTTTACAGATTAAAAAAACATACATTTTTATAATAACTTTATACAGCTATGAGCTATTTGATGACCACATTACGTTCTGTGAAACAGGACATTCACCACAATAGACATTGACCAGACATTGCCGTAGTCACATAGTCCTTTTAGGCTACTGTATTGTAAAGGGTGTTTTCACAAATGTGTCAGCTGAAAACACGAGTGGAACGCTACCATCTACACAGCATCTCTAATGTTACTGCATTTTAAATGTATGGAAATTCACAATAATTATAGAAAATCTAGTAATTTACTGTTACAGCCCTTGCAGGCAAAGCTGTGACAATTAAGAGGATAGTATTTCTGACCAGATACTTTTGTTTTACGGAAGCCAAAAATGCACTGATAGACAGTATTATGAACAACACAAGATCAGCCAGATGAAACAAAGACTCAATGAGTGAATGTGAATCAGTGTCTAGAGGTATATAGTTACAAAAACTGTAGTAGTTACAAAAATCTGTAAACACATCAACCGAGTTAGAACAGTCACTAGTCCAAATGTGAGCAAACTAGCAAGTGAGCACACCGGTAAGGTACTTACACACAGACACAAATGACAAACTTCTGCTCTTAAACTCCCGCCTCTGCTCGTGGATCCTCAGCATTTACAGCCTCAATGTCCATAGTTAAAAGACAGATTTTTATTTCCTAGTATAAATTATTAAGATTGTTAATACCTCTGATGTTAAAGTGAACGGACGTTATTCCGTTCACTTTAACGTAGCAACATGTGGTTGTTAAATGGCATGTACCAGTATTTTAATTTCACTTCTCGTCAGTGACTTACTGAACACCCCTCCGAAAACATTTTCTGTGGATTGCTGCCACATCCATTTCACTGCAGCTTTTTTATAAGTTCAGAATGAAACACGGCTATATCTCAGTGTCACTCATAATTAGACGATACTGGAAACTCACTGTGTGTATTCAGGAGTTGGATATGAGTCAGGATTAATCCCTTTTCTCTCTACAACCTACTCAGAGCCCTCGAAGCAATCCCCCTGTTTCTCCAATCCTGGCTCTCTATTGAAGAATCACCCCAGTGGAAAGCTGATTAAAATTGATTTAGGTTTCAGGTATATCTGGAATTAATGATAAAATAATGTCCAGGGGATTCATGGGCTGTTATCCAACGGGGAAACCGTCCATCAATTTTCTAAATGTAATTGGTGTTGGGTTTGTGGGTGTTAAGACGACTAATATATTCACAGTCACACACGCAGACTTCTCCAAAACTGCCGAGTCTCAAACATCTTTATGCCTTACCTGTTTGTCAGTACATGGAAAGGGGCTTATGGAAGGGCTACAAAAAAAGAGAAAACTACAGTCATTTGCAAAAGTTGGACACTGTGGTTATTGATTTTTCTAAACCAAAAGAAGGTAACACAAACGCTGCAGAAGGTACAATTGACTTTTTGGCAAAAATGAGAGGTAAACTCTGACGAAGGTTTGAGCAGCTTTACGAATTATCCAGTAGAGTTTCATGGTCTCAGAACTGAACAGACTTATGAATGGATCATTAATATTAAAATAAATGTCACATTTAACCTTGTTCCTTGTTTTCCTAATTTAGAAAATCAACAAAAGCTGATGTTATTTGAACGTGTAAGCAGCATATTATTATACATACACTCACCAATCACACTAATTTGTCCATTTTATGTTTCCCATGCCATATAGAAGCAATTTGTAGTTCTACAATTACAAAAAGTAGTCCATCTGTTTCTCTACATACTTTGTTAGTCCCCTTTACTCTGTTCACTAATGGTCAGGACCAGCACAGATCAGGTACTGTTTGGGTGGTGGATCATTCTCAGCACTGCAGTGCCACTGATGTGGTGGTGGTGTGTGTGTGAGTATGAGTAGATGTGTTGTAACAGCACTGCTAGAGTTTTTAAACATCTCAGTGCCAGGGCTAGACTAAAAAACACACCATAAATGTCCAGCCATCAGCATCCTGTACGCAGTGATAAGCAGTGGTGAAGGATTAAAGGATGACTAACACAAACAGATGAGCTACTGTCTCTGACTTTACATCAATAGGGTAGATGTATGTAATGGAGTGCACAGTGAGTGAACACAGTGTTTAAAAACTCCAGCAGCACTGCTGTGTCTGAATAGACCACCACACTAGTGTCAGTGCAGTTCTGAAAAAGATCCAACACCCAAATAGTACCTGGTCTGTGACGGTCCTGTGGGGGGTCCTGACCATCAGAGAACAGAGTAAAGGGGACTAACAAAATATGTAGAGAAACATAAGGACTACAGTCTGTAATTATAGAACTACAATGTGCTTCTGGTAAGTGGAACAAGAGACAAATGGAACAAAGTGGGACAAATGGAACAAGAGAGTTGTACTTATTACAGTGATCAGCAAGTGTGTATATTCTTGTATTAATTGACTTATTCTGAGAAACAACAATGTCTTTACAAAACTTGGGTTGGGTTATTTTTGGCTTATTTGTTATTTTCTATGTATTTTCATAATTTAATTCTGCATAGAGCTAGATTGTTTCAGTACTAAAAGTTGTATGAAGTCGCTATGATGTGTGGCTGAAATACCAGTGATTTGTGAAACATGAGAAAACTGCATGGTGTCATGCACTGTTAAAAAAGAAAGTGAATCAAAAAGAGCCATGTAGACGTAGCAGCCACACTCTGCACAGGCACTGACAAAAAATTGCTGTTAGTGTAGGTTTGAAAGGTCGACCTGACCTGTATCTCTTTTCATGTTTCCAGGCCCTTGTACATGATTTACCATGGCCAAAGTGTTCTGCAGCCTCCTGCTTCTGGGAAGTACACTGATGACAGCCTCTGCCTGCCCCAAGTACTGCGTCTGCCAGAACCTTTCTGAGTCTCTAGGCACCCTGTGTCCCTCTAAAGGCCTGCTCTTTGTCCCACCTGACATCGACCGGCGGACTGTGGAGCTGCGCCTGGGGGGAAACTACATTATCAGGATAACCCAACAGGATTTTGTCAACATGACAAGTCTGGTTGACCTAACACTTTCCCGGAACACCATCAGTTCCATCCAGCCCTTCTCTTTTATGGATCTAGAGACACTGCGCTCGCTGCATATGGACAGCAACCGCCTGACCGAGCTCGGCCCCGATGCCCTGAGAGGCCTGGTCAACCTGCAGCATCTCATTCTGAACAACAACCAGCTGAGCCACATCTCCAAAGAGGCCTTTGATGACCTGCTGCTAACCCTGGAGGACCTGGACCTGTCTTACAACAACCTTCGGAGCGTCCCCTGGGATGGCGTTCGCAAGATGCTGAGCTTGCACCAGCTTAGCTTAGATCACAATCTCATCAGTCACATTTCTGAGGGTACTTTCACAGACCTGGATAAGCTGGCCAGGCTTGACCTCACTTCAAATCGGCTTCAGAAGCTCCCGCCAGACCCCATATTCGCCCGGTCTCAGAGCAACGCCGTGCAGAGTACGTCCTTTGCTCCCATGCTTTCTCTGAGCTTTAGTGGAAACCCGCTTCACTGCAACTGTGAGATTTTGTGGCTGCGACGGCTGGAGCGCGAGGACGACATGGAGACCTGCGCTTCTCCTTCGAATCTGAAAGGGCGCTACTTCTGGTACGTGCGAGAAGAGGAGTTTGTCTGTGAGCCACCTTTGATTACACAGCACACTCACAAGCTTTTGGTGCTCGAGGGTCAGACGGCCAGCTTACGCTGCAAGGCGGTGGGTGACCCCATGCCGTACGTCCATTGGGTGGCTCCTGACGACCGGCTTATCAGCAACACGTCTCGGGCCACTGTCTACGAGAATGGCACCCTTGACATCATGGTCACCACCACCAAGGATTATGGGACTTTCACCTGCATTGCCTCTAATGCTGCCGGAGAATCCACAGCCTCCATTGAACTCTCGATTATTCAGCTGCCCCACCTCAGCAACGGGACGAACCGGACCTCACTGCCCAAATCCAGGCTGTCTGATATCACCAGCTCAACAAAAACCACCAAAGGCGAGACAAAAGCCCAGCCAGAACCAGTGGTCACTGTGTCAGAGGTCACCTCGGTCTCTGCGCTGATCAAGTGGACGGTGAGCAAAATGGCTCCCAAGGTGAAAATGTACCAACTTCAGTACAACTGCTCCGATGATGAGGTCCTGATATACAGGTAACCACTTTGTCCAAGTGTCCTGACCCAGTAGTCGCATGTGAATACTGATCCGCATGAAAATACGCTTTTCTCTGGTCTGATTCATGTTCTCTTCATCTCTCGCTGTCTCTTTCCATTCCAACCTTCATTTGTTACTCTAAATTGCTTATATTTAAATATAATGGAAAATTATATTCAGTGTATTGTTGTCAGCCCTAAAATTGTGTGCTTGGCTGCGATGAAAATGTAACAATCTAATCAGAATTTGAAATCGGGCAGGAGTTTAATTAAGTTTTCACAAAGAATGAGGCTTAATTACAAATAATTATCATTTGCTGCCAGCTATTCTGAGCAATTACTGCTAAACAACACCAGGCATAATCCTATAAGCCATCTTCATCGTCTATCGTGGAAATCTCTACATTTTTATCACTAACCATACTGATAACCATCAGGAATGCAGCCGTTTCAGTTAACGCTGGCAACCCACTGAAGCCTCGCTGCTGCTGATTGCCTGTACTGCATAGCCTTGTGATTATATTTGCTTCTACTTTGAACTATGACATATGCTGTTTTTGGCAAGTGCTTGCAGGCCTTTGGTCAAATATAATGTTCTAATTTTGTAGTAACAAACAATCATCGTTGGCTCATCCTTTACTAATCAGTCACCTCCACCGACTGTCACATATCAACAATGCGCTCTTGTTAATGTGCATTTTCGTAGTGGAGTGGTCGTGGGCGGCAGAGGATGGTGACAGAGATTTACAGTCAGAGGGTTATGCAAATCACAGGGAAACTGTGTGGGACTTGGAAGCACAGAGATAACAGCAGCGTGAAGTCGAGATACTTTGAATTATGTGTCAGTCGTCAGCTGCCTGAAATACACCAGTGAAACCTTTCTACCATTCATATTGTGATCTCATTGTTATTATGTCAAAGGGGATACGCCATATATCAGCTCCGACTGCAGTGGAGTCTCTTAATGTACCAGGATGTTGTTCACAGGCTGCAATGCACGTGCAGATTACTGCTTAAGACTGGGGTTTAATGCATGCTTATTTTCACGTTTCACTTGTTCTCGCAACCCTAAGCAGATTGCAGTACTGCTTTACTCATGCTAATCGCACTGGTTCATCTGTGAGCAATTAGTTAACCTTTTTTGTTTAACCTTTAACCAGGAGTATTTAATTCAAGTGCATGATTATTAAGTTTATGATTGCCTCTTTATGACTGATTCAAAGTCTTGTGCCACCATTAAGCCTCCAGTCTCTCTATTAGACTACAACCAGAAAATACAGGATATTTGTACGCAATTCGTATACATAAAAAAAAACAGCTTCTGTAGGCTACAGTGGCAAATATGTAGTGTGACCTTCCATAACACTTACCCAATAGCAGCATCTGGCACTTTCCTGAAGGTGCCAAGCTAATTATTATCCTATATTATCATGAGCATGAGCCTATTATACATCAACACTTACATTAAAACTTATACATTAACCTGCTTGCTATTGTAGATTCGCTCTTCCTAGCCTGGTGCAAGTCTACAATTTTCTTCCTGGTGTCCTTCAACAGCTCTTTGGTCTTGACCATGGTTGAGTTTGGAGTCTGACTGTTTGAGGCTGTGGACAGGTGTCTTTTATACAGATAACGAGGTCAAGCAGGTGCCATTAATACAGGTAACGAGTGGAGGACAGAAGAGCTTGTTAAAGAAGAAGTTACAGTCTGTGACAGCCAGAAATCTTGCTTGTTTGTGGGTGACCGAATACTTATTTTCCACCATAATTTACAATTAAATTCTTTAAAAATCCTACAATGTGATTTCCTGGATTTTTTTTTCTCATTTTGTCTCTCATAGTTGAAGTGTACCTATGATGAAAATTACAAACCTCTCTCATCTTTCTAACTAGGAGAACTTGCACAATCAGTGGACTAAATACTTTTTTGCTCCACTGTATATG
>JAJAGP010000734.1:0-19319 GCA_025084515.1 Ancistrus triradiatus | reverse complement strand
AAAACATCATCAGATTTTCACACAAGTCCTAAAAGTAGATAAAGAGAACCCAGTTAAACAAATGAGACAAAAATATTATACTTGGTCATTTATTTATTGAGGAAAATTATCCAATATTACATATTAGTGAGTGGCAAAAGTATGTGAACCTTTGCTTTCAGTATCTGGTGTGACCCCCCCCCCCCCCCCCCGTGCAGCAATAACTGCAACTAAACGTTTCCTGTAACTGTTGATCAGTCCTGCACACCGGCTCTCACACATTGGATAACATTCATGTTCATCAGTCCAACATGAGGAGACTGCAGAACAACAACTGTGTAGCAGGGCTGCAAGGAAAAGGTCAAAAAGAACATTACTGTTTAAAATGTGGGATATGGACAATTCTGAATGCTACGGGGGGTAAAGTTTTTTTAATGGATGGAAAAAGAAAATCACTGCATTCCAGCATAAGAACATTATTCTATCCATGAAACATGTTGATGGTCATGTCATGGTTTAGACAGGGCATCTTGCAATCATCGATGGAACAACAAATTGTAAATTATACCACAAATTCTGAGAGAACATGTCAGGACATCTGTCTATGACCTGAATCTGAAGAGGATGTGGATCATACAGCAAGACAGCGAGCCTAAGCACATGAGTAGTTTTACCAAAAAATGTTAAAGACCAACGTTAATGTTTTGAAATTGCCCCGTCAAATTCCTAACCCTAATCCAATAGAAATGTTGTGGAAGCCCTTCATTTAAGGAAACCCACTAACAATCAGAGTTGAAGCTGTTCTGTGAGAGGAATGAGCTAAAATTCCTCCAAGCTGATATGAAGGACTGGTTGTGGTTGTTGTTGAACCATGGAGGGCATAACAGATGATGAATAAAAAAATACTGGGTCATTTTGATGAGTAAGGTTAATATGTTTTGTGTCATTTGTTCAGTTGGGTTCTCTTTTAGGGCTTGTGTGAAAATCTGATGATGTTTTAGGTCATATTTATGCAGAAATATAGACTGCACTTGTGCAAAAGTATAGAAATTTCTAAAAGGTTCACATTTTTTGTCCATATAGTGTGTATTAGCCATTAAATAACTGATTTGCAGTAGTATTATTAGGCTTAATACATTATACATTATGTATTTTCTTCCTGCACCTTTCAGCACCTACTGTGCAACTGAAATAATGTTGGTTATAGAAATGTGGCTCTAGATGAATAATAGACATCCTTAGGACTCTAGTATAACATAGTCTGTGTGTCACCCTGCTTTTCCTGTGCTGATAGTGTGCTGATGGAAGAGAGAGAAATCACACACACAATTGATGGAGTCAAAGAATAGCAATAGAACGTAATACAGCTAGTATAAGACTGCACTTAATTGGGAACTGATATGGTGATGTGACCCATTTACCATTTATAGAATTATTTAATGGAGCTGTCACCTCACAGTTCCAGAGATCCCTGGCTTGATCCTGACCTCGGACTCTGTCTATATGAAGTTTGCATGCCCTCCCTAAGTCTGCGTGGGTTTCCTTCATTCCAAATACAGTGCCCATAGTTAGGGTAATTGATCACTCTAAACTGCCCCAGTGTGAGTGTGTCTGACTTGTATTGTTATGACCTTGATCCTCTAAAAAACAGATACTGAGGTGATGTTAAGTACAAATAACAAATAAAGCACAAGCAATATCATTATTTTCAGTTTATAGCCTGCATATTGAATTTTAAGAACTTGATCTTTATACTGGTGTAAAATCTGATAGCTGACCCACAAAAAATCCACAGTTTAAGTATAAACACAGTTAAGAATTGGGCTGAGGCCAAGTCTGCCAGAATAAGTATCCCTTTATACGCCATAGATGAGAAGAAAGGAGAGAGAAATGCAGTCTGGCCGGAAGAAAAAAGAAACGTCATCTTGAATAGTCAGTGTTATTTACAAGAATGGAACTCAAAGAAGGTTGACTTGGTGGTTGAGGCTTTGGATTACTAAGCACAAGGTCGTGAGTGCAACTCTCAGCACTACCAAGCTGCCTCTGTTGAGCCCTTGTACTGCTCAGCCCAATTGTAAGTCCCACTGGATAAGACTGTCTGCAAAATATGGTAAATGTCAATGAGACGAGACAATACAAAGGAAGTCTTTTGAGGGCTGGTGGCTTCAGTTAAGTCCTTGAACTGCCTAGTGGAATGTTGTGAGTTCAAATTCCAACTGCCAAGCTGCCACTCTTGGGTCGCTAGCTCAGTTGTAAGTCGGTCTGAATAAGGGTGTTTGCTAATGCTCTATCTATAAATAAGAACATTAGTCACCAACAGAATGTTCCATACACACTAAATCAGGGTTACACAAACCTAAACCTCATAATACTCTTAAAACAGCAATATATATATATATATATATATATATATATATATATATATATAATATGATATATATATATCATATTATATTGTAATATATTGCCCATGCAATATATAATACATAGAGCCTCTCTGATTTTTGGTTGTTGTTGTTTTTTTTTTGTCAATGACCGTATGTATTATTTTTTGTCAATGACTGTAAAATAGAGAATATAAAACTATAGAATATGAGACAATATATATATGGTGGGGCAAAAAAGTATTTAGTCAGCCACTGATTGTGCAAGGTCTCCTGATTAGAAAGATGAGAGAGGTCTGTAATTTTCATCATATGTACACTTCAACTATGAGAGACAAAATGAGAAAAAAAATTCAGGAAATCACATTGTAGGATTTTTAAAGAATTTAATCGTACATCATGGTGGAAAAGAAGTATTTGGTCACCCACAAACAAGCAAGATTTCTGGCTCTCTCAGACTTCTAACTTCTTTAAGAAGCTCTAAAGTTGGCATTGGACGTAGATATTAGGAGATTGTAAAAATTGTAAAGATGCTTTGAGAATGCTCCATTGTAAAAAGCACTATATAAATAAATCTGACTTGACTCTTATGTCCTCCACTCGTTACCTGTATTAATTGCACCTGTTTGACCTCATTATCTGTATAAAAGACACGTGTCCACAGCCTCAAACAGTCAGACTCCAAACTCAACCATGGCCAAGAGCTGTTGAGCTGTTGAAGGACACCAGGAAGAAACTTGTGCACCTGCACCAGGCTGGGAAGAGTGAATCTTCAATAGGTAAGCAGGTTGGGTTGATTAAATCAACTGTGGGAACAATTGTAAGAAAATGGAAGACATACAAGACAATTGATAATCTCCCTCAATCTGGAGCCCCACACAAGATCTCATCCCGTGGAGTCAAAATGATCATGAGAACGGTGAGCAAAGATCCCAGAACTACACGGTGGGACCTGATGAATGACCTGCAGAGAGCTGAGACCAAAGTAACAAAGGATACCATCAGTAACACACTACGTCGAGAGGGACATAGATCCTGCAGTGCCAGGCGTGCCCCCCTGCTTAAGCCAGTACATGTCCAGGCCCGTCTGAAGTTTGCCAGAGAGCATATGGATGATCCAGAAGAAGACTGGGAGAATATCATGTGGTCAGATGAAACCAAAATAGAACTTTTTAGTAAAAACTCAACTCATCGTGTTTGGAGGAAGAAGAATGCTGAGTTGCATCCCAAGAACACCATACCTACTGTGATGTGAAGCATGGGGGTGGAAACATCATGCTTTGGGGCTGTTTTTCTGCAAAGGGGACAGGATGACTGATCCGTGTTAAGGGAAGAATGAACGGGGCCATGTATCGTGAGATTTTAAGAAAAAATCTCCTTCCATCAGTGAGAGCATTGAAGATGGAACATGGCTGGGTCTTCCAGCATGACAATGATCCCAAACACACCGCTCGGGCAACGGAGTGGCGGCTCCGTAAAAAGCATTTCAAGGTCCTGGATTAGCCTAGCCAGTCTCCAGACCTCAACCCCATAGAAAATTTGTGGAGGGAGTTGAAAGTCCGTCTTGCCCCAAAGCATCACTGCTCTAGAGGAGATGTGCATGGAGGAATGGGCCAAAATACCAGCTACAGTTTGTGCAAACCTGTTGAAGACAAAGGTTAAGTATTGAGCTGAACCAAATTTATTGACCAAATACTTATTTTCCACCATAATTTACAATTAAATTCTTTAAAAATCATACAATGTGATTTCCTGGATTTTTTTTTTCTCATTTTGTCTCTCATAGTTGAAATGTACCTATGATGAAAATTACAGACCTCTCTCATTTTTTTAAGTAGGAGACCTTGCACAATCAGTGGCTGACTAGATACTTTTTTGCCCCACTGTGTGTGTGTGTTTGTGCGCGCGTGCGTGTGTACATATAATACAGTATATTATATTATTAAAACTATAATACTATACTTTTCATATTATATTGTATATCTCCTGTATATTATTATATAGTCTATATCTTATTCTTTTTATTTTAATGATTACAGTTTATTTAAATATATTCTCACTTATTTTTTTATTTAGCTCATGTTTACTTTTATAATTACTACAAACTTATTACTTAACTTAGTTTAATTCTTACATACAACACCCAGTCTTCCCAAAGAGTTTGGGTCTTTTTTTGAGTTTTGATCCTTCTAAGGTTTCTTCCTTATAACTTTCAGGAAGTTTTTCTTTGCCACTGTCACCCGAGGGTTGCTCAGTTTACGGCTTTGCGCCAAGATAATAGAAAATTGTAAAGCTGCATTAAAAAAAAAAAAAAAAAAAACTTATACGAAAAAAAGTGACAGCTTTGCAGTGCTGGGAATTGGAAACTCAAGCTTCTGATTAATAGTCCCATACCTAAACTGCTGAGCTGGCATGACCTTAATCCACATAATTACATTGAATGGCTCCAATGAATAATCACATTTTCCCATATACAGTATATTGCATATGCATATATATTGTTGTGTCTCCTGGAGATGCAAGAAGAGCCCTCACAAGGCATTGGTAAAATAAATTTTTTAATTAAAGTTTCATTTGCCAGGAATATTCAAAGTGCACAGTATGTCTGACTGTGGTAACCACTTCATGTAACATTTATTTTTAACATCTCACATTTTGTTCTCACATAACATCTCACACCATCTCACATGAGGAGGTCAGCTGATGAGCTAACCTCAAGAGGACTGTGTTGAGATCAAATGTCATGCATTCTGTTGTCAAGGTTTGGGCAGACCTGGTGAAATTACATTGCGTTGTTGATTTTCTAATGATAAGTTTACCGAACTCTAATAACTTGATACTTTCTGCAAATTGTGTTATATACATTTAAGACATAGTGGAGTGGTCCAGAGGCTATCCTGGAATTTACAGAGTGTAGACGAGCGTGCACCCTGAATGCTAGGACATTGCATTCAGGGGTCACTATTGCAGTACCAGGGAATGATCTCCCCATGAAGTCTTCTCTTCCTCAGAAACAGTCAGTCGTGTCTGTGTGATGCCACTCGAAACCAGTCACCCAGGTGGTGGGCTAGTGACTTGACACTGCACCACCCAAGTGTAATTAAGAAAAAAAAATGAAACATAAAGTGATGGGTTTGCAAAAGTTTGCAGGTTGGAGTTTTATTTATTGATATATCATCTAACTGCAGTTTTACAAACAATTGGCTCTGTGAGATGACCAATCAGAACATGGTGAGGGTGTGGTAACTGTGAGTTTATGAATATAGCAAAAACATTCACTGCTTCAAAAACAAGCCACACATGAGACTGCTGTTGCAGCTGCATTTACCTTATTATTTATTAGTTTTCTCATCCATTTGAGGGATAACTAAGCTGCTTGCTTTTTTCACTAAATTGAAAATTATTACAACCACACCCCCTCTGTGTTCTGATTGGTCACCTCGCAGGTCCAATTGTTTGTAGTACTGCTCTCAGAAGATATTTCAATAATTAACTCCAACGAGCCAAAGGTTTCACACACAGACAGATATGTGTGTTTTTGTAAGGTTTTGACTTACGCATTGACTTACTGTATGAGTAGTTCATTAACTTTGTATAAATTAGTCATATGTATACATAGGTCAACTTTGCATAAAGTCACACTAGGTTTTCATTAAGTTCATAAAGTTTGCAAGTGAAATCAAATTCATTTAATGGATTTCGCAGCAGTGAGCGAGTTCCCGCTGCAGATTTCCAGTGTGCATCAATGTCATGTGAACTTTCAAAGTCCTTGACCAGCTGTGCTACTACTTTAGCAGCATTGACCTGAAGGTACGGGGCTTTTGTATCGCATTAGAAGGCATTCTGTGTCTTTCTGGAGCTTCCAAAATGAAATGGTGGAACCCTATGCCATTTTCTCAAGCTGAAAATATGATAAACCCCATCTGTAATGAGAACTCCTCCAAAAGCAGAAGTAAAATATTGGCTGTTTGTATCTTCTGAATGTGGCTTAGTCCATCTATTTCACATAAGGTATATTTATATTAATTTAAGAACATGCTCACTACATTAATTCAAATGTATCGGGTAATTCAAATGTATCGAGTATTTTAATCACTTAACACATGCACACACATGCCCATGCAAAAATGCTGAAAACTCTTTAGAAAAATGAACCATTGTCCAATCAGAAACAAACAGGCAGGCAGTGGAGTCGATCAGAATGATCCATGTGCCTCAATAGAACCCTGACATCATTGAAAGTAGGCAGGGTTGTAAATATGCAGGAACCAGGTAGGAAACTTCCCATAGGAGGCTCTCACTATGCAAATAGCCATCATGGTTTATCATCCTCCAAAATGAGGTACATTCAGATAATAGGGTTTGACTGTATATTACAATCAGTTCATTAAAATCAATAAAATTGAAAAGTTTTACAAGACTGAAATATATTTTATTAGAGTGATGTGGATTACAGAAGATATAAAACATTCCCACAAGAGGCTTTAATGCTGCCATTATGTGTAGACTACTAAATATTATGGATTCGTATGTAAGATTTGCCATATTTCATTCATAAAACAGTTCTACACCAATAATATTGGAGGAAATTATTATATTTTTGTCAAACTACACAGTCATGTGACTGACAGTAAAACAGAAAGCAAAAATAGCTGCAGGTTTCATTAGATGTGTCTCATTACTTTCGTTTTCACAGTTATTGTCCCTCCTAAAGCCAATATTATGCATTGCGTTAGTAAAGAAGGGATTATTCCACTTTAGAAATGCTTTATCTTTCATTTGGAAGAGGAGTGTATCATAAATACAGTAATTTGCAAAGCCATTTTGTGTAATTTTCTGCTGCATTAAATATTAATATAGCAATTTAGAAATGAAGGGTTTTTCAAAATCATGTTTTAATAAAAAGGTAATTAATTTACACATAAAAGCACCCACAGAAGTAACAATAAAATAAAGAAAGAAACACGGAGGAATAAAGTGTATAACTGTAGTGTCATTCTGTGGAGTAGCTGGATGAGATCAGAGCATTTCTGCATTTTTTTAAAGGAAATTATTATTATTATTATTATTGTTATTATTATTATTATTATTATTATTTTAAATATAATGACAATAAAATATTAGTACTATTACTACTACTACTACTACTACTACTAATAATAATAATAATAATAATGGTGATTGTAATGGTGATTGCTTTCATTAAAGCAAAGGGGGAACATACAAAATCCGAATCAATTCTGAAATTGATGGGATTTCTTTTAAATGTTCCTAATTTCCAGATTTGTGATGAAAGGCATTGTGTTAAATTTGAGCAAAATAAAACTGAAATTAAAAGTATGATACATGACAAGGTTGGACACTATGTCTAAAACACATCTCAAAGCTTTAACAACTACTTGAAGACCAAAGAAAATCGAATACTCTCACAAAATGCTGTTTGGAATATTGTGAAATCATGAAGGATAACATGGATCTGCAGACTTTACACAAACGAGTGGAGTGCATGCCAGGGAGAGTGAACGCTGTCATTACAGCAAAGGGGGAACTTACAAAATACTATTTAATTCTGAAATTGATGTGATTTTTTTTTTAAAAGATTCAAATTTTAACCTAAAACGTTATGCTCATTTCATGATTTGTGATGAAAGGCATTGTATTAAATTTGAGAAAAATGCAAAATAGAAGCATTTTCACTAGTGGTCACAGGGATTTAAACATAAATTCAGATATACGTAACAAATATACGTATATAACAAATATATGTAAAAGCAGTTTCTGACAAAAATTGATAAAACCCTTTACTGAAATGAAAAGTATGATATATGCCAAAATTATTTGGACCCTATTATGTCTAAAACACACCTCAAAGCTTCAACAACTACTTGAATTGTTTTGCTTGGTTGGTTTGTTTTTAAGATTCATTTTAACTCAAATTGGTATGCCAATTTTGTGATTTGTGATGAAAAATATTGTAGTAAATTTGAGAAAAATGCAAAATGGAAGCATTTTCACTAGCAGTCACAGGGATTTACACAAATTCAGAAACTGTTAAAGTGCAAGGGGATATTTCCATAGGAAGCAACATCCCGTAAACGAATATACCTAGAAGCAGATTTTTTACTAAAAATGATAAAACCCCTTTAGAAACATAGAAGCCTTTTCACTAGTGGTCTCACAGATTTGGCATCCACTGTAGGTTTAAAACATGCAGCTGTTCATGCAGCTGCAGATGATTTTTAAACAGTATTTGGTTAGACCTGATATTTACATTGTTCTTCTTTTCTCCTGTTTGAAGGATGATCCCGGTTGCCAGCAGAGCCTTTGTGGTGAACAACCTGATGCCAGGGATGCAGTATGATCTGTGCGTGCTGGCCATCTGGGAAGACACAGCCACCACCCTGACCGCCACTAGCATCGTGGGCTGTGTTCAGTTCGTCACCCGTGATGACTACCCTCGCTGCCAGTCTCTTCACAGACAGTTCCTGGGTGGAACCATGATCTTGGTGATTGGTGG
Source organism: Ancistrus triradiatus (assembly GCA_025084515.1). NCBI lineage: Eukaryota > Metazoa > Chordata > Actinopteri > Siluriformes > Loricariidae > Ancistrus > Ancistrus triradiatus. The sequence continues at coordinate 10,439 of JAJAGP010000734.1, read as the reverse complement.
TGTCATTGTGGCCACTCTGTTGGTCTTCATTGTCATCCTCATGGTGCGCTACAAAGTAGGGGGCGCTTCGCCGGTCACCAAGCTCGTATCGGTGAGCAACACTTACTCGCAGACCAACGGTGGAACGCAGGCATCGCAGCTGGTCAACGGGGCTCCTGCACCTCCGGCACCTAAAGCCGTGGTTATCCTGCATGACGAGGTTGTCGAGTTCAAGTGTGGATCTTTGCAAAGCAGCGCCTCGTCCTCTTCCTCGACAGACTCGAGTGGCAATGAGAAACTGGAGCGTTATGTTTCGCGTGGGGAGTCCAGCACTATACCTTATAGATGGAAGCATGCTCCTGCTAAAACACGTCCCAATCTGGACCACCTTCTTGGTGCTTTTGCTTCTCTGGATTTAAAGGCTCCTGCCAGGGATCCGGGCAGCCATTTGTCCACCGGAACCATGGTAGCGGTTATGGACGTCCTTTCAGATAAGGAGCCATTGCTGGGCCGGGGAGACTCCAGACTGGGGCGCTTGCTCAAACTGCCACTGGAGAGCAAGCCCAAGCGCAGTCACTCGTTTGACATGGGTGACGTCGGTGCGTCGCAGTGCCTTAGCTACCCACAGCGCATCAGCAACATCTGGACTAAGAGGAGCCTGTCGGTCAATGGCATGTTGCTGCAGTGCGACGAGAGCGAAGGGGAAGGAGATAAAGGGACAATCGGCAGCTCGGAATGGGTGATGGAGAGTACGGTCTGATGAAAGTCACGAGGTGTTTTATCAGTAAATGGGCATCAATCATGTTTGAACATTTCACAAAACGAAGGACTTTTCGAAAGGATATGTACTGCATGAATCCCCATGTTAACGATTTTTGTCCTGTCCTTTTGATCACACTCCAGACTCCAAGTGAACATTGCGGGTGCAGAAGAGAGGGACGGCATAGGCTGGCCTGCATCACTGGAGCCTGAATAGGAGACTTCACACTGACAGGCTTTGTGCTGCAAAGGCAGGACTGGATTGATGTCCAATCACGAAGGAAGTGTGAGAATTTGAAAAAAAGAGAGGAAATACAAATTCTTTCCACTTCTGCGCTGCAGATTGCCAAACGGTTTTAGCCCAGCTATGGGGATGTGCAACACAAAAGACTTGAATGTACACTTCAGGTGGAATACATTTGTACCAAGCTGAGATGTGAAAGAGGGGAAAATGAAATGTGAATGTAATGAAATACAGTATTTTTTACTTTTTTTGTATTATTTCATTTTATCCAGTGTCAAATCACTTTTTTTTTTTTTTTCGTGATAGACAAACGAACAGAATTACAACCTGTCCGGTCTGACAATACAACTTGTCACACTGATGTTTTTCCCCAACAAATAGATAAGAAATAGCACAGGAAATGGGGGCAGGACATGCTATCATTTTGTAAGGAAACTTGCAATGACATGCTGTGCCTCTTTCTTACTTGAAATATGTATGTATTATTAAAAAAAGGGTCACAATGTACCCATTTTAATAGTTACTTTTTAGTTTGATCATGCTATTCGTTGAACGCTCAATGAATGGACTAAGCATATAGATATCCTCAGCTAAATGCTGGTAGTTTACAGGGTTCCTTTGTTATGAAGTTGTGAACCAAAATATGAATTGATCATTTCTAAATTAAGTTCTCAATCATTCAATCATCTTTTGCAGAACAGAAGGTGAAATCCACCCTGAATGACTTGCACATCAGTCAGTCATATATATCTTTTTTATTTTTTAAGATGGGTAAAATCTTATCTCACTGTAGAGCTGGTTGATTTGCTCAGACCCTCCTTGCCCCACCCATTTATGGAATGAGAAACTGTCTTTTATGTGACAGCGTAGCTACAGTCTTGTATTTACATCACGAGCAAGTATTCAGATGAGAAGCATGCAGAATCTGTGAATCACTGACCATTGTCATTGTCATCGCATTGTTTCTCTCCCAGCTTAAGCTTAAGGTCACAAAGACACCAATTTTCAAATAGAAACTAAATGGCAACTGTGCCACGATTCATGCCCAGTTCTCGCACTGCGGAGCACAGATCCAGTGCGTGCAATTCACCTGAGTGGTAAGACCTGCTCATCACCTCTGTGTTTATAAAGAGTCGAACGTCAGCTCACGCTGATGCTGCATGTGTTTACTGTTGTCTTCAAGTCCTCCTCGGAAATTCCTACTTACGAGTTTGGAGGTCGTAATTACAACATGATATGCATTCAGGTGGTTTTGGTCGGGTAGTGAAAATGGACACCGTATGAAAGTGTTACTTTTTACCTCCTGTTTTTGTATAGTCAAAAACAGCAAGTTTATGTCTTACCAAAAGAAAATGAAGCGAACAAGAAGCGCATTACGTGAGTATGTTTTTATCAAGTTAGAATCATTGAATCACAGGTTGGAATATTGTTTTTTTTTTCCACATATTGCTTAGTCATTTTACAAAGTCTTTAACCTGCAAGTGTCTGTGTGTTATCGCTTAAAGACAGAAGTATGACCAGTTTACAGTACAAAACTGTCTGCATTAATCATTTATTGAAATCACAATGAACGCGCATCAGTAGCAGCATCCATACTGGTAGCCGCCATGACGTTTAGTTACTGACACGCCCCCAAGTTGGAAAGTCAGGGCTCATCGAAAAATAAGTTTCCCACTAGTAAATACAAGATTGCAGTGGCGAACATGTGCGCTCATATCGTAAATATGATATTTCCGAAATTACTTGAAGGCAGTGCAAGAAAACTTGGGCTTTCAATAAAACTAGCATCAGAGGCTGCACTGTTAGGTGTGGCATTAAAACTGCTGCACTACATCAGCTAATGTATCTGGCAAGGTAACGTATGGACTAAGTAGGGTAATAACCTTAATAATAAATGATCAGACCATGGACCATATGTGCGAATGGATATTATGCAGCCCATACAGTACCTGTACATATTAACCATTCAGTATTGCCATTCTGTGCCCCGTCCGATTTATTTTATGACAAACTTCTTAATTCTTCAACTAACATCATCAATTTCAGTGGAAATCTATCCCAGACCACAGGGCCACATGATACAGCAGGGGTCACTGTTGCAGTCTTAGGGCATAATCCCCACCGTCCTTCTTCCTCAATCATCTGTGTGATGCCTGACCATTTCTTTAATTGACTTCTCATATCTTTCATTCACATGTTGGTGTGTGTTTTGTTCAATTCCAGGCAACCCCGGAAACCAGCCAGCTTCACTCTAATGCAACATTTAAATGGAACTCTTGGGTTTGTCATCTCTTTACAGGAAGTAGCCATTGCTTGGCAATAGCCTCCCAAAATAAACCTTGTTATTCAGTTACAGTATTGTTCAAAAGTCTTAGGCCACCATTAGATTAGATATATTATTGTTTTAGCAATAATGACCACATATAATTGTCTCAGTCACTCTTTAGAATACAACCATAAAATATATGAAACTTGTATGCAGTATTAAACTGAAAAAAACCCCCACCTTCTATAGGTTACAATGGAAAGTATTTAGTGACTTCTCCTTACACATGAGCAATAGCAGCATCTGGCAGCTTCATTGGGATGCCAAGTTGACCCTTCCACAGTCTGAAAAAGCTTGATCAGGAATGGTCATTTTGGGAGGGTAGCAGCCAAAAAAGTTTTTGAAGGGGAACATATTGTCCAAATGTGGACAATATGTTATATATGGTCATTATATCATCGCTAAAACAACAAATTTAATGGTGGTCTTGTGCCCTGATCGTGGACATCTAGTATTCAGAAAGTAGTTACGCATCATCATAATCATTTAGGGTGGATTTTTCCTTTAAGGAGAATCAAAAGTTTTATTTTGTATTAGCTTATTGTTAGTTAAAAGCTTTAATACAGAACAGGGACTGGATTATACCTCTAGGTTCAATTTATTATCCTTTTCAATTCAACTTTCCCAAATGCATCATAAAACTCATCATCCAGGACAGTGTGTCGATGCTGCTTTGCTTTTCTGGATCTCAAACCTCACCAATAACACCTCATACATGTTCGTCAGTTAGAGGCCTATGAAAGTGTTTCTTGTACCATTTACCATTTACTTCTGATTTGTAAAACATTTTCAGATGCTTTCCATGAATAAACTATTTATAGTCATATGTTAGGTCATGCAGTATTTAGATGGAATTAGTCACAATATGAGTTCATTAATGCATTGTTTTTTTGTTTTTTTTTGCACAATCCTTTCAGACCCAAGTTTTGTACTTATATGTAAGATTGTACGAAAGCTAACTGTACAGTAACACTTTTATTTTCCGGATCAGCGACAGTGGGAAGGTGCTTCAGTGTGTTCTGTATATTGTACACGACTCGAGTGTGTACGTTATGTTACATAGACTTGTTTTCCCATGAGATGTAAAAAAAAAAAAAAAAAAAAAAAAAAAAAAGGTCTTCTGTGAAATATTTCTGTGTTGAAATGATTTTTTGCTACAAAAATACATTAATTCTGAAAGTCATGTGTTGCACTGTGTTCTTTTGTTCATATATAGAAGACTTCATGGTGTGTTCTGAGAAGTTGCACGGTATGCGATCTGGAGGCTGAAGAGAACACTATATTAATTACACTATGAATTAAACTATATTTCATCAAACTATATTAATTGCTATACTGTATTAAGCAACACTGTATCGGATATTGACTAAATAGCCAAGGTACGTTTCCCATTCATTGATTTATGCAATCTCAGCATTGACAGTCACTTTTTTTTCCTTACCATTTAAATTGGATAAATCTTATTTCAATGTCCCTGCCCTTTCTTTACCCTCTCTCTCTCTCTCTCTCTCTCTCTCTCTCTCTCTCTCTCTCTCTCTCTCTCTCTCTCTCTCTCTCTCTCTCGACACATTTATGGAACTAGAAACTGTCATGCTGTTCCATAAATCACAAGACTAATATCTTCACCCTTCTTCCTTTGTTTAATCTGTGTTGTCTTGATGTAAAGCAACCTTGAGTGTTTTCAAAGCCGCTATACAAGTATAATGTATTATTATTATTGCAATTATTAATGCAATGGAGATACAATGAAGTATTTTAGTATCGAGGTACATGTATATATACACTGCTCAAAAAAATAAAGGGAACACTTAAATAACATACACACACACACACATATATATATATATATATATATATATATATATGTATCTCCGTACTCCAATACTTCATTGCATCTCCATTGCACATCCTTCTACTTGGTTTGATTGTGTACCATCTACTGTATGTTTTTGTTTTATGTTATTTTGTCACTTTATTTGATTTTGTTGACACTTGCACCAAAAGAAATTACTTGTAATCCTTGAACAAATTTCTGATTTAGAGAAAACCTATCCCTGCTACTTGTTACTTAATATTTTTATACCCTTACCCATGCTATAACATATGGTGTATTTTAATATGCCAACCTGCAGTGGTGTCACAGTAGATGTCATTCTGAATGGCACCTCAAATATGGATGTGACTGCCACAATGACTCATCAACTCTAATTGCAGCCACCACTTCCCTCTGTTGGTGAGTAACCTAAATCTTTGTTTAATTCCATGGTTAAATATAACGTAATCCTGCTATGCTGAAATTATTGACTGATGTTGATGCACCATATGGTCAAATGTATGTAGACACCCCTTCTAGATAGTGACCCTCTGTATTTCAGCCACACTCACTGCTAACTGCTTGCACTCATAGTTTTTCACCTCAAAAAGTTAGCTCTTTTACAGTTTGCCCAGCTCTCCTAAACAATAATACATAAAATATGTATCTGGTTTGCACAGAGCCCTTCAACAGATACTTTTGAACGGATTGGGATGCTAGCTGTGTACCAGGAGGTATTGTCCAACACCAGTCTAGTTCCAAAACCTAGAAGGAAAGCCTTCTCAAAAGAGTCGCAGCAAAGTGGGACAAACTCCACACTAACAACCATATTTTTGGGGTTAATTTTTGGGTGTTCACAGACTTTTGGCTACATAGTCTATATACTGTAGGTGATATAAGGTGTATACACGCAAGTTAAGGAATATGGAAGAATGAATATGGCTCCTGCAATAGAAATATTCAGAATTGATTTCTTTATATTTGCCTAGACAATGATTTAAAGAACTTACATTTTTATTTGGTCTTGCTCAGGGGAGGATGGGTTAAGGGTGAGGAAGTGTGCTCTCATTTCCATTCTTGCCTTTCAGGTTGTTTATTCAGGTCTAGACACTGATATGTGTAAAGTTGCTTTACGAAAGTGTCAGTTGTTAAAAGCTCTATTGAACTAGAGTGAATATTCACTATCTCCTTCATTCTCCTGAATAAGTAATATATGAATAGTTGGATACGAATGTATTTTGTACTGGTAAACACACTCTGTGCTCAGTCCACACTGCCTGAGGTTCGCACTGCGTGGGTTTAAAGCTTAAAGCTAATACAAAGCAAATGTAAAAGTAATTTGTTCCTCTGCATAGGCATTGACTCTCTGATTGTGGATAGTATTGCCAAAGTCTAATAGACAAGACAGACTTTAATTGAAGCAAGACCAAATATTTTCACTCCACTGGTCATTGACCATTAGAGGACTCGTGGGACAGGAAGAACTCAGAGGTTGCTTAATGAATGCCTTCATAAAGCATTCAGCCATAACACAAAGACCTGAGTCACAACAAAACACAACTGGTATTAAAAACAATGTAACATCAGCAGCTCATGTGGCTTACATTTATGTCATTTAGCAGATGCCCTTATCCGGAGTGATTTGATCTTACAATCCAAGCAATTGTGGTTTAACGGCTTTAATCAAGGACCCAACAGTGGCAGCCTGGCAGAGCTGGGTTTTGAACCTTCTGTTCCATTGTCTAGAATCTTAATTACTAGGCCACCACACAGCTTAGAAACAGCAGTTCCTGAGGACCTAGGTGTGAATCCCAGGCTGGGCTTGCTAGACAAAGGCTAGGTGGTGCATTTATGGGGCCCTCCAATGGACTGGCATTCCATTCAGAAGGTATTTGTGCTTGCACACAACGTGGTGGTGCAGTGATTAATGTACTGTGGTCCTGAAGGTTCAGGGTTCAAATCTCACCTCTGCCAAGCTACCATGTTGGGTCTTGAAAGCAAGGCTTTTAACCCACAACTGCTCAAACTGCAAGTTCCTATAAATGTCCCATACTGCATTGTAGTCTTTCTTTTTTTCTTTTCTTAACTTAATTGACTTGTTATAACATTAGTTGCTTACGCCTTTGTCGTTATGCCAGGGGTGCCCAAACTTTTGCGTAACACTGTACACTGCCTCCCAAGAGACTAGATATAACCAGTGTTTCCATTACAGCAACAGAAACAGTGAGATGGAAAATAATCGATGTTAAAGCTCACACAGTCCTGCTGCACACTGATAATGCTGAACAGCAAATCATGCATGCATGCATTATAGTTATTATAAAGCAATATCCATTTGATTGATTTACGCTCAGAAAGCCATCCCCTGCTAATAAACCTGTCATTTCAGCTAAATTATATGAGGACCTTCTAAACAGCTAGCACTCAGAGTCATTTTATAAAGAAGTCCAGCTCAGCTCAATAAACCTTACCTTTTGGCATTGCCGTTTGTTTCTCTTGTCGCTGATGGTGAATTGGCTCAAACAAAGCATTGCTCAACTGATCAGGCTGAAAGAGTTCATTTTCTTCTGCTGATACGCAGCTTAATTGTTTAACTTTGATATTTTTATATTTTAGATGGAGAGGAGATAACAATGGACTTCATCCAGCAGTTTCATATCATTATGTGCCAGGTACAAAGCCTTTTTTGGAACTATTGCTTTAAAAGAAAAGCAAGTAAATAGATTAGAAAACGCAATGAAACCAGTCTGTTGTGTTCAGTTAGATTTACAGAGCATAACTGGATTTTAGTATAAACTACAGGTGTGCACAGTTAAAATGGAGCGTTCATTTTATAATCAATTACAATAGGAAATAAAAATCTGTCTTTTAACAACTGCCATAAACAGACAACAGCAGCACAGACACTGTGCAGTATTGTACTGAATCCTAATTAGTAATAAATATATTTTTCTTAACAACTATAACAGATTCCCATGTTAATTGCTTATTTATATGTTGGAAACATATTATTGTTTTGCTGAACCCTAGTATAGAGTGTTTTGCTTTTTCTGCTCAGCTACTGACCTCAACAGTCAAGCAATGCTGTGGATTCACAATTAAAGGCATGAGCTAGAGTTAAAGCAGAAGCTTGTCAATCACTACCTTTACCGGTTGAGCTCGTTAGCTCCTGTTTAGACTAGAGGCTGTTATAACTTGGTTGGTGTGCTTAGAGACTTTTGGTTGTGTATATTACTTTCCGCTACTTACACTGAGACAAAAAAGTATTTAGTCAGCCACTGAATGTGCAAGTTCTCTGACTTAGAAAGATGAGAGAGATCTGTAATTTTCATCATAGGTACACTTCAACTATGAGAGGCAAAATGAGAAAAAAAACATCCAGGAAATCACATTGTAGGAATTTTAAATAATTTAATTGTAAATTATGGTGGAAAATAAGTATTTGGTCACCCACAAACAAGCAAGATTTATGGCTCTCACAGACCTGTTACTTCTTCTTTAAGAAGCTCTTCTGTCCTCCACTCGCTACCTGTATTAATGGAACCTGTTTGACCTCGTTTGAAAATGGAACGTGGCTGGGTCTTCCAGCATGGCAATGATCCCAAACACATCGCTCGGGCAACAAAGGAGTTGCACCATAAAAAGCATTTCAAGGTCCTGGAGTGGCCTAGCCAGTCTCCATACCTCAACCCCATAGAAAACTTGTGAAGGGAGTTGAAAGTCCATGTTGCCCCAAAACATCACTGCTCTAGAGGAGATCTGCATGGAGGAATGGGCCAAAATACCAGCTACAGTGTGTGCAAACCTGGTGAAGACTTACAGGAAACGTTTGACCTCTGTCATTGTCAACAAATGTTATGTTACAAAGTACTGAGTTGAACTTTTGTTATTGACCGAATACTTATTTTCCACCATAATTCACAATTAAATTCTTTAATAATCCTACAATGTGATTTCCTGGATATTTTTTTTCCTAATTTTGTCTCTCATAGTTGAAGTGTACCTATGATGAAAATTACAGACCTCTGTCATCTTTCTAAGTAGGAGAACTTGCACAATCAGTGGCTGACTAAATACTATTTTGCCCCACTGTATTTGTAACAATCTGTAAATGCCGTTCATAGGTCTAGGTACATGTCCTATAGTAAATAGTATTGCTTTGTTTGTCAACCCCCCACTACCTGTGTATTCTTTCTTTATAATGATTTAAACTGATTCAAATTTACTTGAGTCTGATTCATCTGGCTGATCTTTCATGTTGTCTGTAATACTGTCTATAAATGCAGTTTTGGCCTCCATCAAACAAAAGTAACAGTCGTTTCAATCACTGTTTTCAACGATATCTTTTTATGGAATTATGTTTTGTGAAAATACCCTTTATATTTACATTACAGTAGCCTAAAAAGATAACGTGACTATAATAACATATGGTCAATGTCCTTTTTCACAGAACGCGACAATTAAATAATTATCTAATTACATTTTTTCAAAACCGTTTGTTTAAATTTTATACTTACTTCAAATCTGATGCATTCCCAAATTCCTTTTGGTTTAACAAACTTAGTATTGCCTAACTAAATGTTCAAGTCAATATACACTGAGTAGTGCACTACCGCAGCGTCTATCTACTTTCTACATGGTATATACAGTGGTGCTTGAAAGTTTGTGAACCCTTTAGAATTTTCTATATTTCTGCATAAATAAGACCTAAAACTTCATCAGATTTTCACACAAGTTCTAAAAGTAGATAAAGAAAACCCAGTTAAACAAATGAGACAAAAATATTATACTTGGTCATTTATTTAAGGAGGAAAACGATCCAATTTTACATATTAGTGATAGGCAAAAGTATGTGAACCTCTAGGATTAGCAGTTAATTTGAAGGTTGAAGGTGCTTTGGACCATTCTTCTTTAGAAACATCTCCAGTTCAGTCAGGTTTGATGGTTTCTGAGCATGGACAGCCCACATTTTCAGTAATATTCATGTCTGGGGACTGAGATGGCCATTCCAGAACGTTGTACTGGTTGCTCTGCATGAATGCCTTAGTAGATTTTGAGCAGGGTTTGGGGTCGTTGGCCTTGGTGCAACTTTGTCACTGATTCTTGAACATTGTTCTCAAGAATCTGGAGATATTAACTGGAATCCATGCGACCCTCAACTTTAACAAGATTCCTAGTACCTGCACTGGCCACACAGTCCCACAGCATGATGGAACCGCCACCAAATTTTTACTGTGGGTAGCAAGTGTTTGTCTTGGGATGCTGTGTTCTTTTTCTGCTCCTTGTTATGTCCAAATAACTCAATTTTAGTTTCATCA
>JAJAGP010000733.1:244722-308192 GCA_025084515.1 Ancistrus triradiatus | reverse complement strand
TCTCTCTCTCTCTCTCTCTGTCTCTCTCTCTCTCTCTCTCTCTCTCTCTCTCTCTCTCTCTCTCTCTATCTATCTATCTATCTGTCCATCTGTCTGTCTATCTATCTATCTATCTATCTATCTATCTGAGAGCTATAATAAATTTTCTTATTCCATAATGAGTTTATTTTCTGCCTTTTGTTTGTTTGTTTGTTCGTTTTCTGTTTATACTAACTTAACTATCACCTAGTAGCTGGAGTAATCTGAAGCACAAAGACAAGAAGAAGTGGTGCACATGCAGTAGTTACAGAAAGATTACTATCATCATGCTTTGTTGTGTACATAGTTTGGATTCCTGCTTTCTTCTCTCACACCTGGTTGTTGAACCCCATCACTATTCATGTCCAGCTCAAAACATCCTGCCTCCCTTACCTCTATCAACCATTATAAGGTATTATGTTTGCAAAGCTGCAGTAGATCAAAGGATCTGAAAGTTTAACAATTATGTTGATAATCCTTACATATACATTGCAGATTTTAAAAAACAGCCCAACAAAACTATTGGAATTGTCCAAATTATGGACGTCCATTAACATTTCTGGTTGGTGACCATTTGTTGACATTAACAGGAAGGAAAATGTTGAAGTGCAGCTGTCCAGCTGTTCTCTTGTTCTCTCATTTTGTTCCCCTGTTGCTTTTTTCTTTAAATATAGGTGTTATCACTTACAACACCTGCTCCTACTAGAAATGGCACACACCTGGACACACCTAGTCCTTAAACTCTTCAATCTGAAATGGGACGTGCTTACTTGCTGGAAGCATCAAGACCACTGGACACATTTATTATTTGAAATGGTACACATTTAGAGACATACTATTAGCATGTACAGAACTAATTTACTTCTAAGTAGACAAAGCCACAAATGTTGGGATGGAGTCTGTGAGGTCGGACCCCTGAAGTGGGAGGTGCTGCATTTAGTAACGACATCCAATCAGAGTGAAGAATGTAATTAAACATGAGACACTGGTATTTATTCTGGATTGTAACTATTTGTACCTGAGTGCTGACTGAGAAGAGCGAACCAAGGTAAGTGTGTGGGTGTTGTTTATTACCTTTATTAATCTATGTTTTTTGTTCATATTCAACAGGAAAAGATTCCTGTGTAATCCTAAACAAAATAAGAAACAAATTAAATAAACATTATCAATATTAATGCTATTCATATGGCATTTGCATGTTTCAATGTGAAAAAGGCAAAATGTTAAAATAATAAATATTTCTAGTAATAAATTACAATACTTTTTGAGTTCTGTTTCATTACATGTACTTTATGACAACTATCAACTTTTATGAAAAGTTTAAACATAAATAGGTGCAATAAAATGCCATTGTATAGTTGTTATCAATCGATCAGCCTTTTTTCTTGTTATCAGGATGTAGTATTTCTCTTTTATATATATTAACAGTAACACCACTGAGTAGTTTTAACATCTCTACCATGCTCAGATATCAGACATGATCTCCTCCTGGATGATGTCCAGCGTTGGGACTCTGTCCTGTTTCTTAATGCTGCCCTGTAAGTTCTGCTCCTGTTTTTATTCCTAAATTCTTATGCATGTTATATTCAACAAAACTTTGTCTTGTTTACAGCTCTTTTACAGGCAACATCTATCACATATCTTGGTAATAAAGGTAGGAATATTCCTTTAATTCCATAAAAATGGCACATAATCTAAAAAAGATCCAATAAATTAAGTAATAATAAATGATAGATTATTAGCAATGCTTATTAAAAACAATCAAAACATAATTTTGTCCAAAAAGAAATTATTCTTGCTAATAGTAAATCAAAGCCTCAATAGCAAAACATGATTATACTAATTTCAGTATCAGAGCCATCTGTGAGCATCAGCTCTAAGGATGCTCATAAGTTCCTGACTCGCTCTCGCAGAGCAGCAGATCCAAAATGGTACCAAAAGGATCCGGACTTCCAATCCTACTATCAGTACTACAGCAGCATCGGCCACCTTGAGGGCGTGAGTAAACACAGACTTAATTGTTAAAGAAGCATGTTGTTTTTAAATTGGTTTACTCACTTTAAAGGCTGACAATATTGTGTCTGTCTGGAAAAATTCCTAACCTGATGGTCATGTAAGAACGTTTCCAGGTATGAAAATTGAAGTGTAATGTCAGGACTGCTGAAAGCATGCGTCATAGTTGTTGTATGCACTGTGGTATGGATTAGTGTCACATTGTAAGTGTATATTATTTGATTGTTTACTGTGCTAACAGCTGTATGAGATAGACAAGATCAGGATGCTCTACCAGCAAATGCGCAATCTTGAGCAAACCTATGGCCCTGAAGCCTACAAATACCAGAACCTTGTGGGGCTTTCGAATCTCCAATCTACCCATCCTCTTCCTACCACCAAACCTCCACCTTCCATTCATCCGTTGGCTCCGGCTCTGTCTCAGTCTGATGCAGTATATCTGTGCAATCCTAAAGACCCTCTTTGCAAGCCTCGAATCGTGTACACCCCCACCGGTGCCGTGATCGTCCCCTGTGATCCACGTTACCACCCTGGATGTAAGCTAATTAGAGCTATGGAGGAGCCTTTGGAGTCCAGTGAGACAGATGTTTCAACTGTTCCTGTAAAGGAGCCTCCTTCTATCATCAGAGAAGTGGAGTATGACTGTGATCCCTACTGGGACCCCGACTGTTTGATCGATGACCCACCAAGAATTAGTAAGTGATTCTGTACTACGCATCGAGAAAGTGGCATAAGAGGAGAAAAGGGCACTCTAGAGGCTCCCTACACCCATCATGATCCCAACAATACTGCAGGGATGTTTATAACCCATACCGTTATGCTCCACATCTTCAATAAAACATCTGAAATCACATGCTACCACACAGCTGTAGTAAGCAACATACAAATTTGTTTTGCTTTGAAATTTCAGTTTGAAAGTGACTTTTTGTAATGAATGGGTCAATATGGTTTGAAATAGAAAATGTTTAATCATTGTGTTTGTTTGTTTCTTTTTCTTCAGTCTCAAACAAAAGCTTTTATTGACAGAATGACTAGTATATTGAGCCTCTAAAATGAACAAATGCACAACTCAGTTTCAACAGGTGGTACTAGATAGCTGAAAAATAAACCAAAACTAAATGTATTAGGAATGGCTGATATTTTGTGTAAGACTGTACGTTTTTAACCGTTGCTGCAAGTCATTACTCACATAAGTTACGTATTTCACGAGTGTTTATTCTTATTAAATATATATTATGCTGTATTGTAGTGTTTAACTTGCTTGTTGATCTGCTCTCATACTCTAAACGCAGCTAGATTGGTAAGTGCTAAATGGCTAAATGCTAACACTGCTATTGCTGTTGTTGCTTTAGCATTAAGAATACGCAAATTGAAGTAAAACTGCGAAAACTACAATGGAAAAACATAACCGTTCACCAATCTAAACGACCGTATATACGTACATCAGTATTGCGTTACACCTTTGGAGTAGCTGAAATGGTTCTCTGTCGCCTTTCAGTAATGTGGTAGCGTGGCCGAGCGGTCTAAGGCGCTGGATTTAGGCTCCAGTCTCTCTGGAGGCGTGGGTTCGAATCCCACCGCTGCCAATAACATTTTCCGTATTTTTTTTCTCACATTGTGTCTTTTGACATACAGTTTAGCTTCGTCAAACTTAACTAATTAGAATTATTTGACATCATGATGTCAAGTTCGTATATTTACAGTCCACCTTAATGCATAAGCATAAACGATTTCATATAATTTGTAGAAACTTTATTCTCTGACTTGTGAGTTGTGAGTCAGACTAGGAGCTCTTCAGACTTGTGGTTGGTTTTGTTGGAGTTGTATCTTTTCATATACGAATTATTATATCCAGACTTCTCCCAGACTAAACTGTCATACATAACTGGACACGTGGTGTCTGTGTATAGATTACGTAAATAGTTAATGTGCCAACAAAAAATAACATTCTGACATTTTAAAATACAAACATTTTAATAACAATGAAAGCACAGAGGGAATGAAAAGGCACCGCTGGGATTCGAACCCAGGATCTCCTGTTTACTAGACAGGCGCTTTAACCAACTAAGCCACGGCGCCACACGTAATACCGTTGCGAAGCAGGTCTTTTAAAGGATTCTCACACTACTACATGATTTTCATTGATATTCTCTTTATTTTTATTATATATAAATATCTTTATTTATTATATATAAATTAAACACTGTAACTTATAGAACTTTACATTACTGTAATTTCTTGGAAAATTATTTAATTTAATAATACGTAAATATATTACGTTGTGTTAAATAACCAGGATAAGAAGAAAGCATTTCTAATAACCGATCTACCTGGATTCTCTTAATCTACTTTTAGGACTTGTGTGGAAATCTGATGATGTTTTAACTCATATTTATGCAGATATATAGTAATTTCGATTAATTTCAAGCAGCACTGTAAGCATCTATCCCTGTAAAGATAATATAATTATTCACAGAAGAACTTAGCAACCGGTAACTATTGTGCATGAAACAAACCTGATCAAATACAGAAGTCGCCTGCACTGTACGTAAGTTGAAAGCATTTAGGTGAGAATGAAAAAAAGAATTATAGTCAATGGTACAAAAACTCCAATCCTCCAAATCCAACACAGATTGCTAACTTCACTGCTCGAACACACCTGAACCAATTTACGAGGTAATTATCAGCTTCTATAATTATCAGCTTCTAATGATCTGACATATGAGCCTTAGTAAGCGGTTACAATACCTGGATAAATATTATTATCATTGATAATCATATATTACTGAATCCAACCATCACGTACTGGATCTTTATTTCTAAAGCAACAACTAAGAAACAGGGACTCATGCATGTTACATATATAGGTATGTGAAAAAATAAGCTGTTCGACGAGGATGGGATTCGAACCCACGCGTGCAGAGCACAATGGATTAGCAGTCCATCGCCTTAACCACTCGGCCACCTCGTCTAGATGGCCTTCTTCTCACAAGAATCTTCTCTTGTTTACGTTCATTCAGAATGGCTAAAGATCTTATTAGTTGACTATCATCGATCGACAGATTAGAGATTAATTTAGTCTGCCTTATTCTTTATTGTGAAAACAGATTTAGATTTAAATATACATACAAACATTTCATAGCAAAGTTACATACAACTATGTGCATTTACATGCCATGTATATATATTCTTATTTTACAGCCATATCGTGTTTTAAAAAAAAGTTAGTTTTTCACTAAGGAAACAACATCTTGAAACCAACAAGAGCAATTATGTGGAGGTGACGTAGCTTTTAACGGACACTTCACATTACTATAAAACATATTTAAGAAAAAGAGTTCTGCTTCACAGCATTCACGTCAAACTCCAAAGCATTCTTACTAATTCTGTCATTTTCATCACAATCCTAAAAAGTATCAGACAGGATTCACCAAGGTGTTGCGGTTCCTTGATAAATACGGATTATAATCACGCATCATAGAATCCAATCATCATGTTCTGTAACCTTCTTTCAAAGGTAACAGGTAAGGATATACCTCACTGATGTAACTCCGCAAGTTTTAGAGGACTGGAGCTACTAAAGATAACTGTGTTTTCGATCATGGTAACATCTAAAGCTATGACTTACTTCAGAAGTAACATTAACAGACTTATTAATAACATAGTAAACAACTGGTTAATGACCAAATCATCCCCGTTAGCGTTTACATTTTTGCTGTAATGGAGTAAAACACGCTTCTGAGAAGGTTAATTTGCATTCCGCGATGTCATTGGTTTATTTCTTGAAACGCTTCTAATAATACTTCGAACACTTACAATTTTACTTGAGTACCGTTAGCGGTTATGGGTGAGGGTATGTAATAAAATCTAATGAACAATGAAATGGCATGCAGTTTATAAAACCAAAAAAATCTTAAACTATCTGTAGGGAAGCTACGCGCACGTGAAATGTCACACGTTATGATTAACTATCTGCCCCATCAAGATTCTTCATGTGGTAGCGTGGCCGAGCGGTCTAAGGCGCTGGATTAAGGCTCCAGTCTCTTCGGGGGCGTGGGTTCGAATCCCACCGCTGCCAACAATGTTTTGTATTTCTACCATACATTGTACATATACAGTCGATGATTTGTACTCAGATTTTAAAATTATAATTATTTAATCCTACTGTTTTAAAATCATCTTCATTCCTGTGTTTATGTAAAACGATGGTCATTTTGGGGAAATTTGACAGTAGAACCATGAAGTGGCCAAATTATCACCACAATTCATAGTACAATTGTGAAATAATTCATGGTCAGTTCGTAGTCAATCAAGTTTACAGTTGTACTATAACATTTCAGAGTAGAACCATGAAGTGGCCAAATTACCATCAAAAATTCATAGTAGAACTGTGAACTTCATGGTCAAACTGAAAGTTCACATTAAAACTGTCAAGCAATTCACAGTTTTACTATGAAAATTCACAGTACATTTTTTCCTGGGTCATGGAAATTATTTAGGATTCGTGGCCAAACTTGAAATGTAGGTTACTGCTAATGTGTGAACATTAACCTTTTTGTCTGTCAAGTAATGGGAAATCTTACTAAACTTGCTTAACTTAAGCTGATTTACTTTGTCAAACAATGGTCTTTACTAGCAGTTGACAAGTTTAAATAGTAAAATACAATTAAATGTAATTTCATCAAGACTTATGACATTACTTTAACCTTTTTGTCTGTCAAGTAATGGGAAATCTTACTAAACTTGCTTACCTTAAGCTGATTTACTTTGTCAAACAATGGTCTTTACTAGCAGTTGACAAGTTTAAATAGTAAAATACAATTAAATGTAATTTCATCAAGAGTTATGACATTACTTTAATGTGTTAAAGGAGATATCGGAACGGACGCTACAATATTATATGCTTAGACAGCCACTATAGGGATCCAGGTAGGAGTTTCTGGCTAGGTTGGGGATCATATGGAGACAGAATCAGCGGTGGTCTGAAAGAGGTAAAGTCACTCAGGAGTTCTCCTAAAGTACTAAACAGCCCCGAGATGGACTGCTATTCTGTACAATCTTGCTTTATGTGGTAGCGTGGCCGAGCGGTCTAAGGCGCTGGATTAAGGCTCCAGTCTCTTCGGGGGGGGCGTGGGTTTCAAATCCCACCGCTGCCAACAATGTTTTGTATTTGTACCATAAATTGTATATATACAGTCTATGATTTGTACTCAAATTTTTTAAAATATAATTATTTTATTCCTACTGTTTTTTAAAATCATCTTTCATTCCTGTGTTTATTGTAAAAAATGATGGTCATTTTGGGGATTCGTGGCCAAAACTTGAAATGTGGTGGTACTGCTAATGTGTGAGCATTAACTTTTTTGTCTGTCAAGTAATGGGAAATCTTACTAAACTTGCTTAACTTAAGCTGATTTTACTTTGTCAAACAATGGTCTTTTACTAGCAGTTGACAAGTTTTAAATAGTAAATATACAATTAAATGTAATTTCATCAAGAGTTATGACATTACTTTAATGTGTGTAAAGGAGATATCGACGCTACAATATTATATGCTCAGACAGCCACTATAGGGGAGATCCAGGTAGGAGTTTCTGGCTTAGGTTTGGGGATCATATGGAGACAGCGGTGGTGTCTGAAGGAGGTAAGTTCACACTCAGGAGTTCATCCCCCCCAGTATTAAAAACAGCCCCGAGATGGACTGCTATTCTGTTCAATCTTGCTTCAATATGGTAGCGTGGCCGAGCGGTCTAAGGCGCTGGATTTAAAGGCTCCAGTCTCTTCGGGGGCGTGGGTTTTCGAATCCCACCGCTGCCAACAATGTTTTGTATTTGTAACCATAAATTGTATGTATACAGTCTATGAATGTACTCAAATCAAATTTTTACATATAATTATTTAATCCTACTGTTTTAAAATCATCTTCATTCCTGTGTGTTTATGTAAAACGATGGTCATTTTGGGGATTCGTGGCCAAACTTGAAATGTAGGTTACTGCTAATGTGTGAACATTAACCTTTTTTGTCTGTCCAAGTAATGGGAAATCTTCCTAAACTTGCTTAACTTAAGCTGATTTTACTTTGTCAAACAATGGTCGTTTACTAGCATGTTGACAAGTTTAAAAATAGTAAATACAATTAAATGTAATTTCATCAAGAGTTATGACATTACTTTAATGTGTTAAAGGAGATATCGACGCTACAATATTATATGCTCAGACAGCCACTATAGGGATCTAGGTAGGAGTTCTGGCTAGGTTGGGGATCATATGGAGACAGCTGTGTCTGAAGGAGGTAAAGTCACTCAGGAGTTCATCCCCCAGTATTAAACAGCCCCGCGATGGACTGCTATTTTGTTCAGTCTTGCTTCATATGGTAGCGTGGCCGAGCGGTCTAAGGCGCTGGATTAAGGCTCCAGTCTCTTTGGGGGCGTGGGTTCGAATCCCACCGCTGCCAACAATGTTTTGTATTTGTACCATAAATTGTATGTATACAGTCTATGATTTGTACTCAAATTTTTAAAATATAATTATTTAATCCTACTGTTTTAAAATCATCTTCATTCCTGTGTTTATGTAGAACGATGGTCATTTTGGGGATTCGTGGCCAAACTTGAAATGTAGGTTACTGCTAATGTGTGAGCATTAACCTTTTTGTCTGTCAAGTAATGGGAAATCTTACTAAACTTGCTTAACTTAAGCTGATTTACTTTGTCAAACCATGGTCTTTACTAGCAGTTGACAAGTTTAAATAGTGAAATACAATTTATTGTAATTTCATCAAGAGTTATGACATTACTTTAATGTGTTAAAGGAGATATCGACGCTACAATATTATATGCTTAGACAGCCAGTTTAGGGATCCAGGTAGGAGTTCTGGCTAGGTTGGGGATCATATGGAGACAGAATCAGCGGTGTCTGAAAGAGGTAAAGTCACTCAGGAGTTCATCCTAAAGTACTAAACAGCCCCGAGATGGAAGAAATTTTCTAAATTTAAATTTAGAAAAGAAGAAATTTACTGTAGATATTCCGGAAAAAGAACATATAAAAATTTTAGGCATTTATTTTAATAACTCAAGTAGCGTAGATTATAATTGGAATAATAAACAAGAGATTGTAAAGGAAGAAATAAGTAAATTTACAAATCATAATTTAAGCTATAAAACAAGAATTAATATTGTTAAGTTTTATGTTCTTTCAAAAATTACTTTTTTATCATGCATTTTTCCACCTACGCAAACTTGGGTTAACAAGTTAAACAAAATGTGCTGTAATTTTATCTGGAATACAACGAGAGAGTTAACTAAAAGGGAACTCCTTTTTAAAAGCAGACAACATGGCGGCTTAGGGGCGATAGAGTTTGGTATTAAGACTAAGATAGCAGCATGTAAAATCATTGCCAACGGTATCCATAGGCAAGCGGATTGGGTCGGCAATATTACCAATTGGAAAGAGAAAAGAGGGAGAGCAAGGACAACCGTTCCATATTTTAAAGTCCTATACTCAGATTTCATTAGCAAACACCAACCTTTAAACATTGACTGGATATCGCAGTCAAATAAAGAGATATATAAAACGATCTGTAACAACATATATGGCAATAATATTGCATATAGAGATTTAGATTTAAATGAACAAAATATTGCCATTGAAAATATATTTAGTAAGGCGTTATCAGAGAAAGTCCGGGATACAACATGGCTGATGTCAGTTAGAAGGCTCCCAGTGAGGGCAGTAGTGAAGTGGAGCTGCTTCGTTAAAAACCACACAATGTCCTATGCCTATAACTGTAACGAGAGACAGAAACTCTTGAACACTTTCTCTTGGATTGTTACAGGATCTAAGGAGGTGTGGAATAAAATGGGTAGTATTAATCTTCCTATCATATTTGACATGAAATCTGTGGTATTTGGAATTTTTGATTCTCCCCTCTCAAAATCTAAAAAGGACATTATATGGTCTGTTCTTTGTATAGTTAAGAACAAATTATGGAAGACACGTTGTCGAATGACCATTGACCAAATTTTTGTATCTAGTGATGTTGTTTTTAGACAAGTTTTAACAGAATTGAGAAGAAAAAAGACTCTGGACACTAAACAACAGAAAGGTAATTTGTGGGATTTTCTTGTTTTATAGAATTTGTGTGTTTGTTATTTATAATGTCTTTTTATGGAATGTTTTGTAATGTCATGCGGGTGTCACTTTTCAATGCCGTGTAAAATATTTAAATAATTTAATAAAGTTTTGTTTCCAAAAAAAAAAAAAAAAAAAAAAAAAAGTAAAGTCACTCAGGAGTTCATCCTAAAGTACTAAACAGCCCCGAGATGGACTGCTATTCTGTACAATCTTGCTTTACGTGGTAGCGTGGCCGAGCGGTCTAAGGCGCTGGATTAAGGCTCCAGTCTCTTCGGGGGCGTGGGTTCAAATCCCACCGCTGCCAACAATGTTTTGTATTTGTACCATAGATTGTATATATAGTATATAATTTGTACTCAAATTTTAAAAATATAATTCTTTACTCTCGCTGTTGTAAAATCATCTTCTTGCCTGTGTTTATGTAAAACTATGGTCATTTTATGGAATCGTGGCCAAACTTGAAATGTAGGTTACTGCTAATGTGTGAACATTAACCTTTTTGTCTGTCAAGTAATGGGAAATCTTACTAAACTTGTTTAACTTATGCTGATTTACTTTGTCAAACCATGGTCTTTACTAGTAGTTGACAAGCTTTAGTTTAGTGGTTAAACCAGTGGCCATAAAACCAATCATACTGCATCTAATTATTATAACTAGTACAACAGTAACCAAAACGTAACGCATGCAGGTATTTGCTGTTTTTAAACTCCCGAGCTAATCGCAAAGCCGCCTGTCCCTTCGGCTCGCACCGCCATTTTGTTTGCTTTCTGATCCTAAGCGACCCAGTACTACACCCCACACTGACAAGATGGCAACGAAAACCAGAGGGTTTATCTGATTGTTAGCAAACACAGCGATATTGTGGACTTCATCATGCCTTGTCTAAAGCAAAATGTTGTTTAAATGTCGCGTCTCCTTGTCCATCTCGGATCTTTTTTCACGAGTCTCAGCTGATACGCGATATCTAAGGTGGCGCACTACTTAGGCATCCTATTTAGGGTAGTATTTGGCACTTTGTACGAAGCCACTGCTTGTGGATGAACCTCTATCGCATTAAATTGATTTTGACTTGTACTTGTTTGGTTTTTACCTTCAGTATAACTTTACACCTTCTCATCTGTCGTATGTATAGACTACTTACAGCGTGTCCTTAAATAGTAAAATACAATTAAATGTAATCTCATCAAGAGTTATGACATTACATTAACGCTCACTGAAACCGGCAAAAGTTTAAATAAAACTACAGTAGGCCAGTAAAGTTATAACTAAACTTGGTCATTTTTGATATTGTGGCAGAAGATGAAGCAGCAGGCATTGGAATCTTGCTCATAGTGCTATTTGGTAAGCTATTTATTTCACACAAACACACTTTAAAAAGACACACACAAGAGCAACGAAACCCCGAAAGTATAAGGCTATTAAGCTGCCATTGAAGACTGGAACCTTGAGGAGATATTGGCGCTACAATACTACATGTTTAGACAGCCACTTTAGGGACCCAGATAAGAGTTCTGGCTAGGTTGGGGATCATATGGAGACAGAATCGGCTGTGTCTGAAGAAGGAAATAGGCACTCAAGGTCTCATCCCCCAGCATTGCAACAGCGAACCTTAAACAGCCCCAAGATGGAATGCCATTCTGTTCAGTCCATGCTTGACACTGACAGGAAAACAGGTTTTAAAAAAGAGTGAAAAGGTTTATATAGGCCTATATTTGGAACAAATGTAAAATGAAAGATTCGATTTATAAACCGCTTAGGCACCCTTGACCTACTTTACCCATCTTTACCAAGGGTGCCAATAATTCTGAATTTATATAGGCCTATTCTGGATCTTTGACGTGATGACTGTATCATGTTTGAGTAGGCCTGTAAAATTTCAGCTTCACAGAAAGACAAGCTCCAAACACCCCCCCTCACCGGTAGCCATGGTCACGCTCTCCAACCTGCAGCTTCCCCGGATGACAAGTGACGTCAGCAAGCGCGCGCTCGTGTGTGTGTGTGTGTGTGTCTCTCTCTCTCTCTCTTCTCTCTCTCTCTCTTCTCTCTCTCTTCTCTCTCTCTCTCTCTCTCTCTCTCTCTCTCTCTCTCTCTCTCTCTCTCTCTCTCTCTTTTTGTTCCCTTAATCCGAGCGCATCCATTTTTTATGTACGTACACACTGAGAGAGAGAGAGAGGGAGAGAGAGAGAGAGAGAGAGAGAGAGAATAAACGCGTTCAGTTTTATTATAGCCGGATAAAAAGAAGCGGACTTTTTACGCGCACGTGTTTTTGCGGGTGTGTCTCCAATAAAGCGCATCCTTAGAATAAATAGCTTGGAATAAAAAAAAAAAAACACGCCATCGCGTTATTAAACCCAGCTTTTTGTCGGATTTCTTCATTTACGCGCAAATTCACAAGACATGTAAGTATCACGTGATTATATTGCTGTTTTTTTAAATCGAATTAACATCCTTATTTTGGACATGTATGCGTTTTGTTGGGGTGATATTTCTAGAACGTGCCTGGGGGATGGTTCTGAAAGCAGAGGTCTTTTAAGACATAGCCTAAATGGAATTAGTTCTTTTCAACCTGTACGTGCATTGACATTTCCTGGGTATTTAACGTTTTGAGCAGCCTCAGCTGATGGTGAATCGTTTATTCTATAAATAGACTATGATTCTAGGCAGGCTGTAATTATAGGCTGTATGGCCTTCAGAGAAAGTCACACCTACAGATGCTTACAACCTTACAACCTGGAATTTGCTGTCAAACCAAGCGTTTTCCATTAGATTCTGATATTTAAGGTTTGAAACCATGGAGGTGTGAATAGTGGCTGGAAACCACCTATAGGCACCGGAGCCGAGTTGCATTGTTGCACGTCCTGGTTGTTATTCCAGCAATATGTCTGAAAATATTAAGCTTTCCAGTCTGCTTAACGTTTATTATCTGTCTTTAACATCCATATAACATTTAATCAAATTATTTAGTACCTCAGTAAAAGTGGATAAAATCTGATTTCACAGATATACAACATTATAATCTATCAACATTATAATCTATCTTTCTCACACAATTGATGAAAAGATAAAAAAAAAAAAATCATCAGTTTATCTCCATCATTGTGGTGGGGGTTGGGAGGGTAATGTTGGTCTTCAACCCTAAACAGTCCGTCAATCTAATCCATCTAAAGCACAATTTCACATAATTTTGGCCCAAAATCAGATTCTGCATGCTAATTATGTATAAAGAACCGAAGCTCGTTTCACATTGCTCATCTGTGTAGGCTGAATCCAAATGGCTGGCACAAACGCTTCTCCTGCGCAAGATGGCCGAGCCCCAGCCTCCTCCAAGCTGAGCAAACGCTGCAACACCACATCCCAAATCCAAATCGTCACCCTTGATTCATTGTATGGTTACAGAATCGGTGAAAATGGACAGATGTAGGGGGATAAACTGAACAAAATTGACATGACATGAATTATTATTATTACTGAGGTACGATGCTAAGGTGAAAGAGTTTGCCTGGGATTGGTCATAAGATATTATTTAATGTTCTTGCTCAAAAGTGAATGTTAATTCAGTCAACGTGACAGTAAATATGACTTAGGATCTTAGTTAATCTTGAATAACAATGCTATCGTGATAATATTAGCCTTTGTCATGGTGCCAATCCAAGATAATTTAGCTGTTTTATTGTTACTTATTCACACTTTTCTTGTTCTATATATTTCTGAGGCCTTCTAACCCCTTCATTGATATCAATAATATCAGAGTATAGAGTACGATAAACAATAGCCTCGTCTTTTCCAGGCTGATTTACAAACCTAGTTTTTTGTTATTAAAAATGTTCTTTTAATATTTTATAGTTTTTTTCCCAACTCTGTTTAAGGTGTAACCCTCAGGTTGTCTAGAATGGGTTCTGCTTGGAACATTTTTGATACAATATTTTTAGTTCATTTATTGTCCGCTATTAATTTCATAGTCTCTATTTAGTGTTAGTGTGGTATTTTGTGGCTTTGGACATTCTGTATTGTGCAATTAAGTTTTTAATATTTTATATTTTCAGTATGTGCTTTGGATATTTTGTAGTTCACTATTTACAGGTGTTTTTTAAATCCAACATTTAGTGTGAAAACTGCATTTCTCTGGCCATTTTGTAGTCCAATATTTGGTGATAACTGCTATTTTTTTAAAATTATGAATTCCAAATTTATTGGTTTAGTCTAGTCGTATTTTGGAGTTTTGTACCAGGATAACTACACAGTTTTTAATACAGTCTGTACTGCACAATTTGGAGAGATAACTATGTTTTCCAAAGCTATTCCTAAACCCTTGTTGTAGTACTGATTTTGTAACAAACAATTTGAGGTAAGCAGTTTTACACGGTGGTACAGTGGTTATTGTTGCCACCTCACAGCTCCAGGGTGAGACCCGGGTTCGATTCATGAGCTGGCTGCTGCCTGTGTGAACCCTTCATGCTCTCCGTAGGTCTTCTGGGATATCTCTAGGTACTATGGCTTCGTCTTCCATTCTGAAGACATGCGTTAGGTCAACTGCCATCTCTAGTGTGTCCCAGTGTGAGTGAATGTGTGTCCTCTGCAGTGGACTGGGCTATGATCCCAAATTGGATTAAAAAAAAAAATTTATAGCCATTATTTCAGGGCCTTGTGTTCCACCATGTAATGGTGCTGTAGTCCATAATTTGGGGTAATTACTACTTTCAGTGGGCATTATGTAGTCCATTAGCTAGGGGTTTTGTAGTCAAGTATTTTGTGGTGGTAACAGTAGCATTTCTGTGTATTACATAGTCCGTTATTATAGTGTTTTGTATTTTACCATTTGATGGTTTTGTAGCCCTCTATGTAGGATTATACCCACCCAGCTTTTTGACATTTTGTAGTTCACTGTCTCGTGTTTTGGAGACCATTATTTAGGAGTTTTTTGGTGCTAGCAGTGTTTTATGTATACATTTTGTAATGCATTATTTAATGGTTGTGTAGTCAATTATATAGCAATTTTGTATTTAACTATTTAAGTGCAAAAGAGTTTCAACATTTTGTAGCCCATTGGACAGTTCAGTATTGGATATTTTGCAGTGACAACATTTTTCCTTGAACTATTGATAACTGCAAAAACAGAAAATAATCAAAATGATTAACTGAGAGATATCTTCTTTAGAATCTGTAAATAATTACTGCTAAAAAGCTGCAAACCTAACCAGCTTGTTCATGTGAATAGTGATATAATCACTCATTATTATACACAAGTCTAGTTGTTCCCAGATTCAAACCATCACGACTGAGAGAAACAATCGAATAAATTTCAACGTTTTTCTTCAAGTTGGCGAACTACTAGCCATGTGAAGACGAAGTGTTGGTGATTACCTCCTTGGTGAAGGTGACTAAAGGCGTCTAAATATAGGCCAGAGTGAGGAGAGGCTGAAATATTAGCTCGAGAGAATCTGCCATGTTGGCAGCGTCATGACTGACTGTAGGGTTCTCATTTCGCCTGTCATCTCATTTTCTTATCGTATGACGTGAAAATCAAGGTTTAAATGATGTATCGGTGTTTTGTAAGCGAGATAAACAACACGAGCTAAGAGGAATTAGCCTAAATCGCTCAGAGGTGACCTTTATACATAGTTTGTCTCCATCTGTCGGTCATGTAGGGAGCTACCCTCCTTGTATAATCAACATCTGCACGTGGTGGAAGCACGCCAATATCACTTTAGCGTTATTGTTTAAAAATAACACGAATATAACAGCATTTGAAATATACATCAATAAAAAAAATACTGTTTTAATATTAATGTGTCTTCTTTCACACAAAAAAAACCCAACAACAACAAAAAGCGCTGGTTGTCCTGGTCAAGGTCGCGGGGGTGGAGGAATGCAGGCATAAGTGCCTGGATTGGAATCCATTGCAGGGCTGGTAGGGGGTTGCAACACCAGAATATGATCCCCAATCTTAATTCTCTCCCTCAAGCACAGCCAGTCGTGTCTGTATGAGTACATTGAGGAACCCTTCAGGTTGATAGATGAATTTGAATTCTACGTTTTGTAGCCCAATATTTCAAGTCCTGTTTGAATGGCGTAGTAGTTAGCACCGTCGCTTCACAGCTCCAGAGATGGTTTGTGTCCCAGCCTGGCCACTGCCTGTGTGAAGTTGTCCTCCCGGTATCTTACACATTCCAAAGATGTTAGTTCAGTTGGTGTGCCCTGTGATGGACTGGTGCCCTAGGTAGGGTTGGTTTCTGCCTCGTGCCCTTGTGCTACCAGTTTCCCATGGCCCCCTGCGACCCTGAAGTGGATGAAGCAGCTATGGAAAGTGAGTGAGAGTTTTGGTTTGTAGTAGCCTATACAGTTTGGGAAATTTTACAGTCCATAGTCTGCTGCTATTGTTGTCCACTATTTAAGATTGTTGTGGCATTTTCTGCTGGTTGGTCAGTAGTTCTGTATTTAGGGTGGTATTTTGACGGTATGCTTGGGCAGCATGGGCAGTTTTGTATGTTGGACATTTTGGAACACTCATTCTCCTTCTGAAAACATACAATAACACAGTATGACATAGTACTAATAACAGCCATAATACTTTATGTTTCAAAAAAGACTTATAAAACACAACATTAAAGTGGATTACTGACTCAGAGGGCACTGTAAGGATCTAAACCCTTAGTGACTTGGATTGTAACTTATTGGTTGTAACTCACGCTGGATAAGGATGTTTCCCAATTCTGTAAATCTATATTCTGACTGTGAGAAAGTCGAAAGTCATAAAAGTCGAGCATCTGTCAGGATATGTAAGTGAATTATTTCTCAACAGACAAGAACGATTTATCTCTAGGGTATATATAGAAGGAGAAGGACCTCTACTGATGTCAAAGCAAGAGAAGACCCTGAAAGCTTCTTCAAGAAAGAGAAAAGGCCAAAAATGTCCAGGCAGGGATGGGTAATACAAAAACCAGTAAGCCTAGAGTCATTGCTTCTTTGATGTTCTGCCAGGATTAAGTTTTGATAGATGGACAACCTTGCATTCTTTTTACATTTACTTTAAGATGAACAGCATTAGCAGATACACTCATCCAGAGTGGTGGTTATGGGATCTTGGCCAAGGACCCAACAGTGGTATCTTTGTTGAAATGTGATCTCAACCTTCTGGTCATTAGTCCTAGAGCCTTAACAATGCCACAGATTCCCTTTTTTAAAATGCAGTTTATTCTGTTATAGCGGAATTTATTGGACACAGGTAGAACCCAGAGGCGTGCCCTGGTTGAACACCAATCCTTTGCAGTTGCAGCAGAGGAGAAGACATCACAGACCAATTGTGCCTGTTAGATGCATAACCTGGCCAAAAGGCACAACTGGGACTTGAACCCAGGTCTCCACAGTGGTTGTATAGTGTTTGCTGCTGTGCCACTTAAACATGTGGTGCAGAGGTACTGAAGATTAAGTAATGTTAGATTAGGAACTCACTCTGTTCTGAACGTATATGGATTATGGCTTTAGTTTTGGTTTTTGACTTTTTTATTTCCCTATAGCTTTTGATTTCCAGGTCTGCATAAATCTTACTGTACGGCTCTCCTATCTTTGATTGACAGGTCTGCACCAGCCCCAGCCGGCGCCCCTGCCCCAGAGGGAGGGAATCAGGCTCCCCCCAACATGACCAGCAACCGCCGCCTACAGCAGACACAGGCTCAGGTGGATGAGGTGAGCGAGATCCCAGTCCACCGAAAGCATCCTGGATTCCTTCTTGTTTTTTTTTTTGTTAAAACCATGACACAATAAAACGTATATTATAAGGTTTAATGATGCAAAAATGAAAAAAGTTGATCAGCTATGGAGACAGAAAGCAGTTTAAGAGTAGGTTTGATCATGTGGTCGATTTGAAATAAAATAAATCACATAAATGGTGCTGATGTCAGGATGTAAACATTTAACCCAAATAAAAGGATGTCACCACTCAGTGGATCCTGGTTTCTCTGCTTCCAGGTGGTGGACATCATGCGTGTGAACGTAGACAAAGTTCTGGAAAGGGATCAGAAACTGTCGGAGCTGGATGACCGGGCCGATGCGCTGCAGGCCGGAGCTTCACAGTTCGAGACCAGTGCTGCCAAACTCAAGAATAAATACTGGTGGAAGAATGCCAAGGTACAACATCACTATCACTACGATGTGTATTTAGATCATATTTGTACTTGGTTAATCTGCAGAGGAGCAGACAGATCAGAATAAATTTCACATTGAAGGTTGGGAAAATAAGACGTATTTTGAATGCACTGTGTCTCCGCTCTTTGTAGATGATGATCATCCTGGGCGTGATATGTGTGATCGTGCTCATCGTCATCATCGGTAAGGAGACAGTCTTACATCTTCCATACATTCTTCTCGACCTGCGTACCTCCCTTCCTAATGTCCAACCTTCATTCCTGCCTTTTGGATCTTTTTTTCCTCATTCTTTTTCTTTAACTCTCTTGCTCTTGCTTTTGTACTCTAGCCTAATTCCTTCCTTTCTTCCCCTCGTTTCTTTTTTCCCCTTTGTTCCTTCAATAACTTTTTTACCTCATTCTCATTTCTCATTCATTCCTTCGTACTGTCCAATCCTGCCATTTCCTTGTCTTATCCCAGTCCGGTATTTAGTTAATCCTGTTTTTCTTTTTCTTTTTCTTTCACTCACTCTATTGTTATAATGTAGTCTCTTTTTCCCCTTCCCTTATACCCGCCTTTATTTTTTCCTTCATTGTTTCTTACCTAAACTTCTGCTATTCTTTTCTTTCTTCCTACCTCCCAAGCTATCCTCCAAATTTCTCTATCAGATGTGCTTCGTTCCTACAATACATACCTACATACCTTACTTTTAACCTTCCAAATGTCCTGCCTGCCTCCCATCTTCAGTTTCCCTCTTTCTGACTTCCGTCTGTCATTTCTTCCTTCTTTCATTCCTACATATCTGCAGTTCTACCATCCAGTCTTCCTTCCTTCCTACTTAAATACATGGTTTGTCCTTCTGTTCAAATTCCCAAACCTCCTTGTATATTACCTACATTCCTGATTATTGACCTACAGTTCTTTTTCCTTTCTTTCTAAACTTCCTTCCCTTTCTTGCTTACCTTTTCCCAGATGCTCAACCCCCCTACCTTCCTACATGCTTTCATTACTACATCCTACCTTACCACTTATCATGTGTATACTCCTTCACCACATCTTTTCTTTTCATTCTTCTGTCCTACCGCCCTTCTTTACCAATCAAGTTAACAAAATGGCAGCAAACTCAAGGTGAACTATCAAATGTAAACACGTTTTAAAATTTATTTTTGCTCCTCTTTTCTTACAGTCTACTTCAGCACCTAAACGGCGAGTTTCCTACCCCAGTCTGCACTTGATTTACAAGAATTCTACTCTCCACCCACAAACCAGTGTAAATCTGTGCCCTTGACAAACCCCACAAGGACCCCGGTCTCTCTGCATCCCCACGGCCGGCCTGTCAGCGCGCCTGCATGTATGTGTGTGTGTGTGTGTGTGTGTGTGGTGTTCTCTGTAAATATCTCCGTCCTTCCTTTCTCACAAAAGATAAACCTGGCAATCGAAATCGCTATCTACGGTGTAAACGAGTCGTCCTTAATTGTAAAGTTTTATTGCATTGTTTTTTTTTTTAGCTCGTGCGTGTGCGTGCGTCTGTGTGTGTGTGTGTGTGTGTGTGTGTGTGTGTGCGTGCGCGTTTCTTTTTTTAATTTTCTTTATTTGTATGCCTTCTTTGGCTTCAGGTTTGAAGAACTGCCTACGAGTCCGTGTGAATATAGAGCACGATCTTTCTTCACTGTTTAAGTGTGTACTTGAACTTTAGCCGAGGTACTCTCTCAGAGCCCCGCTCCGGATTTTTAGACCCTAGCTTTCTTTTCCAACACTAGACGCCTTTTTGTAAACTGCCAGAAAAGAAATGATTTGGACCAATGCCTGTAGATCTGTAGATGTTTCTATTTTTATTACATTTGTAGTGTCTTACGTCTTAAAAAAACATTCCTTTATAGCAGGGTAGCTGCCTTGCCTGTGGAACACACGGGACTAAAAGTCTTACGACGAATATTTCAATGAGCATAAATTACAGTATGCTGAAATTTGCAGGGCTGGTGAACGCACACCTGTTTGACCAAAATAAGGGGAGTCGTTGCACAAGAACCTGGTTTTTGATGGCGTTTGCGATCGCAAGTTGTTTGAGTACAAATGAGCTGCCAGCAAAACAAAAAAATAGCTCAAATTTCAAAGCACATGATCTCTTATGTGCATGAGATGATTGCTAATTCTGTTGGAATTTTAATCTAGATATTTTATTTTATAGAAATTTATACTTGGCAGGTAAGGGACCAGATCATACAGTGTGTATGTGCGTATCCCTTTGTGTGTCTGTGTTTGTTGGTTTAACGCTCTAGGTAATACACTGCCAAAGCGCCTGGGGGACTTCTCATGTTTTTTCTGTCCTTTTGTGTCCACACTGATCGTACCGGTTTGCTCTTAAGCACACAGTCGTATAATAACCTGCCTGCACGCTCCATTCACGTGCCACCAATCTGTTAGCATGAAATGAGAGAGTGATGATGTGCGTAGCCACAACACAAACTACGCATACACATGCACACACTCGCACTGTTCATGTCTTCCCTCCCCCACAGTCTGGCTTACATACTGTCCATTTTATCCCTTCTTCATCCAGATTAGGCCAGCATGCGACAGGAATAAGGCACCGTCTGGATTAGCCGATCAGTCCTTACGTGGCTACAGGGTGCTAGCGGTTCAGATAGCACCGCTAGTTTGACGAATCTGACGTGAACTTAGAAATACAAATAGTTTTTAGATTAATGTAGACCCATTACTGACATGTGTTATTTTTTACCACCACAGATTTAGCAAGAGGAAACAGACAAGTGATTTTAAAATCTGCAGTCTAATTATCTTTGCAAACCAAACAGTTTGCGTGGAATTGTTCAAATATTTAATACTACGCCCACATAAATCCCTTCCTGCTCCCTTTGAGCAAAGCTACTTGAAATCGTTAAAGCTAATGAGTGATCTCAAGACAGGGAAAACAACAAGACAGGATAAGTCTAATCATTTCAGTCACTTTTGTCTCGTCACACTTTTTAAAAATTCATTTCCAACACATTTTCCGGCTGCGCAAAACAGATCGAACCAACCAAAGACAGAGTCGTCTTGCTAATGCTGCCAACTGCCATCAAAAACCGGCTCAGTAACAAAGCGCTTCCCCTTACCCCGACTAATCTCTGGTTATTTTTCTGGAACCGCACTGAAAAGCGGACCTACTCCAAGCGTAACATGCCCATCAACGTTGGATGATGGTTTTAACCAACCCTGATAGCACAACGTGTTTATTTCCGCCTGTGTGATGCAAATTATTTGTAGCTGTTAAAATATTTTTAAAAACCTGGTGTTCGGTGTTGTACTGTGGGGTAAAACTGGGGGACAGGGGTCCTATTTATTCAGGTACGCCAATAAAAAAAGAGTGATTTCTTTAGGATTGCCGCAAATTGACCACACATTGGGGTAGGACTCGTGTACGAAGGACAAATCGTGACAGAATCAGCAACTAAGCAGGTGAATAAACCTGGACGTCGGATGTATGTGTGATTTCCGTTTCCTGTCGTGAAAGTGTGGATGAAAACGTTCTGTTGTCTTGCTATTTACGTTAACAGTGTGTGATCAGAAGGGGGAACGGGAGGTCGATTAGCCGTGCCAATCTGGCAACGTCGTGCATCTTCATCAAACAAAAGTAGACGTATGACGTGTTCAGATTGGCGCCAAGGTCTCAGTGTCACACAAGATTTGACTTTATTTTTAAGCTGTTTTGTTTAAGGAGCTCACAAAGACAAAGTGAGCCTATTTGCTTTGGGGAGAGCAATTGTTAATTTTTTTTTAATGTATTTTATTTTGGATAGATGAAACCACGCGTGTCAAGCGAAGGGTTTGGAATTGGCTTCAAACTGAGAGGTCATGTTTGAGACGTCGTTGAAGATGTTTTTCACTTCTCTGAGTTTCTTCATCAGTTCCGCTGGATGCACAATGACTACCCTAATCCTAGCCTTGCTAACTTGGAGTTCAACTCCAACTTTGCTATCTTGAGGATTATTAGCAAGCCAAGAACAGTCTACAGCCATGGTCTGTTTAAGTATCTGGCCTAGAATAACATTATCCTCTGTACCTTTGTCTGTACAACACTAAACTTAGCTAGCCTTGCTCATTCTCTATGCCGTTCAAAGCTAACATATCTCTGCAGTTGATTTGGCAGATGAGCTATCTTGCATTAGCTTTCACTAACAAAACCTAAATACTAAGGAGATTTTCAGGATGTGCTTTTAAAAGACATAAAACATAAAGACAGCACTTGGCTAGCTGTGTGAATCCTAAAATTTATAAGTCATACATTTACTTTCCTGCATTCGGAAGAACAGACGAAGAAACTGACGGTCAGAGAAACATCTTCCAGAGTCACAAAGAACTGACAGCCAAGTTTCTGGAAGTCTTTGTATTTATTTTTTCTTAATTTAATTAAGGTCGGTAGATATGCGTTGCCCCTGCTTGTCCAGCCTTTTCGGAGGGACCAGGTTGGAAGGTCATGGGCAACGCAGCCTACAAAAGTCTTTATTTATTTATTGATGTATTTACGATGTTTTTCGATCATAAAACAGGACAAAGCTACAGGAACCCTTACACAGCAACCGTTGTAGAGTAAATCTGTCAGTGTCTAATTATACTGATGAACATCATGGGATTATATATATAATATAAATATACGTATATATTGGGGGAAAAAAAGACAATTATGATGACCTGTGTTTATTGTTCCGAGTTAGAAATAAAAATGTGTGTGTTTGAAAACAATGATGATGTTAAACATAAATATATGATAAAAAAGGAGTCGTCTACTGTGTTTCTTTACAAGGTCTGTTTGATTTCTTGTCGTTGTATAGCTAGCAGAGTTGTGGACCGGTCTTGAGACAACGTCTTAATGGTTTCATCATACACTGATTAATTCTTACTCTGTCTTGACTCTGGGGACCTTACATTTCTTCCCGAGACTAGCGAGATCATCAAACTTATCACCCATGGAAAATAAACAGCAGAATTGCAGGATTGATTGATTACGTTGCTGTTGTCAAACCTTTTTGTGTTGGCAATGCATCAGTGAATGGTCAAAGTGCATGTTTATGAACACCAGTACAGTCCTTGTGTAATCTGAAATTCCAGCCATTGTAGATAACACGTGGTAGCCACCATATGCATCTAAACATCTTTAATGGAATTGTTTTTGTTCGTTTTAAAGGTTGCTCACATCTTTCATTAGTTTCTGTTCGGGGTTTTCTGATTCAAGTAAGGTGTTTCATTCACGTCTAGTAGCAGATGCTAAATAACCAACCATGCAAACAACGATATTCTTATTCTTAAGGCCATACATTCACTCTATATCAGGTTATTGGGTGAAAAGTATATAAAGAACCCACAACAATCAAACAGAAGCATTTGTACCTATTAGAAATTCATCGAAACAAATCCACGGACTTAAACTCATTTGTTTACCACAGTTAGACGCACCTCTAGTGGAGAGTTTGTGTAATTACAACATCCTCACTGTAGAAGAAACACAGCGAAGCCATCTGGTTTGTTTCTGATACCCGTTTTGCTACACGCTGACTGAGATTTTTTGGATTCTACAACCAAGCTGTTTCGCCGTCAAAATGATTTACGTTGCCATTAGCTCTCATAAGAGATATATAGGTGGGTGTTGATTCACATGTTGAGCTCCAAATTCCTGTACACATCCCGGTGTTGCCTGGTACCTCACCTCACATGCATAATGGTATATGATATATACGATACTGAATATAAGATGTGCAGAAGGTTAACAGCGCTGTCTTTACTCCCCTCAACCCCCATGTAAACTGTGCTCGACTCCTCCATCTGCCCCCAGCAGTTTCCTCCACATCATCCCATTCCTCTGCCTTCCTGCTGAATCTTATCACTGCTCCTCGCCTCAGCCAAAAAACTGACAAAACACCCACAAGCACAGAAGGCTTTCGTTCTTGTGATTTGGAGCTGAAGTGTAGCAATTTCTGCGTTTGTCTTTTCCAGCAAAACAAATGAAGTGGAAAGCAGTTGTGAGCTGAAAGTAGAAATGCTTCTTGAACCTCGAGTAAATCCCTCATCCTAAATCTTTCTATTCTTCATCACAGTTCCACAGCAGATATCTTAACACCGTAGCTATCCTCTACACCTGCGGTTAAGATCCAGTTTTTGTGTTTACATTGGCACGCCAATGAGGAGATCTGTCTAAAATCAGCAGGGGTAACTACAGCTCCCACGAACTCAGAAGATCTAGGGACGTATAAAGTTCTGAAATACAAATAAGGCCTAAACAAAGTAGGTCAAAGCATGTGCAAAGAGGAACAGTGCAACAAGCAGAAGCTCAGAACCACTTTACAAGAAAGTTCCAGAATGTCCTAAAAGGACAGGCTCAAAAATAATCCCTGACTGGGGCAGGAAATGGCTGCACCCATAGACCATCATTCCTGGCTACATTCCCATATTCCAAAAAGATAAGCCTAATTAAGACTCAGATTATTTGAGTATGTTAATGAAATGGGAACTGGGGTAAACTATGGACCAGTCCCATCTCTGCCAAGCTGCCAGTTTTGGGTCCCTGAGCAAGGCCCTTAACTCACAATTGCTTGGATTGTAAGACTATATGAACTGTAAGTCACTCTGGATAAGGGTGTCTACTAAACAACATAAATGTAAATGTAAATGTCAATGAACCCATGCTCCATTTATAGTCTCTCTGATCATGAGAAGATCTGGAGCTGTGAAGCAGATGTCCTTCACACCTCAAAGACCTGCAAGATTTAATGTGAGCATTCCAAGAAGAATTAAAGCAGTTTGTAGAGAGACAGTGAGGACAGGAACTTATTGACATCTTCAATTTTAGGTATTGTTGCTGTCATTTACTGCTACTTTTTGAAGTGACCCTTTACCTACAGCCTGGAGTGACTTGCTGGAAGGATGTCCCTCTAAAGCCAGACTATATCGTATAAAAGCCTCATAAAAGCTCAAAAGGACTACGACAGTTCCTCACTCATGTCGCAACACCACACAGCCTGACGTGACCTAACATTTAATATTTGGCAACACAAAATGAGCTGAAATTAACACATGGAAATCTATACAAACAGTCTTGTAAGTCATCATTAAAAGATCAGAAAACTAAAATCTGTCAACCAGAGACTAAAAAAGATGGTCTTCTAGAACTTCAGAAGGTCTTTGCCACTTCTTGGCTCAATTGTAAGTTGTTCCCAAGAAGAGCATCAACTAAACACTGCAATGTCGAAAACAAGCATCCAAAAACAGAATGAATTTCATGGCACACAAAGTCTTTCTGTGTCCTCACAAGAATACAAGGATTGGGTAAAATTATGGGACTAATTTCCAGTAAATCCCTGAGTCTTAACTTGAAGACTTTCGAATATGTCCAAAAGTAACATCTGATCAGCAGATGATCCAGAACCAATTCTCAAACCTCATCCAGATGAGCTGTACCGGCAGCGTTTAAATGTTTTGCTTGTATATTTTTCTTGATTTCATTCTCTTTATCCCTCGCTCAGGAATGTGAGATCAGGCCGAAGTCTAGACGGGCTTGTATCCAGCTCAACATCTGGATCTGATTAGATCCAAATCCCATCCCCCTCGCTGTGATCCCCCTTGTCATTGCTCATGCTCTTGCTCGCTTTCTTCACGCTCCTCCTTTCCTTCGCAGTGACTCCTTCGCTCATTTCATCTCAGCTGCTTCCTGAAGGAATATGGAGCATCCGAGCAGGACCATGTGGGTTCTTCTGGTGTTCTTTTGTGGATGGACACACGGCCAGATGACCAACTACACCAGGTAGTGTGTGTACTCCGTCTGTGTGGATCCAGCAAAGAATTTGGGCATAATAATGTAATGTCATACTAATTGTCAATTATTGTTCACATTTTGTGTGAATACACTTTGCAGTCTTGGATTGTGTCACACCAGGCCAGCACAAACACATGCTTCATTTACCGTAATGAATTGTATGTTTAAGTGTTTATCTCTCCATTTGGATGGTTTACAGATGTGGCTGACGATTAGTCTCTTAAATCTGGCAACCCAAACACACAGAACACCATACAGCTCACAAGGGCGGTCTGTATTTTCTATTAAAAAAAGCTATTAAATCAGTCTGCATTGCAAAATGACCATAAAACTTCTCTGCGTGATGAAATACATTAGGATTTGAAGGGAAGAAAAATAAAAAAGATCTGGCAACCACAACAAACAAGCTGTATGTGACGATTCAGAATGTGGACTAAATGGCTACTTGGTGAACCAAGCCATTATGGAAAATGTTAAAATGCTTAGTCATGTACTGCATGTGTGTTTATGTGTGTGTGTGTGTGTGTGTTTTTCCAAGTGAGAGACTTTTTTCTTGGGCTCCGATCCAGATTGAGCAACAACACTGGCAGATGTTCTGGAAAACTTCTTAGACTCCTTAGACCGCAGGACTTTTTGGAGTCTGCTTACTCTACTGTCAGCTCATAAAGAGTCTGATCATGCCACCATGAGATATTTAGAATTTCAACAGCTGTTTTTTTATTACTTGTATTAAACCAAAGTCTACCCTAGGGTAATATGTGGACATGTACACAATGTTGATTGGTGTCATTTTTTAAATAAGCTGTCGTCATATTTTCTAACCAATTTAAGATTTTGGCTTTCTGGGTCCTTCATGGAATAATATCCATTTCAAATGTGGAACAGAGTCTGCCTTTTCAATTGAGAGATTCTTTACTCGTCTGTGTTTCCACTTCTGGATTTGATTTGGCCAACAGACCTGAGGGAGAAGACTAAAAAAAGTAGTCAGTAAGAAGTACAACAAAGTACTGTGTTCATTTACAGTTATTGTTTTTTCATCCATTTTTGTCTCGTCCTAATCACAGGCCAGTGTTTAACTGTGGAGGAAATCTGGAGGGAGACTCTGGCTTCGTGGCCAGCGAAGGATTTCCTTCACATTACAAGCCAAACAGCAAATGCACCTGGCACATCACTGTGAGTGTGATCTATTTATTTTAATAATAGTCAAGGTAGGAGCTGATTTGTATCTCAGATGTTCCACCTGGTTACATCTCAAATATGTGTAAATGGTTACAAAATATGTCTCCCTGAAATATGTACAACTGTAGACTAAAACCCTTTTTTTCTGATTCTAAGTAATAAACTTCTGGGTGGTTAGCAGCTGGATCACATCACCCAGGTGTTTGGCGGCATGTCTAAAGGTGGAAATCCTTACTCAAAAGAGTAATTTAATATTCAAGAGTAAAATAAAATAATATAATATAATATAGGCCTTATTTAAGAAAGCTATTAATGCAAGTTAAAATAAAAATTTTAACCTAATTTTTAGTGTAATAAGCCTTAAAAAGTGACCAAAATAAAGTGGTTAAAGTTGTTAGGCAGTATTGCTTTTCAACTGGAAAATATCAGCCACTCAATTTACCCAAATGTAAATGGTCTTTCTGTGGAAAAACTTTACTTCACTAAAATTAATCTGCAATTCCGCTTAGCATCAATTGAAGTTCCAGTTGTTGTTGCAATACAGCTAAAGGTCATCGTATCTCCCTTTCAGGTTCCTGAAGGTAACGTGGTGACACTTGCCTTTCGGATTTTTGACCTGGAGGCCGACACCCTGTGTCGATACGACTTTGTGGATGTGTATAACGGCAACTCAAACATGGCGCAGAAGTTGGGCCGATTCTGCGGGACGTTCCGACCCGGCACCCTCATCTCCACCTCGAACACCATGATGCTGCAGATGGAGTCGGATACAGGCACTGGGGGGCGTGGCTTTCTTGGCTTCTTCAATGCAGCTAAACCTCACATGGATGGTACTGATAACTTTATAGGCAGTGTTTGGATTTCCATTGTTGGTCCAAACAACCAAGCACTTACACAAGTAGTTACATTGGGCTATTGACAGGGTTTTAATTACATGGTGCGCTAGCATTTGGAAATGTCTGTTAAAGAGAAAACAAAACTTAGAAAAGCTTATCGATAATCAGTGATGACCTTTGCTTCTCAGAGCAACAGTTCTGTGGTGGAAAGATGGACAAACCCCAAGGCAGCATTAAAACTCCCAACTGGCCTGAGAAGAAGTACCCCCCGGGGGTCACCTGCTCGTGGCTCATCACCGTCGATCCAGACAAGGTCAGAGCACATGCTTAAAAATTATTGCATAATTATGAAAATACGACATTTACAGTCCACGAGTCCATCTGCACAGACATTCTGAATAAAAGTTGTATAAATGTTTCATATTAATTAGTGATTTCGACTAGAATGATTTATTATGTGTCATGAGCGAGATGCAGGCATTTGCAAGAGGTGAGTGATGGAGAAAGAAGCGCTGAAGCTTTTCTGCATGCCTGGGGACATTCTTTGTACTGTTCAACACTCATGAATACCTCTCAGCGATTTGTGTTTTAACCTCCGGGGTGTTGCCTAAGCTTCAGTTGCTTGCACTCTCTGTTTTTTGGTCTAACCTGACATACATTTTGTTTTTATGTCCAAAATTTCAGTCATTTTTCTTTTTCAGCCAAAAGACGAAACTGCCGCTTTCTACTGAAATCTTCAGCATCCAAAATTTTGGTGCATCTCAATTAATCAGCTGTTTGAAGACATCCGGTGTAGCTAGTTAGAGCCGTAGTTTCAGCTTAAATTGTTGAAACGTTGTACTTTTTAGGGTGGTGGTTCTCCAACTATGGTATGAGTACCACTGGTGGTACTTGAAGGAGCACAAGGTGGTACACCAGATGACCTTGGAAAATTTTCATGTGCAAATTACATTTCAGACTTGTCATCATTTTGTTTTAATAAAATTAATTAGTTTTGTGTTTAAAAAATACCCCGTGGGCTACGCAGACCCCCATATTTCATTACGTCTGCGTCGTGTTATCTGCTTCCTATAGTTTGAATTTATCAGTTTTCAGTACGTCTTTTGCATTTGTCCAGAAAGAATAGTTAAAAATGAATGCCTCGAATAAATCGACTATTATATATATTAGATACTATTATATAGTATCTAAACACACCTGTTGAATGCATTGAAGGATAAAGTTAATTAATCGGCCACCGTTGCATCAGCCGATGGTGTTTTAGACATAGGAAGCTTAGCTAGTTGCCGAAAAAGCTCCGAAAAAAAGCACTACGAGATGGTATGATGCGAGGGTACGTTTGAGATTCACCTATAGTGGAACAAAGGAAGAACTAAGATCACAATGGTTTGTGTGCTGTGAGATTCTCAGCAATGACAGCATGAAACCAGCACATCTACGAAGGCATGTGAGCACAAAAACATGAGCATTTGTAGGATAAACTTGTAGACTCAGATACATACACCTACTGTGTACAAGTTTGTGTGGCATATGTGTTTCTGTGAAGAGACCCATAGGTGGTTCTTGGAGGTTTTGGCTTGATGATGGTGGTACTGGTAGAAAGTTTGAGAACCACTGTCTTCGAGCTAGTCTGATTTTACTGCTTTTAGCTCATCTGTGTTCTAAAAATTGTCCTGATGAGTAACACGGTGGATGCGGGACTTTCAGGTAATCGAGGTGAAGTTTGATAAGTTCGACGTGGAGCAGGACACGTACTGCCGTTACGACTACGTGGCGTTTTATAACGGAGGAGAGAGAGACGACTCGAGACGTATCGGAAAGTACTGCGGAGACAAAGCACCTGAGTACGACCTCAGATTCAACTGCTACTATTCTCTACTCTATTAAATAATCTCTCATGACAAAAAAAATTGAACAAGCATTTCCGCCTCCTCACCCAGACCCATCTTGACCAGCGGTAATGTCCTGCTGGTCCAGTTCGTCTCGGATCAGAGTGTGACCTCCGACGGCTTCATGGCTTCCTACAACAGCATCCCAAAAGGAAGTTCCTCGCGTGTGCACTCATTACCCACGATTCCACGGGTTGTACCGGCTCGCAAACCCGTCACCACGACAACCACGCAGGCTCCAACCACAACCACAACCACCACTACAGCTCCGCCTAGGCGAGTCCCAGTCAAACGCCCAGTACGACCTTCAAACCGCAAACCAGACGCGGGTCAGAACAAACCTGTCCATCCGGTGGAGAGAGGTGAGGAACGAACCAAACTATTACCCATTAAAGAACTAGTGTGAGAGTTTTCAATCATCTGCTCTCGTAAATCTGCAGCTCCGAACAAGCTGTGTCCCGAAACGTGCAAGAGGGACGGCAGCATCAAGGCGAGCTTCTGCAGCAGTGAATTCGGTGAGTCTGAACGAAGCGAATCCCCACCAGACTGTAATCAGTGTGTATTGTGAAACTGGTGCAACATGTGGTGTCTTTGTGTGTCAGTGATCACGGGGACTGTGACGTCTATGTTGCCGGTGCCACAGGGTCGTCTGGTCGCCACCGTCTCCATCATTAAAACCTATAAAGCAGGACGACTGACCATCAGCCAGCTCGGGGAGAACATGTCTGTTAAACTGGTGCTGCAGTGCAGGACATGCCCGATATTGCGCAGAGGTGCCAATACACGCACTCTTACACACATACACACGCTCAGTCAGATAAATTTGCGTTACCACATGCTTATCCCACGTGACCCTTGGGAACCCTGAAGCTTGTAAGGTTTTGAAACCCTGGCGAGATGGAACAACAAGCAGGCAACATCGACCTGGAGAGTATCCAGTGGATAGGTGCGCAACATGGCAAAACTTGTGACACGACCCACAGGAGAGAACACCAGAGGCGGGAAAAGACCCTCTTCTACCAACTGAGCTACTCTACTAGCTACTTTGTCTGCCCAGGTCTTTGCTGCTTCACTTTCCAAGTATCAGGATTTCCTCGGGTCACTAGGACTGGGTCTGTAGTAGCGCCAGCAGATCAGGGGCTCCCTGGGCATCGCTTGCTCAGATTCAGCTTGTGTCACCATGTCTCAGTCCATTTCGTTCCACTTTCAGGTCAGAGCTTCATTCTGATGGGTCAGGTGGACGAAGACGGACGTGGCATTCTGGCTCCCGGAAGCTTCACGGCTGCGTACAAAGCTCCACACCACAAAATCCTCAGTAGCCTCAACAACCAACCATGCTGATCCCAGCAAGAGCCAAGAAAAGGATCAGAATGGGTGCAGAGCCAAACATCATCCTGCTCAGGGCACAGCAACAGCACCAGATTCACACTTCAGACTGTTTCCAGACTTTATCTATAGTCACGTCTTATCTCTTTCACCAAGTCTGGATTCCAGTACTGTTTTAAGACCACATGTCTACATTATGGCTTGGTTGCCATTTTAAGGGCTCATCTATTACTTTGTCAGCCCAAGTGAAGCTTGTATGAGTCCAAAGTCTGTGTGTAGCAGTTTCACATGGGTTCTCGGGATGGTTAATGGTTCTAGAATGGACCATTTCAACCTGAAGAACCCTGAAATTCTCTACAGATGTATTGTATCCCAAAGCTTTCTTGTTTTGAGACAGGGCCATGTCTACCAGTGGGCTTTCGTGGGCATTGCCCACTCAGAAGAATCATCTGCTCACTAGTGAAAACTGAAAAATCACAGTTTATAGCCATTTTGAGTGTTCTAGTTTCTTGTAACTTTGTTATTGGTCATCAAAAATGCACTGTTTGGAAAACAAATGTCCAACATGATTAAACACAGTTGTTGAAATAATGCAGAGTTAAGGGTCTATCTTTAATTAATTAATTCAGGAGCTTTGAATTGACAGTTACCTATGCTGCTTAGTGCACTCTGTGTCC
Source organism: Ancistrus triradiatus (assembly GCA_025084515.1). Taxonomy (NCBI): domain Eukaryota; kingdom Metazoa; phylum Chordata; class Actinopteri; order Siluriformes; family Loricariidae; genus Ancistrus; species Ancistrus triradiatus. Next base: position 276,192 of record JAJAGP010000733.1, on the reverse strand, counting down.
AGTAAAAAAGAAATCTGGGATTGAGGCAGTCGATGCAGCTCTTCGCAAGCCATTTTAACAATGTTCATATTACATGACATACAGCTATGACAGCTATATACAGCATTCATTATGCAAGTAGGTCGTACAACGCAATGGGACTGTGGTAGCCTAGTGGTTAAGGTACTGGATTCTGGACCAGAAGGACCAGGGTTCAAATCCCACCTCTGCCACTGTTGGGTCCTTGAGCAAGGCCCTTAACCCACAATTGCTTGGATTGTAAGATTGTACCAATTGTAATTCACTCTGGATAAGGGTGTTTGCCAAATGCTGTTACTGTAAACACCAGTATAAACATTGTATCTCCTTTTGTAATGTGTTATTTGTAGATTGGGTTAATAGTGGCATTTTAATTGATGTTCATCACACAAGCACTGCTGCCTGAGCCTGGTCATTCTGTTCTATTGTAGCCTACTGAAGATCCAAACTAAATTTTGCTCACAAGTTTGTCATCATAATATGAAAATCTAAAATTTAGAAGAGAAATGTAGTTTTTTTCCCCCAAAAGGCCCCAGACCCCTAACAAGAATTGGATGCTGTATATGTATTGTTTTTCTCTCATTTCAAAATTAAACTACACCCTTGTTTACATACACTATTTCAAAAAGCAACCATTCGTAGTTTTTAATGAATTTACAATTCAAAATGTAAAAAAGTCCCATAGGAATGAATGATGGAATGTTAACAAACTTCAAACTTTCTGTCTATCTGCCTGTCTCTTTCTATTTCTCCCCAATAACACAAACTTTACTTATAGTCACGAATGACTATGCAGTTAATCTATTTGTCCACTAGATGGAGGCAAGTGAATAAAAAGGTCAGTTAATAATTCTATGTGTCTGTTCAACTGCAGTAAATACAATTCAACACAAATTAAAAAGTAACTTGCCTTGATACATAAAGCTGCAAGTGGTTTCACTTAAATTGATTCGTGATCTAATAGTATCGCTGTGAGACGACTCTCCGAGTCCAGGTAACGAGACTCTATTTTGAAGCTTGTAGACCATCTAATAGGCTGTGAGTCGATTCTCTGATTCTTTGGTTCCAAATAGTTATGACTGACTCGATTCTAAAGAATCGAATGTCGGTGGATCACGTCGAACACTGCACTTGTTCCCTAATAATTACAGTAGACCTAGTTAGGTAGGTTATAAAACCGTGTTTTAATTTAATTCCCGCAGTAGGTTCCAGTGATTTGATTTCAGTACCGCAGAATTACTGGATAACTTGGATGTAGGTAGGTACGTGAGTTTAAAGGTCTTGCTACTAGTAGCTTAGTCGGTCTGATTTAATGTGGCCTTTTAGTTTATGTATTTGTTTATTTAATCCTAGTTGGTGTGAGACAGGACCTGGTCTGGAACTCGGGCAGATGCTTGAGTTTAACCCCCACACCCTAACAGTTGTTTTCATTTATGTATGTATGGTTTGCAGTATTTAAATCAACCGTTAAGTTAACAGAAGTAATCTTTTGACAACACCCCCCGTAACTAATTTGTAGTCTTACTTTTGTAAATTCACAAAGGAAAAGTCCGTTATTCTTCACTTCGTTGACCGTTAAAACCGTTGAATGCCGTTGTTTTTAAACTGCAGCTAACATGCAATGCGCATGCTCAGCTCCACTTATGTCTGGAGTGCTTACAGTGTTAGCCTTTTCTAATTTTGTCTATATTGGTAGATTTCATGTTTTCTCATGGTTTTTTTCTCGTGTTTTGAGTTGTGACACGTTTTCTGATTCATCATTATTTGTAAATGATTTCTTGTGTGTAATTGAAGGCTTATTGGGTTGTAGGTTTTTCCTGTTCTTGTGTCATTTCAGGTTAATTGTTGTTAGTGTTTAAATGTAGAAAAAATGTAGAAAAAACTGATTTGAGGGTATTAGTTTTGGTTTGAGAAAGTGGTCCTGTTTTATTGTTTTATTTAAATGTTTTCCTGTGTAATTCCTTATTTGTCTTTTGGGTTGATTTACCATGTGATCTAATCTATGACTGGGTTCTGATTTATGAAAAGGTTAACCTTTCCACCTTAATTTGCTGATATTTATTATCAGCAAATTTAGTCGGGTGATTAACCTTGTTTTCTCTGATTTTTCTGGTCATGTTCTGTAATTTGTACACATGTCAAGGTTGTTTTCTAACCCATAATTCAACAACTGAAAGCCTGGTTTGTTTTGAAAGGTTTCTAGTTTGCTCTGATTGTGTAACCGGTTAACATGCTTTGATTTATACTTTGTTCTCTTAAACATGCTCTGTTTTGGTTGTGTACTTTGGTTTATATTATTCTCAATTATATTAAAGGTGTGGTGTTGTTTTTTTTTGGATTTGTGCAGTCTGAACAACATCTTGCAGAAAAACATGTTTAATGATCTGCAGTTATTAACTGGTACACTGTTCTCTCTTGGTTTTCCTGATTTTAATCAGCTTTTCCAGCTTGGCGAATGCAAATCATACCAGAAACTCATCTGCCAAATGTTATGTTCTTATCATTGTGTTTCTTGTTTTTTTTTCTTTGAATCTATTTGACACTTTCCAGGTTCCAATATGTTTCTTATTGTGGGGTGGTTACCTCGATTTCACAGCTAATCACGTTCTGTTTTCTGTCAGAACCAATCGGTGAAAGCCACTGCTTTGGTAATAAATATATGAAACCTCTGACTGACCTGATACCGTTGTGATTTGTAAATGTTTTAATCATTCTTGATTTAATGTGTTGGCTTGAAGGTGTAATTTGTTAACTTGTTTATCCATGTCTTAGTTGTCAAATTTTTTCATTGTTGATAAAGTCTGGTTCCTGCTTTCTGGTTTGTTTAAATTTAAACTGTACTGGATGTTCAGTTAACCATCCATGTCAACAAACATCTTTTTTAGTGAAGAAAAACATAAGATTCATTTAGTTGGAGTAAGGCATGTTCTTCATAATAAGTATTTGCAGTTCTGGTTGCAGTTGTCCTAAACAGATGTGCCTTATGGTGCTTTAAGTTTAACCATGTTGGTGTTTGTACTTGTTTCTGTTTTAATCTTGTTTGTCATTAATATATCATTTGAGACAGAGCTCACTGAGGCCAGTAATCTGTCAGCTGATTAATAGTAGAGACTGTTCCAATACATGCAAGTCTGAGGTTCTCAATGTGAGTGTTCTCCCAGCCATCTGCAACCAACTGCTGAAACTGTTTTTGAATGACCTGCCTAGTTGTTTTCATCAACCTTTAATGTATTTAACATCCTATTGTCTTTCAGACTTCTGGTTGTGCGGAGTCTCTTGATTCTGATGGCTGTGGTTGTGATGGTGATGCTTCGTATGAATGATACTGTCTCTGTTTTAATTTGTGATTGTTAAATTGCTCTCGATCTGTGACAAGTGGTTTACTGTTAACTTGAAGGTTGTGTTAAATGTTTCTAAGTTGCTGGTGTATTTCTTGTTAGAACCAGTTTCTCAAACTGATTTATGGTTGTATTTCTGATGTTATCTGGTTTCTAAGTGTTTATCGTAAAAAAGTATTCTAGTTTGCCTTAAGGGTATTTTCTGTATTGTGTAACTTCAGGCTCATGGTGGTTAGTGTTTAAATGTAACTTTTGGCATTTGTGCGTTGTAGATTTGGCATTTGTGTTTTACTTTGACAGTCTGTGAGCTGGAATTCTGCCACAGTCCGTTTGAATTGCGATTAGAACAATTATGGTGTTTGTGAAAGCGATATGATTTGTTTTTGTGAATAGGAGATTACTGGTTAATGTGATCATTTCTAGCATGTTGTTTTTTCTAGGTAATGTCAGGTGAGCCTAAAATTAAACTGTCAAGCATTTCTTAAACTTCCTTTGTTAGAACCAGTGTCTCACAAACGAAATGGTTTATGGTTGAATTTGTAATCCTGTTATCAGGTGAAGTATAATAAATGAAAGCGTTCTGGTTCCTGGTTAGGGTTTATTCTGTTTTTGTGTAGTTTTTGGTGTCTAAATGTAACTTTTTAACTGATGTTTGCATTTTAGATGTGAAGTATACCATAACTGGATTGTTAGTCACAGGTGGTCAGCAAGCAGGAACTGTGAATCCTTGTTAGTGATGCTTTGAAAAACTGATACTGTAATTGTTTGTTAAATTTTATTGCTTTTTCCAATTATCTCTAATATGTTGGGTAATGTTTTCTAATGCTTGTTTTGATTTGTGAAAGTGGTTCAAATTTATTGTATTTGTAAATGTTTTCTGTGATTGGGGTCTGATTTAGGAACAGGTTTATTTTCCACCTTCTCTCAGTTACTGATGTTGTTCCTTAACATGTTGAATGATTGAATTTTACTCTTAATCATATTCTGTAATATGTAAATGTTAAGGTTGTGTTCTAACCCCTAATTCAACAACTGCAAGTTTTTTTTAAATCATTTTTTTCTGGTTTGCTTTGATTGTGTAACAGGTTAATGGGCATTGATTCATGCTTTGTGCTGTTGTTTCTTAAACTAAAGTACACACCCCAAACAGAGCATGTTTTGCATTGTTACTTTACAAATGAGTTACATTCTGCTTTAATATCTCTGCATTTGTTGTTGATTTGATTTTTTCCCCCCGATTTCTAAAATGTGTTTTCCCTGAGTTGGGCTCATAGTGAGCTGATTTTTGTAAAATGTGTTGATATTTTGTATTTCAGGGCCACAGCACATCCCTCTCTATGATCAACTTAATATTGAGTCTGACCGACTTCATGTTAACAGCAAAACGTGAATAATCTACAGTTATTAACTTGTACATGATCATCTGTGCACATTGTTTGGTTTGTTGCGCTTTGAATTCTAACCTTTGTCCTAATTTTAATCAGTTTTCTTTTTTAATGTTAAGCTGATTTGTCAGAGGAGGTTTACATATCACTGTTGGTTTCCAAATTGTATCAGTTTGGCATTTTCCCCGGTTCCAGTAAATGCTGGTGGTGTTTTCCTTGCTTCCACAGCAATATTATCTTTTGTTTTCTTTCAGAACCCATCAGTGAAAGTCGCTGCTTCGATCCACATTTCATCCATGTGCATCAGGGTCGATGAGGAGTATCATAACCTCCGAATGACCTGGTACTGTCTTGTTCTAATTTGCTGTCTAAAAGGTCATATCACGCCATACCTATTTGTTAGTAACAACACCCTTCACTTTTTGCGTGAGATATGGCAGTATGAATATCACTCACTTGTGTTTGCAGGCTCGTCCAATAGGAATGCTAGTGGTAACCTAACTTTTGTCTCAATGTGATGCCCCATTATGTGCTTAAGTAGGGCTGAAAGATGAATACAAGTTGCACTGTATTTGAATAAAGGAATCAGTGCACTTTGACCACTAGTGGCACCGTCGAGCTACATCAGACAAATTGGATCTTTAGAAATTGCATCTTACCTCATGAATCTGCTGTAAGAGGCAGAGATGTGAGGCAACAGTGCCAAGTGTGGATCCAACATGCCACCCATCAATGACACTGTGACCTTAAATAATTATTGATGGATATCAATAAGGATTATTATTAATAGAACATTGTTTATTGAACATTACACAAGAGGGTCTCAATAACACAAAAGTCACATGGATGTACATTGAAGTTCTATCACACTATAATCATGCAAAACAAATCATGGGATGTTCTGTAATCCTTTAACACGGTAAAAACTCTTTAAAGATTCAATGCGAAATTGAATTTTTTACAGTTTGTATGCCCTGAATTGGAAGCTTCCTCCTCCTCTTTACACCCACACGCTGGCTTTGGCATCTCTCTCCTGCTTTGCCCCACGCTGTCCACAGCAACCCCTCAGGCCCGGGTGCTGGGAGCCGAGCAGGTTTTTGTAGACGGCGCGGCTGTAAGGGATGAAGCAGAGCCCCAGCTGCAGGTGGCGTGCCAGTCTACAATAAGCTGCCAGAGCTAAGACCAGGAGAGGAACCATCAGCAAGAACCCGACTACCAGCAGAGCCACACAGGAGGCGTCGTTTAGCAGGTCTGAGCAATACAACGACGAGTCGGGGTGCTGCACCTGTGGTGGTAGAGGCAACATGGTTTTTATGAGATAGTTTAGAAGAACTTTTGATTTTGTTTTCTTGTGTCAGGAATGTAGTGGTTCCAAACAAGAGTCAATTCAACACCAAACGCAACTTGATGATTAACATACCGCCGAATGGCAGAGGAAGCCGAACACAACCATGACAAGCGCTGGAGTGAGTATGATGCCAAACACCACGCCGATCAGCGCGGCATTCACGGCGGCAATGATCAGGTTCTGCACTGTGACGAGAACCGAACAGGCCCAGCAGTCCAGAGAGGCCCTGAGCTCCAGGGGCTCGGCCGACGCATTGGAGGACGAGTACGGGGGAGGAACCACCGCTGCCCCTGAGGTCACGGGCTCAACAACAGGTGAGGAGACTGAGTTGATGTGATGGAGGTGAGTCGATTCTGAGTCGCCTGCATCGCTGAAGAGCTGCTGAGATGCTGACTTGTCCAAAGTCCCATTACAAGATAAACTCATCCTGAGACTCCTGAAAAAGAGAGGATAGAAGTTATCATGGGGCAAGAGCATATTGTGTCTCATTGTGAAGATGGTCATTGACACTGGAAGCCTTTAACAGATTATTGAAAAAGGTATATAAAGTTCCATGAATTCTGAATATGTATATACACAGTTTGAGGACTGTAGAGATGAGAGGTACCAGAACCCTACACTACCATGAGCAGGAAAGATGCTACCATGTGGCTTTACTGATGTGCTGAGAATGATCTACGATCCAGGTAATACCAGCTCAGTGGTGGTCCTCTGGTAGCACTGATTAGGTGTTCTGGTATGAGTGTATGAGTATGAGCAGTGTTGTTGGGGTTGTCAAACACCTCAAAGTTTGTCACAGGTTGAGAATAGTCCACCATCCTAAAATATTCAGCCAGCAGCATTCATCCCAGCTTCAGAAACTGGTTAGGGATGATGTTTAGAGGAGGATTAACACAATGCATATATCAAATCTGGTGTAGATGTCAAGGTGGTCCTGTGCATTAGGCAAAGTTCATGCACTCAGATCTAAGTGATAGCACCTTTAACCTAAAGTAACCGTTCCCAAAAGCCAGGTTTTGTTTTTCCGAGAACCTGGTGGTGCACAGCGTGGAAGGTAAACACAGATAACTGAGTGGCTGTGAACAGAAGGAAACAGGAACCTCAGATTAACTTAAAACACAAAAACAATGAGGCAGGAACTGAGCCCAGAGGAAAGCGTGTGAGCTGAACAGACTGCAAATATCTCTGCGAGCAGGACATCTCTCAAACACACGGCTTCCTGCCTGCACAAGCACAAATGGCTCCACTGCCCTACCATGACCTTCAGCAGGGCGAATCTTGACACAGGTCGAATACATACTGCAAATAAACATATTGTGTGCATCGCAGATTTACATACATTTACATTTGTGCACAGCCAGAGCGACTTAAAATTGCTTTCAGCAGGTAAAGTCTAAGGGCATGAGCCCAAACACCCAACAATTAACCCCGAGTCCAGTCCAGTCCAGTCTTGTTATTCCTGGGCGTAAGAGTTCTGAGATTGGGAAAGTTGAGAGTGAGAGGCATGGTTGGTGGTCGTATCTCTTTGGAAATCTTTAACCCCATCTACCATTTTACCAAAATGTGGGTGAGTGTTATTTTATTTTGAGTGCTTAAAACATTGAGTTTAATGTAGTTAAGATTACTCATCATTCCCTGCTGCCAAACCTTTAGCAGCCACACATTTTCACCAGGCAAGACAAATGACAGATTTCTATTTCACTGGACCAGTTACAGAGAAAGGAAAAAGAATAAATCAATGATCAACATATTACTATTATTAATAATAATAATGCTAAATAATATGGTCATGGCCACCTTAAACAAAACTGTGCTTTTGAAATAAAAACAAAAACACGACCCGTTCGGCTCTGTATAAATCCAGCCCATAAATTTGCTTGTTAAATATAAATATTTGCTATGCAATCAGGTCGTAAAGCCTTGTTATAAATTTCCACCTCCTCCACAGAAACTGATATGGGGCAGATTTATTTAAAAAAGCACAGAAACTGAGATTGTCTTCTTGTACTGAATATTTTTGACCTGTAGTTAATTTTCTTACAATCTGAATTGAAATATGGTTATTTATCCTTAGATAGAAGCAGTGAGTAAATGAATGCAAGGTAAAAAGATGATGACGTATTTTTTTTGGCTGTAATATTGTACTCACTTTAAAATGATGCAGTTGCCAGTCTTTCTCCAGGAGCAGCTGAATATTTCTTAGTTTTGTTGGTTTTAATCCTTTTTGTCTCCCCTTCTTGAATTTGAACAGAATGACCTTTGTTATTTTTGTTTGTGGTTGTGATTTATATTCTAGATCTCCTTTGCATCTGTCATCAGACTTTGGTGCTCTCACAGTGCAGAATCCAAACACTGTGCTCTGTCTGATGAAAACGTCTGTTTTCTCTTGCTCTCTCTCTCTCACACTGTATCTCCTTTCCTGCCTCGCTCCTTCCTTCCTTTGACGGAGATGGCCTCCTCTCTCCTGAGTTTGGGTTCGCTGCCTGGGATAGATATGGACTGTATGGACACAGAGGTACAGATGATACTCTCGAGGGTGGGTGAACTGGGGAGTGGGCTTGCAGTTAATCTGGATAGAGATGATGCTGTCCAGATCCACCCGAATACTGGAGCTCATAAATTCTTGTTCAGTCAGTGCTACCATTTAAGAAAAATAAAAAGCTAGACTCGGTCCAGACCAGCAGTTACAAAAGAGCGTCTTACATCACAGCCAGCACATTCCTGCTTGTAAAATATATACTTAGGGAGTATCAGAGGAGATAAGATGCATCTGCCAAGTGCATGCAGCAGAGAAAATGTCAGATAAGAACATATAAATACGTTTCAGTATAGAAACAATTAAATAAATTAACATTAAAGACCAGCATACACCAATAAAACACATACGTATGTCAATTAAACTTTCAAACGTTGACATTTGAGATCAAATACTAGTATTCACCATCGAAAATTAAACAAATATTCAAAACACCAACGCCCACTAATAATGAACCAGCAAACACCAGTAAGCACCAATGTTAGATGAACAAACATTGACATTAATCATCAGCAACCAACAATGGACAATAAACACCAATATTAGATTGAAAAAATCAATCATTTACCATCAATGCCAATACTTTCCATCAAACATGAACAATTAGTCCATCAACCTCAAATAAACCATCAAACACCAACATTAGACCATTCAATCACACAAAAACATCAACATTAATCCATCAAACACCAAAACACAAAGGAGTATTTCACAAATCAGGATTTTTCAGTTTAGCCAGGTAACTTAAACTGAAAGCCAAGCCTGTCCAGAGCAGAGGGACATTTCCTATTGACCAGTCCTCATCTTTGGAGAAATTGTGCTTTTTGAAATACCCCCCAGGATTAAAAAAAACATGAATCTCTATTTGAACAAACATCTGTGCAGGCAGACGTAATGTTTCATTACATCGTTGCTCAGATGACTTTACATTCTAGGAATTTAGGATGGACTTCCTTCTGTGTGTGAAGATGACTCATTGTGTTCACACAATCTGGCAAACACATTCAGTCCTTTTTCTACAAATGACGCATGATAATCAAGCTCCTTCAGTTGGGTTTTAATTAAAATAAGCATTTCTCTCAATATTTCCCAGCTGAATTTCAAGCTAAAAAACTCAGCATGTTGTGTTTTGGATGCGGATGCACTGGTCAATTAGCAAGACCATAGAAGTTCCACATTCTATATTGGTTGGTTTATGCTGGTTAGTTGTGGTCTGGTGATGGTTTTTTTATAAGGGTTACGACTGAGTGGGAGACCAGATGGAGTTTTCATGCATTCCTTATTTATTCACCTGTTATGTCAGAAGGTTTCGATTCTCTACAGGGAAGATACCGAGTCGGATTAGGGTAAGGTTTGAAAAGAAAATGGTATATAAATAGATTTATATGAGACAGTGGGAATGGTGAGTAGTGGAGCGGAGAATTAGGAAAAATCTAAACGTTAAGGAGGGATGTCCTGAGGAAAACCTGACTTCCCGCCCTTGGAACCAGGATATCCGCCTGCAGAGGGCGTTGAGGTGTCACCCTAAAATTATGCATTAGCCACTCTCCTGTGGCTATTTGTGACCTCGGCATCGGACCTGCGTTGGCGAGGAAAAGCACATCTGTGTGTTTCTGCAACCAACTCCAAAATAACTGAGCACAAGTCACTTAGCAAAATGTTTATTTGTTGTTAATTATTTTTTCAATCATAGTTATCATTATATCAATTATGACACACAAAATCACACGGGTGTTTAAGACAGGTCTGGCTCAGTTCTCTCTTTTTTTTTTTTTCTTTACAATAAAATGATAAATCATAAAGCGTGACAAAACACGTCGTTGAAATCTCAGAAGATAGAATGTAAAAAGAAGACGATGGCGATGATTATCCACACGTAGCACGATATTTCATGGGACGGGGAAGTAAAAAGGGAACTCTTTAATCTGATTACAGTACAAAGACATTCAGGTTGTACAGACTTTGTTCTAAAGCACCAAGCTGTGAGATTAATATTATTAATATTCATATGTAATTCTGTAGATCATATCATATACACGCAGGAGCAGGAGGCCAGCCGAGGGGGATCCAGCACCATTTTTATTAAACGTCCCCCTTCTCGACCTCGGCACCGCCCCGACAAATTACCGGTTAACCCTCTCAGACCCCTTCAGTTTCAGTTCAGAAAAATCCACTCTTCGGTGACTTATACTACATGGTTAAAAGTAAGTGAACTTCATTCCAAAATGTCTGGTGATAATATGGAACAAATGTTTCGATCTGATTTTGGAACAAGACTGCAAGGACTGACTTCCATTCAGCCACAAGACTCATGTTCATTCATTGGTCAGGCTGCTCCATGGTCCAGTAGCCATGCTATACACCACTTCAGCTGACGGTTGGGTTTAGGCTTGGCTGACAAATTGAATCCATGAAGCTCAAACAGTTCTTGTTCTGATGTTGCTTATAGAGACAGTTTGGAACTCAGTAGTGAGAGCTGCAACTGAGAACTGACCAATATTAACTTTAAAGGATGTGAACTTCAGATCAGTCAGTAGAAGAGCATGTAAAAATGAGGAGAACAGCTCTAGCAAGGAACAAATGATCCAGCTGAATGGTGGAATCCTATCACAGTGCAGTTACTGAGCTCTTCTAACGCTAATCTCAGTTTATAGAGACTGATGGCTGTATACTTAATTTTACACCTGACAACTTAGCCACGTTGTGCATAAAATGACAACACTATTCACTGGTAAAATGTCACTTTAAAATTGTGCCTCTAAAAGGAGTCTGAAAGGGTTAAATAAAAGGAAAACGTTTTCCAACATCTTTACTCATTAACAAGAGCACCATGTACGTTCAATAAATATGCCCGAAGCAAGTCAAATAAATAAAAGCACAATTTCAAAATTCAAACCCAACTCGGAGAACAAATTCAAATCAATCGTAGTACAAGAAACAAGAAACAAAAGAAGCTACTGAATAAGAACAAGAAAAATCGGAAAAATCGGACAGGAATGATTTTGTATCTGCAAGTTAATACAAAAAATTCACCAAACACTCACAAGGTTTTCTGGAGAAATGCAACCAGAGAGGTTGTTGATTTTTTGACCCGTATACTTTTGAAACATTTGCGACACTTCTTTGTGAGAATCATTAATGCTCTGAGAAAAACGTAGATTATTATCACTGCAGCCTTTTGTTTCTTTAAAATCCGTCACAAGGCCAAAACGGTGTTTACAATTTTTTTGAAAACCTTTTTTTTTAAAAAAGAAAAAGAGAAAATAAAAAAGTAGCACCCAGATCTGTATCCAAACAGCATTTAGAAAGATTAGCGTTGTAGTAAATATCATAGCGGCCCTTCGTAATGCTGCAATACGTGTCCTGCTGTCGAGTCGTACAAAAGCACCAGAGACGCCGAATAACTCTACGGTTGAAAAATTTTGCATAAATATAAACTACAACAGTACCTGAAGGATTCACACGTTCGGCGGTTTGTGAACGATCACAGCAGTGTGTCTACGCCTGATAATAACACAGTTCACATTACACGCTCGAGTCCAGTGTGTACCGGCGTGTGCGGCACCTCTCCATGTGCGGCAGTCAGAATGGCGTCGGAACAGCGTTGCGGCATCGTCGTATCGGCGCTGTAACTGCAGTAGCTGGTGAAGGGGAAGACGAGCGAGTGGGTGGTGGAGCACCTGCTGACGTGGTTCTGTAAACAGTGTTGAATAACAGCCTGTGGATCGGAGAGTCCGCAGTAGTGGTTCTATTAAAAATAATAATAATAAGAAAAATAATGAAAGAAGAACATAAAAATAAACGAGAACTGAAGGTTGGCACTGCTGCTGACGAGCAAGCAGGAGATTTGGTTATGGCTGTGACATCAAACTTCTCATGTTCATTTCGAACTTGGCGCCATTGCCTGAAACAAAGAGAGATGAACGATTAGTTCCTTTTCAAAAACTAGAAATCTTGCGTATTGTCGACTCGTAACACTCCAAAACCGATTAGGATGCATCATCAGCGAAGGCTGACACATCTTTGCTTATTTAGTAAAGAAGAATAAAACTTAATACACACTGCTGCTTAAACTTTCTCAGGTTTGGTTCCTAAGACTTCATTATTTAGAAATATCTTTGATTGCCATTTTTGTGGTTTGACCTTTTCTCCTTTTAAATTGCCCTGATGACTATACCTCTGGACCTCTACAAAGATGCAGCGAGGAAGAATGGCATTGTCTGTGTTTAACCCAAACACAGGTATCACCAATTCGAGTAACTGAGACTCTTGATCTTGCTGTGGCAGCTTGTGTGCCTCTGCCGCCCTCTGCTGAGGCAGGAGGCGCAAGCATTTTCATTACAGAGGATTTTGGTACAAAGCAACAAAACAGTGGTAGAACCATAGAGATTTATATCTAGATGCTGCATTAGTCGGTTCACATATTAGTCCAGGCAAGACTGGCTCATGAACAAATACAAGTAAACAGGGGAGCTGCATTTTTTATGGTTAAAATGCAAAAAAAACTAGCTGTTTCTTAACCAATTTTTTTATTTCTTGACCAGTCTGCTCTCTGTTTTTTATAGCAGTGAAATGATACACTTAAAGGAAATATACACTACAGTACAGCAGTACAGCATATTATTAGCCTGTAAATACAATAAGATGTAGCCTAATAAGTAATATAATTAATGAAACACTAGATTAACAATAGCAGATGTATTATGTAGTATAAATAATAGTATATAATATATACTGCTATTATACTATTATTATCATTATACTATCATACTATAGGATTGTAATATAATAATATTATATTATTATTTATTTGAGTAGAATCAGACCTCTTTTTTCAAATGCAATCTGTGGAGAATTGTAAGAAGTTGCCTGAACTAATATGGTGACGCATGATCCATCAGCCAATGTGACGTCTAGGTAAATTTGTCTATGGATAGTTCCAAGTTGTGGTGCAGTGTGTTATGAATGGATTTTTTTTACCTACAGCTTTAAATATTTAATGTAAACTTTTCATCAAAATTTTTTTAGAATTAAAACCATCTCTACAGGAACTTCCCTACTTGTTCAGCATTTGTGTTATTTTGCTACTTTTGACGTCCGTCACTGTGTTTTTGAAAATCGTGCATGAAAACTCGAGGGCTTGAGTTCTCACCAGGCTGAAGTTATCGTAGGTGTTCATCAGCTCCTCTACTCTGTACTGCTCAAGTATGACGACGCCGGAGAGCATGGAGCTACGCTGGCGAGCACAGTCCTCACAGTGCACCACGTAGGACTTCTTACTGCTGTTCTCACTTGTGACGAAGAGCAGGTTAAACACCTCCACCTGCATGCACACATCACACAGACACGTCTCCAGTTCTTATTTATGTGGCAAAGACATATTAATAACACTTTAACAGAAGGTAAATCACCTCTTGGTCACCAGATGTCTAATAGTGGTGAGCCATTATAAACCCTCACTCCTACTATGACTGAAAGCATCGACTTGAGTGTTTTAGTTTTAGTACCACGCAAAAATATTTCATAGTTACCCTGGAATGTCTCATATTAAGTTCTGTGAGGTGTGCCACTAAGGAACACCTAACTGAGTTCATAAAAAACCCTAACATATATGACATTATAACTCACATCACACTCGTTGCAGTAGTAAGCTGGTTCATCCTTCACTCGGCTCTGATAGCAGATTTTCTTTCCTTCGTCTATGAGACGGTCTCTCAGAATCTGGATGTGTTTCATGGACTGCAGGAGGCAATGTCTGCACAAAAACACCCCAGTTACCTCCAAGTCTTAGTTCAGAGATGGCATATTTACATCAGACCGTCTTATAGGTATAATATGCCACATATTCATCTCATTTATCTTTGAATGACTGATTAAAAAATGTCACACACCTTCGAATATCTCATTCAGGCAAACGACAAACGACTCATATTTACCTCAGAATGTCTCATTTCTAGGTGTATAACGATAAAAATGGGATGATGTCTATCATCGGACGGGATGAAGAATCGTCTAACTGGATTATACGTTCTTGATTTTTGCCACCATCTAATGCAATTCCAGTTTTGAACTCTAGATGGCTCAGACGCTCAGACGATATACTCAGCCGCATATCATGTTCTCAGTGAGAATTAGTTGCAGGGTTTCTTTTTGTTTAAATTTTTATACAAGAAAAGTCACTCTTTTGAATTGTTATGCTTCAGAAATGTTTTAACCTGGTAATTTAAGATATGGTGAAGCTAGAGCAAGATAAATTAATTACAATTATACAATGCAATTAGGATTGCTGCTCCAGAACAGTGCAAATCTACACAAAAACAGAATAAGACAGTCACAGACATATCAAGTCAGTAAAACACACAAAGACTTTGCACTTCAAGATCAGTATTGCACTGATAGAATGAAAAGAAATATTGAATATAAGAAATATTGAAAAGAGGTATTGCACTGACAGAATAGGGCATTTTGTTTACAATTTTAAACCTAATGTTTCTACTAATTTCTGTTAATTACAAGGGACTAAAGTTTTATTGTAAAACAAAACTTATGCAACAAAAAATGTGCATAAAATGTGCACATTGTGTGGTGCTGCTTGTTTGAGGCCCCTGAGTCTCAGTGCTCCTTAGGTTGATAGGCTGCGTCTGTCAGGAATATACCTCATGTACATGTAGTTATGTCTCCTTTTTATTTGTAAAAGTCGCATATTTATATCAGTATGTCTCATATGTTGCTGAAAACACCCCATGTGTCTCAGAATGTCTCACGTTTCGCAGTATTTTCTTCAGAACGTCCTGTTTTTACTTGTAGATATCTCATGTTCACCTCTGAATATCTAAAATAAGTTAAATTCTCATATTTATCTCACACCCTCTTATTTTTAGTTGAAAATTTCTCAGCCTGTAGTGATCGAAAACTAAAACAAGATTCACAGCAGCTTCTTGAATGATCTTCACTTCTCACAATAATCAGTAAACACTAAACACACCTCATCATTTTGTATGTGTTTGGGTCGGTGATCTTGATTGTACGGGCAACGTTCCAGGAGACGTGGATCATGGGAACAATAGATTTCACCTTTTTCACCTCATTCCACTCAAAGCGCTCCAGGGCCAGCTGATACTGATAGGCTGGGAGGGAAATACACACACATACACACTTTGCTCAACTGATTGAAAAACCCAGTCATTACCTTTAAATACGATCATTAAAGATTTTATAGAAGATTGTAGACTTCGAGTAGAAACAAACATAAAATCAACAAAGCAACCTTTAAATCAGTTAACCTCTACGTTTTTTTTTTTCGATCTATAAAAAGTCTTTTCAAAGGTTATGGAAGAAGCCAAGTCTATGTGGTGCAAAAGAAGAAAAAAAGAAGAAAAATAGAAGGAAAATGGAGAAGGGAAGAAACAAATAAAAAGAATGGAAAGAAGAAATATTAAAGGAAGGAAAGAAAATGACAAGAGACAAAAGATATACAATTTTTTATGTTTTAACCCAGCTTTTATCTGGTCATGACTGCATGAGGTCCAGAGGGATGATACCTTATGTATGCCAATTGTATCTGTATTATTCCCAACCCAGCTAAAAAAGTTTAAAGGGTACATTGGTATCAACATTTCAAAGTTCTCAAAAGCTTTCTGTTTACGTTTTGTAGAGAAACAAGAGTTACACACTGAATTAAAGAAAATAATGCGTGTTATAGAAACTTAAATAGGCACATTGTCATTTTTGCACAGTTATCAAGCTAGATCTAATATAAGTCACAAATGAGAACAGATAAGACTGCTTACTGGCTCTGGAGGAAGCGGAAATGCACAGGATTGTGTAAAAGTAGACCGTCGTAGGTCCAAACACTCACAGTTCAGCGGACCGACGTTCCAGGCGATATTGTTGCACCAGCCGACAGCCTGAACCCAGTGCACGGTTCCAGCATTAATCCACACCAGATCTCCTGGACGCTGAATAAAACGATACACAGGGATGTTGGAACGATAAAGATCCTCCAGAACCGGCCACCAGGATCCCGTCAGATAGTCCACGCCATTCCTACAACAACGCAAAGACAAAACATCAATCAGTAAGAGTGTGAACAGAAAGTCTATTTATTATTATACGGAAGACTCAGGAACATGCAGTTCATATAACAATCATACAGTCACGTTGACTCACGTCTCACAGAATTGGCTGATGGACTCCCAGTAATGCTCATGCACCGCAAACCACTCACAATCACCAGGCCCGATGTTTATGTTCACCGAGCAGAAGTTATTATTCTCCTGATGACCTGAGGAGAAAAAAAACATGACATAAACCACTAACATGAACCATTATCATTACGATTCTAAATAATGGATTGTGGTGCTTTTGTGGACCAGGTCTCTTGTTGATTGATTTTTCACCATTGGTCTTTCCTATCCTATCGTACCATATTATTATTTTGCTTATTTTTTTTATTTTTTGTTTTGGTTTTGATTAAAAGTCTGTTTTTTTTGTTTTAGTGAAGTTGTGGAATGTGGTGTGTGCTACGTGTGTATAATTGTGGTTGTTTTCAGGTGTGTTAGGAAAGCTTGTGTGGTGCAAACATGTCCTCTATGATGGTGGGGGTGATTTTGCTGTGTTTCAGTGACATTATTGTTTTGTTTTAGTGTGTCTCTATAGCTTTTGTGTGTCTGTATATGTAGTTTGCATGTTTCAGTGTGTTTCAATAGCTTATGTGTAGTTTGTTTTAGTGTGTTTCTATAGCTTGTATGTGTGTGTGAGGGGGTGTATAGTTTGGTTTGTTTCCTTGTCTTTCTATAGCTTCTGTGCATATGTAGTTTGCTTTGTTTCCTTGTTTTTCTTTGGCTTATGTGTGTGTGTAGTTTGACTTGTTTCCTTGTTTTTCTTTGGCTTATGTGTGTGTGTAGTTTGACTTGTTTTACAGTGTTTCCCTAGCTTTTGTGTGTCTGTGTGTATAGTTTTTGTTTGTTTCAGTGTGTTTCTATAGCTTGTGTGAGTGTGTGCATGTCTGTGTGTGTAGTTTGGTTTATTTTGTTCTGTTTCTGTTACGGTTAGCCATCTCAAAACTATGACGAACCGTGTAAAACAAAATATAACTAGGCTGGGACCCAAATGCAGCTATTAGTGATGTGTCGGCTCTAAGAGCTGGCTCTTCGGAATGAACGACGGGAGCCGGTTGTGAGGAGGGAGAGAGAGAGATAGAGAGAGATAATCATAATAATAATAAATTAAACTAGATTCGGCTGACTTTTTTAGATTCTGAGGACAACCCCCTCCTTCTGCCAAACCATTAGAGGGGCATTATCTCTTTTTTGTGATGCATATGATTTCAGCCTGTACCTAACCCAGACACCCCCAACCGCCCACACACTCTCGACTCTGATCAAGCATGACTTGTACTACAGTTACTTTTCTCGTGTGTTACATTGGGCGTTTTTGTTGCATAAATAAAACATCAAAGATAAAAACCGTATCAGTTTTATCTTATGTTTTGAGTTAGTAAAAATAATTATAGCCAAGTAAATGAGGCTAGCGGACATACCCAGAACACAAGCCAAAACTTATGTTCACAAGAGATAAAGTTGATAAAAAAAGATCCAACACAACAGTAGTAGTTTTTTGTTTTCCATATTTTTGTCAATAATGAAAACAGAGATAGAGAATAGAGTAGAGAATTACTAATCAGGGAGTCTTTAATAAATATATGCAGGTGCGTGTATATCGTTTTTATAGACCTGTAAAACAGATTGCATGTAATAAAGAAAGAAATACTGTCTTGTAAAACGCGTTAGAGACAGAAACACTTCACCAGGGAGATGTGATGTAATGGTGAATATTTCTTAAAAAAATATTTCTGTCAATTCGTATGTGTCTGCCAAAGCTTTGTTTTTATTGTGCCGGTCGCACTGTGAGCGCATATGATGGGTGAAAGCTAAGATGTTGTGACTCCTTTTTTCTTACAAGTATTTGGTTTTGACAGTGATAACTGCCTATATTTATAAACAGAGATAGCCACTGAGAAATAACTTCCCACAAAGAGAAGAACACAGTTGTACTGGCCATTCATGTCGCAAAATGACGAATAGTACGGTCGCCTGCTCGTGCGGATATCGTGCAGGTTGCAAGACGCCGCTGCAGCAGAAATCATAGCTAAACGAATGCACAGAAAATCAATGAAAAGGTTTAATAATAAAACTAAATAAAGGAAACGCACGCCGTAAGCGTACCGCAGTGAACGCTGTGCGTGCGTCTAGGCCGGGTGCCTTCGCCCACGTTCGCATCAGAAAGCGCAGAGCGAATGGGGCGATGCAGCGACGGCGAGTGACCTAAAAGTGTGCTATAAGGGCTCACCCGCAGGTGTCAACGCTATAGCTCTATGCACGATAGGACTGGACGCGTTCCGTTAGTCCTTTATAACCGGCATTTCCAGTCCCGCCAGCTTAGGCCGACTGTTACACAAAGTTTTGCTGAAGTGCTGGGAATACAGAGATTTACATTCGCATAATGATAGAACGTTTTGCGATTTCAAAAACAGAAACGAGGGGATCAGACAGTGGTTCTGTCCCTTTGGTGTTCGGTGTCAGCAAGGTAAAAACTCTCTTGTGAGTTTCTTTCGTTTCCGCTGGACGAGGAGATCAAAAGAAATTTCTGGTCAACATCAAGAGGCTTTACATTCATACACCAACACACAAAGGTCCCTGTAGTGTCCATTTCACTGGTATGGACAGAACTGAGAAGGAACAATACTTGATGCTTAGTTGCACGGTTGAAAACTTTGTGACATGACAAGGATACTTGTGTCCCTCTAAATCATTAAGTAATACGTTAATAGATACGTTATAAGTAATACATACTGTTAAAATTGTGCAAATAGCATTCATTTCTATTCAATGTGCAATGTGCACACTGTATAAATCTTTGGACACGTGTGTGTATATATATAAAGCATATCCATATATATTATATATATGTATAATATATATACACCCATATATACGTATATATATTATATATATATATATTAATATATATATATATATATATATTATATGTAATATATTTATATGTGTTGTTCTATATCTATATATTATCTATGTTACATTATATGTGTGTGTAATATATATACACACACATATACTATATATATATATATATGCATAAGCATAATATTTAGACTAGTATATTATCTTATATATACACACGTGTCCAAAGCGATCACTACCAGTTTTTCTATAGCTTCTCTGTGGTATATGTTGTGGGTATTATGGTTTGTTTTCATTGTTTTTCTAAGCTTGTGTGGTGTGTGTAGTTTGGTTTTATTTCATTGTGTTTTCTTATAGCGTGTGTGTGGTGTGGTGTGTGTGTGTGTGTGTGTCTATGTCTATGTCTATGTGTCCTTTGATGGGGTGTGTAGTTTTGTTTGTTTCAGTGTGGTTTCTATACTTGGGAACTGTGTGTTTTGTGTTTGTAAAATGTGTGTGGGTATTTTGGTTTGTTTTCATTGCGTTTTCTATAGCTGGTGGTGGTGTCTTTGTGTGTGTGGGGGTGAGGCTGTTAGTTTGGAAAAATAGCCGTGTGTGTGTGTTGTGTGTGTGTGTGTTGTTTGTGTGTTGTGTGTGTTGTGGTTTGGTTCACCTGGTGTGCGGGCTCCGGGGACCTTCTGTCCAGTTTGTACCTGTTTTTATGCCGAGGATTGTTTGACCAACATGACTCAGCATTTCTCAGTGGAGGAAACTCGCATGAAACACCGCACCTTCAATAATTCCTGCAGCTGAGCCTTCCACCTACACCACCACACACATTAAACCAACATACAAAAATTAAAACATAAAAACAATCACACATACACAATGTATTCTGAATTGGTTTTTCACCTCTTCGGATCAGAAAGATCGATGTTGGGTGCCAAATTTTAATGATTTTACCAGCACCCTTCTGCTCCGATTGTCAAGAAAACAAACAAACACACACACAACACACACAACAACAAGTGACAAACAGCACACTCTTCAGAACCTCAGATTAATGAAAGCATGAATAATTGGCAGACCTGTTTGGAGGGGAGTTGCTGCTGGAGGAAGTTTCAGTTTCTTCTCCACTTCTTCATCCTCATCGTCGCTGTCCTTCTCCTCCGTAATTGTGCATAATGCAAAGTACCAAAGACTCAAGTCTACAAAATTATGATCATAAATTACAGATGATCTAGCAGTCAAAATGCTAAATGATGTGAAACAGAGAGCGTAACGCAGATCACCTTTCTACACTGACTACACTAGGTAGGTGAGGTTATTAGTTTTTATCCTAAAACCTATCTAGGAGCCAGAAAACATCGCTGAATGCAGGAGCAGGTTACGAGCGTGATTCCCTGGGTGTGTGCAGGTTGAGCACTGGGTAGAAAGAGGGTCCACATTCCCGTACATGTAGACCCCTCAACAGTAAGTGCATAAACTGTGATTGATGTGAAGCCTGGCGGATAGTGTGCATGTACCTGTAGGCTCTCCTGGAAGCTGGAGGCCTGGTACTGGGCGTATTTGGAGATGCTGGTGTGAGACCGGCTGCTCTCGCACTGCCACGTCTGCGCAGAGCCCGTCGGGTTCCAGTTCTCGTCGGCTGGCTGTTGCACCTGAGTCCTGACCTCCACCGCATGATCGCTGTTTGCCTCCACCAGGGACTTGGTGGAAAACAAACCCAGATCTGAACGAGAGAGAGAGAGAGAGAGAGAGAGAGAGAGAGACAGAGAGAGAGAGAGAGAGACAGAGAGAGAGAGAGAGATTTGTTGCTTGACAGTTTTAATGTGAATTTTCACAGTTTGACCATGAAGCTAATAGTTATACTATGAATTTTGGTGGTAATTTGGCCACTACATGGTTCTACTGTCAAATTGCACAGTACATTTTTCCTGGGGTAACATGACGATCTCATGAAATACTGCTTATCATACGGCTGTGAATATCATGTAAACTCATTGAAGAACTTTTAATAATGGAACATGATCATCACAAAACCGATTAGATGCAAGTCCGTATTGTAATCATTAAGAGGATTTAATCTTAAAATTATTTTTACAGACCGCCAGGTGTCACTGTTCTCTCACTTTTTGGTGCTTCAGACATTCTGTTCGTTTTCACGAACTTAATTGAAAAGGTAAGGTCAGTGTGCTATTTTATTTTGTGCTGTAAACCGTAATTAAATAGTAGAAACCATTCTTTGGTCGAATTACCAGTGCAAAACAATCAACCGTCATTAACGTTAGCCGTCGTTGCTAGGTTACCTGGAAAGTTAACTGCTTAAAGCATAAGTGTTTGATTAAACTGCTAGTAGTTTTATTTTATTCATTTACTAAAGTCAGCTTTCATTCACAGTGAGTCATTTATGAGCAAGAGGAAGCATGGTAGTGACATTCCCCAGAAAAAAACCCCCAAACATTAAGTTGTGAGCAGTAGGAAAACGCTACTAGTCAGAAGATAGAAGTATACAGTTGTACAAGAGATGAGTCAGTGTTTCCTGATATAAAAATGACTAGTCAGATCACAAATGGTCAACAATATTTCTTTTATGTTCACTCTGGTGAAAAGTAAGGAGTAAGAAAGGATGAGGATGAGGATGTTGACAGGGCAATACACAACACACTATTAGCCATTTTTTGTAAATAAATAAGTAATTCAATTAAAATGGCTTTGGCAATGATCAGTACGGTGACACAAAACCATCACAAACACGTATTTGTATACAGCGCAGTCACTGTATATAAGGATGTGTGTACTCACTGAGCCGGAGGGATCCTGCCAGCCCTCTGATGACAGTAACTGGGTTTTTGGGATCAGTGCAGAACTGCAGCAAGACTGGAGAAAACGCATCTCTCTTACTCTCAAGCTAAACAGATGCACACACATACAGAGTCAAATCGGGGAGGTTTAACGAAAGACTTTAGGTCAAACCTATACGAATAGGAATGTCATGCTCACGTAGATGCTGGGTGTCGGAGGGTTGAGCTTCTCTCTGGGAATCGGGGCCTCGATGTGTAAGACGGGCTTTATGGACAGTGACGGCAGCAGGTAGGACTCCCGAAATTTCTTATTCACCTTCGCCTCTCTGTCAGAGGAAGAGAATTGTGTTGGCCTTTCTCTTCTTCTTGCCCACATGCTATCTATTTCAAGTGTGCCTAAACCTTTGCACTGCCATATACTCTAGAGCTTTCCCAAATGCAATGAAATGAAACACAGAAGGATTCAGCTAAACCGCTACTCCAGTTAGCTACAATACCCGCTATTCTTTTCTTAACAAGTCTTGGTGCTCACTTGCAGGCCCTAATGATCTGTGCTGCTGTGTTGTTAATGCTGATCTCCTTCAGTGGGATCTTCTTCTGTTCGCTCACTGGGGCGCTGAGCATCTGCTTCGCGTTGACCTTGACCCTAACCAGGTGGATTCTCAGCTCTTTTAGGGGAATGGGGGACAGAGCTTGCAGCTTCTCCAGGGTGGATGTGGTCTTCTGTGGATGTCGAGTGGGGATGGCACTGGAATTCTTGGTTTTTGTATTTCCTGCTGTTTTTGTCGACGTTGCACCTCTGCTTTTGTTCTCTGCTTTGGATTTTGAGTCCTTTTCTTGTTCCTCTGTCTCTGTTTTGTCTGCTGTCTCGTGCTTACTTCTGATCTTGGCAAGCTTCTTGGAGCTGCCACTGGACGACGAGGAAACGGGCTTCGCTGTGGAATGACTTTTCTCTTTTCGTTTATTACAATGGCGTCGCTCTCTGGAGTTTTGTCTTTCTGTTACAACCTTGCTTTTGCAATTCTTCTGGCTTTTTGTCTTCTTGTCCTTAACTTGCTCCTGCTCCTTTTGCCTCTTCTCTTTCTTTCCACTCTTCACCTCTGATGAGAGGATGCTACTGGAGCTCTGGTTTAACAACACTTCGCAGCTTTGGGCAAGTTTAGCCTGCACGGTTGCAGGTGACAAGGTGGAAGGCATCACCTTGACCTCCTCGTCCTTCTTCAGCGAGGTACAGCTAGGCTCTGTGGATGAATCTGCAGCTTCGATCGTGTCGTTATTGTCCTTCTGAAGATCCTTGTCCCCTTTTTCTTCCTTTGCTGCATCATTGTCCTTGTGTTTTGAAGCTAGATCTGAGGTAGTATTTGAAGGGGAATGGGTGGTCAAGGATGTGACCGTTGGAGATACAGCAGTTGAAGATGTCGAGGCTGGGCTGTGCTGCTCGGTATGGCCTATCTGTGAGCCCAGAGAGAGTGAGGAAGAGTGTTTGACTACAGCTCGTGCGTTGGGAGGTGGTCGGCCAAAGGGGCCACCCCTGTAGGTGTACCTATGGCTTTCTTCAATCAAGGGGACATCAGTCTGCTGAAAAAGGTGTCCCTGAGAGCTTGTTGTGCTATTTTCCTGCTGCTCTTCATTGTGTTTTTCATCCTCCCCTTCTTTCTTAGGAATGTCATAGACCAAACCCAAGGAGTGACCTGGTTCTTCTCTTTCTGGAGAGGAACGAGTGGGGCTGGGCTGGAGCACTGGTCTCCTTATCATCCTTATTATATTGGCACCTGCCTCATCTTCCTCTTCCTCGCTGAGATCTGAAATAGGGGAGCCTTGCCAACTCAGCACTGGGGGGCTGGCTGAGGGATCCAGTCCCATGTGGTCCTCTATGCATGTGCTGTGGGCAGGTAACAGATCCGGGGCATGCTGTTGCCTTTCCTCAAGCTTAGGAACGTTTTTCTCAAATACAGTGCAGGGATCTAGCTCATGGCTAGCAGGGGAAACAGGGGTAAAGCCCTCCTGGTCAGGCTGCTTGTCTTCAGTGCTACTCATGTGTAGACCTGCAGACTCGGTTTCACTTTTCAAGGTTGATTGGTTAGCAGTGTCTTGTAGACTTTTAACTGAGGGATTCTGCTTCAGTGGAGGGGCAGTTAAAGGTGAAATGGGACCTGAGGTGTGTGAAGAGTCAGAGTGATAGTTGGTCTCTTCCTCTTCTACATGCTTTGTGTGTTCCTGAATACACAGTGAGGTCTCTGAGAACGCTGTTGAAGGGGGAGACTCAAAGAAGGCTGAATCAGGACTTTTACACAAAGAATCAGAAGAAGGAATTAGGGTAGACACTTTCCTTCTCAAACTGTCTTTTCTTCTTTTCTTGAGGCTGTACTTCTCTGCCTTCCTTTCCCTTTTCCTCTCGTCTTTTGCTTTTCTCTCAGCATGTCCCAATCCCGTCCCTCCTTTTCGGTGCACTCCTTTCTTTTCACGATAGCCTCTCAGCTCTTCTCTTGCTTTTTTCTTTCTCTTTGCCTCTAGTTTTCTTTTTAGCCTTTCCTTTCGTTCAGCTGCCCCTTCCTCTTCCTTCCTTTCTTGCCTCTTCTCTCGTTCCTTGTGTCTCTTCTTGGATTTGATGCGCTTTAACAGGTCAGTGTCCACTCGCCGGATCAGGCCTCCCTTGCTGCTCTGGTGTTTAGAAATCCTGCTCTTCTTCCTCTCCACTTTCTGTGAACTGGAGCCAGGTTCAGGACTTTGAGACTTTGCTCTCCCACATGGGGTGCCATGTCGGACCCTTCTGCTTTCAGGGCTGTACTGGGATTGGGTGTGTTTTGCGTTGCTGTGTTGCCGTCCTCCATCGTTCTGCCCTTGCAGCTGCAACCATTCTTCTGATCCTAGCCCAGAGCACCGGGTGTCCTGTGCAGATGAAGAAACAACACATTTTAGGGCAGATAGAGCAATACTTTGTTGTTCATTTCTAAAGCAATACTGCCTTTACGCCATCTTCCATTCCTTACTGACTTGCTATCTTCAGTCATTCATCACAACACTCACAATGCTATGCTTGCTTGCTCTCCAGGCTGGAGTGGGTGAGCTGCCATTGGCATGAGGTACTGTGTGCCTGTGTGGGCCTGCTGGAGCCTGGTACTCTGGGCGATAAGGCACTCTGGTGAGGTTTGCTGGTGAGGGTGGAACAGGATGCTCCCAATCCCCTTTGGTTCCACGGGGGGCCAGGTGGTCACGGGATTGGTGGTGGTGAGGGTGGGGATGGCCAGGTTTCAAAGGCTTTGAGCCCTGGCTCGGGCTGCTGAGGGTAGTAGGCAATGGGTCCAGATGGATCCTGTGAGAGTGATCTCTTGAACTGGACTGACCAGACTCCTGCAGACAGGATGAACTTGGAAGAGGTTACTCAGATAAACACAACATTCAAGCATGGGTACATAAAGTCAACCACTTATGGTGTAGGAGTGTTTGTTTTACAGTTTTTAGACATGTAGCTTTAACGCTTGGTGTCTAACCTGAAAGCCTGAGGGAGAATGTCTTTTATTTGACTGACTCCAGGGGGCAGCACTGTGGTATGGAGGGCTCCAGGTGCGAGGCAGATGAGTTAAGGGAGGATGGTTTATAGGTTGTTTCATTCTGGAGGGAAAAGCCTGTAGAGCAAAAATTGTGAATGGGGAAATCAGTCTGAGCCACATGTGTTCTCAAACTGACCAGCAGATGGTGTTACAGTAAATGGATGACACCTTGTGGATGGGTAGTGCAGTGCGGTTGCTCAGACCAGACATGTCTGGATGACTGATGATTTTCGTGGACATCTAGTACATTTAAGTCTGGGGTCAAGAAAGGCCAAGAGCACTGACCTGGTGTGACCTGACGTTTTTGCTTCTTTTGCTGGGACAGTCGTCTCTGGAAGGCGAGTGCTCGCGGGGGGCTGGTCTTTTGAGAGAGGGACTTTGTAAGGGCCTGGACGGGGACACTGGATTCTTGTCCAGTGGGGGGCGCTGCTGCTGGTGAGAGCCTCCATACTAGGGAATGAAGTGGATAATGAAAGTGGGGTCCTTTGAGGTAAACACCATGCATTATCCTTACAATGTAACAGTTTTCTATGTTGTACGCTATCTTACAATCTTACCCTCTGTAGTTGATTATTGGAGACACGTACTCCGCACCCTGAGCTGTAGCCACTGAGAGTGGCCCGGTCTGGGTTCTGGTGCTGGTTCGAACCCCATGGCCATGGCGCAAGCCGATCTCTGCTGTACTGGCCTCTTTCTCTGGGATGATCGCGAGCTCTGTGCCTACTGAACTCTGGAGGTCTGGAAACAGGTGTACACCATATTCAAATGATGAACACTTTAGGGTGTTACCACCAAGGGTACATACTTTTAGTCAGAGGACCTACATGATCAACTAATTTAAGGTACATAGCCTGGACCACGTTGTTCTATTCTTGGATAAAACTTGCACCTGTGTGAGATTAAGGACAATGCAGTACTATGAACGAGCCAAGTGGATCATTCTTGTAGACAGACCTGTTATTATAAGCTTTGTGATAGCTTCTTGCTGACGTGTGGCTCAAGGCCGGATGCTGTGGCTGGTAAACCCCTCCGCTGTCCCTGTGGATACATGAAGGCAGGCTACATGAGTGTACTACAGTGTCTACTATGGAAGACAGATTGTTTGAGTGTACAGGAAGAACATACCTGGGCTGAGTTGGCCAGTGGCAGCTGGAGCCAGGAGCCCATGACGCCCTGCTAGAGCCGCCAGAGGGGTGAGAGTCCCACGTGTACCGGCCAGAATACTGCTGCTCTGTGTGATACATCCAGCCTGGTGAACACACAGCATTATCGTCAACGGCAGCATGATCAGATCGACAGACTCATGCAAAAGCATTGGATTGTGAATAAAAACTCACCACACTACTATGTGTGGAAAAGCCTCCAGTGCAGAACTGTGACACCACCACAACAGCACCTGACTTTCAATTCCAGCCTGAAAGCGAGACAGACTTTAACAATAAGCCTCTGTTCTAGTTGAGAGAATGTATCATGCAGGAGAGGGAACAAAAACCCTTGGCACACACACAGGGGTAGTGTCCTTGCAAGTGTTGAACTGTAGTGTCAAGCCCCAGACGGAGAAAATAAGTGTGTATTCGAGGACTGAGATTCCTGGATATGGCGACGAGTTGATCTCACAATACCAGTAGAGACTATTCGTTTGGCACCCTCATTAAAGCTAACTGCAGAGAATTGTCATGAGGGGCCACCCCTGGTCTGCTTGCTCTACCATAGATCCACAGCCCTTAGTTTGAGGAAATTTTTAATTCAGTAAAAAACTAACACGGTGATATGGGCATAATATGGCGGGGGGAAGGTGCAGTCTGAAACGCAGTCAGCATTGGGAATCAGTACTCTTCCGACTGAACCACTCTGGTTCTTATTCTGCCTCTGGCAAGGTGATGCTTGTCACCTGGATTGTGTGTTCTCCCCATGAAGTTACGCCCTGGCTCCCAGGTCTAACAACGAGTTCTCATTGTCTCTGCCAATTCATGTCAGTTCTGTTTTCGTTGTCCATGTCATCAGGGACACCTTCCACCTTCAGAATTTTGGTTTCAAGAGGGATTGGTCTGTGGTAGTACAAACAGATAATGGGTACTCCTGCATGACACAAGTTTGTTGGTCACATTTGGATATTAGCTGTGTTGTTTTTTATTTTCGACTCATAGCTGCTGTTGCTTTGAATTTGTTGTACAAACATAAAAAGTAGGGGCAGTGTAGGACCATGTTGTGCAATGGTGGCAGCAAACAGAACCATGATATTCACATACTGTAACCAAGCGGACCACATTTTCAACCCAGAATGAAATTAAAGAAATAAGATTGCAACCAGCCATCAGATTGCAGATTTCTACCTTTAATATAACTGTAGCCAATTCGACCACAGTTCTAGCCCACAGTATCATTCTAACCAACTGGAATGCTGTTCCAGACCCTAAAACCACTGAACCAAAAATTAGATTGCAGTCCTTGCTCCAAACGCCATTGTACGTAATAATGCCACAGTCCTAGCAAACAATACCCTGAAACCCATCAGTTCCTAGGCACAATGCCATCAGTGTTTCCACCACTAACGCCATCCTAACCAATCACAACACAGTACTTACCTAAAATGCCACTCAAAAAAACTGGACCCTTGTTCCCATCCACATTGCCACTGTATCGAATCAGATCACACGTCCTTCCCTTGATGCCACTGGAAGCTACTTCTGTTTGTTCGGTGAAAAATGAATTTTTGCTTCAATTTTGTAAATTAAGTGCTGTGGTGGCACACCAGTCGGGCATCTCATGCAGACACATTTGGCAATGTCAATGGGCAAGGAGGACAGGTAGCATGATCATCCTCTGACACTACAACAGCGATACCCTACCCAGTACACTGATGGCTTGGTATTGTGTTGTTAAACCCACGCAGCTGCTTGTGTATCCTTTTTGGAGTTGCTCGTCCTCACTTTACCAAACTCCGACAGAACTCTACCACACCCGTTCTATGTCAGCATTATCGAGGATAGCAGCACGACAAGAAACAGCGACACACATAGTAGTAGTTTTTGAAGTGTGTGTGTAGTGGTTTGATAAATGCATGAATGTTTCTGAGGCTCCTCATATCAGTGAGTGGGGGAGAGACGGTTGGCAGAGGAAGAATGAGAGGAATGAGGTCACAGTGTGGGTGTGCGTGTGTGTGCGTGTGTGTGTGTGTGTGTGTGTGGTTTATATATCATTGTGAGGAGCGAATGTCTTCACAAGTTTAGAAAGATCTGACATTTTCATCTTTTTCCTCACAAGAAAAAATGTTTTTTCTTCCCACAACATCTACTTTCTTGTGAAAACCAAAAAGAACCAAAACATTTAGGTTTAGGATGTTGAGGTGTTCAGTGGGGGTTGGGGTATTTTATTTATTCAGAATGGTACATGTAAACATCTCATACATAGAAAGACCTGTTGCCATTTACCAAGACTAATTTTGCTTTGTCTTACCGACAAAGCATAAGTTTTGTGTGCTTGTGGGCTGCGCTTGTGCCTTCTCTCACAACCCTCACACACAGTGGACACTAAATAACAAGTCCAAACTGAATTAAGAATGCACTCACCTCAGAGCAGAAGTTCTCACCTGCTGAATATCCACTTGTTTATTGCTTCTAATTTTATTTGTAGCTCTAAAAATACCAGTGGATAGTCCCCACAGTTATAGAAAGATGGTGTGTGTCTGTGCGTGTGAGAGAGATCATATTTAATATTGAAAGTTCCTCACTTTGCTGACATGCAGCAAGCTGGACAGTAAGTGGCAATCTGCAATCGCACACTCAGACATTATCAGCGTAACACTGTAATAGTGAAGGCACCAGCTGGCACACCGGTGCATTCAAATGCCAAGACGTGCCAGATATTGTGTTTTAATTCCTCAAATCAACAAGACATGCACACCCTGGGTGCCCAAACTAGTGCTACTGAGCAAAATGCTTTTCTTGTCGGCGTGTGAGGATGTGGACATGTGGTTTGCATGGTGTTAAACCGGTGGCTCTGAACTACAATGAATTGTTATCTTTGTTATCATCATAGAACTAGCGCTACATTTCTTTGTGTGAACGGTTGTTTTTATCTGGGTTGTTTTTATCTGGGTTGTTTTTGTTTGACCTTTGAAAAAAAACCTAACTGCTACCCCAATTTGGCAACCCTGAAATATACTTTATTTTAGCCACTTTTTAATTTGCTTTAAGAAATTAAAGGCTAAGTTATGTGCTAACTTTTCTGTAGCTAAACATTCTTGCAGTGAACAGGTGTGTGTGAGAGAGAGTTTACGTACACTGGAATGTGATGAGGTAGACTGTAAAAAGGGGAAGTGGCATGAACTTCCTGTGGAAACGTGACTATTTCTGTTACAGATGTACTCATGTACATGTCAAGTACACACACTCACTCTGTACTGTTTACAAATATCCACTATGGATGAAAATCTCCCAATCTGGCCACCCTTCATAGACTGGGATTGAGTATATAAAAATAATGAGAAGGATTGTTATTTTTTTTTTTACTTCTTGGCCATAAAATGAAATCTGTTTCAAACTATTTTGAAAGATTTGGATGCTTGACCTGTTCAAGGGTCATTTAGAGGTGGGCTTGACGCTCCAGTGTTTGAACAAACCCAGCAACATATGGATTGAGGTTAAACCGGGTGGTGTTACTGTTTAATTTATGGTTACTGTTTAAAAGTTGTTTGAACATTGTTGTTTTGTAAAAAGGCATTTTAATATTTAAAATGTTAGCCAACACTAAAACAAAATGTACCAATGGAGTGATGTTAATTTACTTAAGATTTGTGGAAAGGGTGTGATATCTTACACTGATGCTATATTAATACCATAATAAGGAATATATGATTTATTTAATCACAGTGTTTTGAACCCCAATTTTTATTAATCGTAAACTCTCTCGACTTTCTCGACTAAATTCCGTTCGTATGATCTAAATCCACTCTGACTGCACTTGGAGATCAGAATATGATCTAAGACAAAGATCTGCAGCAGAACTCCATCTCCTGAAACTGATATCCGTTGAGGAGGAGGAGGAGAGGGCAACAGAGGGAATTAAAGAGCCGGAAGGAAAGTAAAGGCGAATGGGGGATGGAGAGAGAGAGAGAGAGAGAGGGAGAGGGGGTTGGACTGACTCAGGATTTCTTTAATGAAACACAACATGCAGCCAGCAAACACATCACACGATATATGCTGCACTTCTGCTTCAACTACAAACAGTCAAAAAAACCAGACCACACTCCAACGTAGAAGCTCTTACACACTCACGCTCACAACACACAGGTGTTTAGAATTAGGTCCTGGACCTGAAATCCACGTCTAACCCGGCAGTGTGTTCACAGGCTCCACAAGCAAAGCATTTTGTGTTTAGGCAAATGATTGTAAGTGAATCAGAAAGAGTGTGATGGTTGCTGGACAAGGTCTGAACCCAAATAAAGTCATTTAAATCAATATTGTGGGCGTTTGGAAACAACAGCTCAATCAAACATTTGGGCGCCCCTGATTAAATAACGAGTTTGTT
>JAJAGP010000733.1:109722-242222 GCA_025084515.1 Ancistrus triradiatus | reverse complement strand
CAAACCACACACACACACACACACACACACACACACACACGTACACGTTTGTCTTTCTATCTTTGTGAGGACTTTCCACTGACATAATATCACTGTAGATAATGCATCCTCCATCTTCATCTCCACCTAACACCAAGCAGAACCTAAGCAAATCTTTTGCCTCTTTTAGCTTTTCACAAGAAAGTTGCAATTTATGTATTTTTTGAGATACACACACACACACGTGTGTGTGTGTGTGTGTATATATATATATATATATATATATATATATATATATATATATATATATATATACACACAGATTTTCCTACCCTTCTGGGGGACATTTGGTCCTGACATTGATATATAAACTTGACCCCCCCGCCCCACGTACACACAAGCTTCCGGATGCCTGGAGCAAAGGCAGCCAAGTTTGGTCCCTTTAAACACACACGCATGCACGCATGCACACGCACACAGGCGCACACACACACACGCACAAACACACACATACACACAGAGGTTGCACTTACTCAGCTCTGACAGACAGACGGTGTGTGTGTGTGTCACACAGATGAATGCGGTTCCTCCATTTTTCCTTTCTTCCTCCTTTCTTCTTCCTTGCTCGCCCCCCTCACTCTCTCTCCCCCTCTGTCTCTCTCTCTTGCCCACACTCTCTCTCCGTCTCACACACACCCTGCTCTCTCCCCCTACAGCACACAGACAAAGAAAGGAAGGGGATGGCTCACAGAGAGTGACAGAGGCGAGCTCCGCCTCCTTCTACCAGACCAGTCAGATCTGAGGTTCCGCCCCCTCTGTCCCTTCTCACTGTGTCTCCGTCTGTGTCCAGCGCTTTCCCTTTTTCTGTTTCTCACCTGCCGGCTCTGTCCTTATCGCTCTCTCTCTCCTGTACTTTTTCTGCTTTTTTTGTTTCACTGTTTGTCCCCATCTACCCTTCCTTCTCTGCTTTTGCATTTCTTCAGTTCAGTTTGATTGTCTCAGTTTTTCCTGATCTGTCCCTGTCTTTCATCCTTTTCTGACTTTCTGCTAGACCTTTTTGTCTCTCTTTTTGTTTTTCTATTTTGTCTCGCTGTTCTTCCAGGTCTTCCCTTCCTTCTGTTTCTTTACTTTTCAGCTCACTTCTGTCTTTCCTGCTCTGTCGCTGTCTTGCTGTTTGTGTCTCTGTATTTCACCCTGCCTTTCTTTTTTCTGACTCCATCTATATATTGGTTGGTCTTTGTATCAATTTCATTTTATCCTTCTTTCTTTGTTGTTCCTACTCTGTCCATGTCTCACGATTTGTCTCAGTCTCTTCCTTTTATTTTTGTTTTTCCTGCTTTGTCTCTGTCTTTGTCCTTCACCATGTCTCAGTCTGTTTGTCTCCATGTCTATTTCTTGCTATTGTTCTCTGTCTCTCTGGTCTGTCCATGTTCATGTTTGTGTCCTTCTTTGCGTATTCTTTGTCTTAGTCTTTTCTTTCTTTTTAGTGTCCTCTCGTTAGCTTTTATAATTCCACCTGCCTCTGCCTCTGTATTGGTCTCTGTCTCCTTCCCGCCTCGCTATTGAGATGTCTTTTGTCTGCTTGTGTTTTTTTTTTTGTCTTTTGCTGTCTGTCTCTTCACTTTTTGTCTTCCTGCGTCTCCAATCCTTTTAACTTTTCTCTCAGCTTTTCCTCCTTTCCTGCACAGTTTGTGTTTCCTAGGAAACTGGTGATACACTCCTCTCTGTCAGACAGGATGACCTTACCTGGCAGACACACACACACACACACACACACACACACACACACACACACACGCAGACACACACACACACACACACCCAAAATCACACACACAATATCACAGAGAGAGATCATAGCTCCAGGTCTACTCCAGGTCTATCACCATTTTGCCGCGCCCCTCCCTCCTCAAACTCTAGCACCTCAGTGCAAGCCATCTCTGCATATGATGTATGAAACTGAAAGTATGCTCTGTCAGCACAGACACACACACACAACAAACCTGCACACAAGTGTGTGTGTGTGTGTGTGTGTGTGTGTGTGTGTGTGTGTTTAACAAACTTGTTTTCCACTTCATTCAGAGAATGTCTATGCCCATTCAGTCCATCTATGGCAAAACGTTTGCTTAAGACAGACAGTATGGAGTATGTTGTCAGATCTTTAATTAACTAGCTTCCCCTGTTAGCTTTCAGTCACAAAGTTCACTTTTATTCTGTTGTGTATATTTGCTCCCAGTTAGCATCTAAGATAGCTGTTTACTTTGTTCAGTAAATTAGATTTTGCTGGCTGTGTTAGTGTTTTCATACAGAGTTAGATTTTACTCCTTCTGTTAGTTTATACGTTTACTCTGTATGTTAGCTTCGCTTTCACTCTGATTACTGACTCTCTTATCTTTAATTCTCTACCTTAGCTTTAACACAGATAGATTTCACTCTCTGAGCTGTCTTTTACTCTCATCATTAGTTTTACTATTCATGTTAGCTTTTCTTTAGGGAGTTAACTTTCACTATCATTTGGCTTGTATTCACTAAGTTAGCTTTTGCACTCTGGGGTAGCTTTCACTTACTAGTGAACGTTCACTAAGCTTTGAACCACTAGGATCTTTTACTAGGTTAGCTGCTGCTTGTTGGGTTTTCTCTATGTTAGCTGTATTAGTTACCTCTTACTCTACATTACTTAACGCTCTTTAAACAAATAGAACTACTATTCGGCAGACTGCTACTAGTGGCATATAGAACTGCTACTACCAGCATATGTAAGCTTAGCTGAGATATGTTAGCAACTTCAGATTTATAAGTAACACAATTATTGATGTTTGCATCAGAATCAACAAACATGCAAACTATGACTTATATACAAAGTCGGAGTCAAAGACAGATTTAATTTTATAGCACTTTTTACAATGGAGCATTGTCTCAAAGCAGCTTTACAATTGTATATTGTCTTCTCATATCTAAGGCCAGTCCCGAATCGGGCAAGCCTAGGGCAACAGTGGCAAGGAAAAACTCCCTAAACGTTATAAGGAAGAAACCACAGGAGGTCCAAGACTCAAAAAGGAACCCGACCTCCTTGGGTGGCTTTGATGCCTTGTGTAAGAATTCAACTAAGTTATCTAATTAATCAGATCATCCACTGTCCGTTGTATCAGTAGCTCCTCCTAGAGGGCGGGACAAGAACGATACCTGATTTATTACGAGCAAGAGCTCAACATGTGCTGAAACTCAAATTACCCTCAGCAGGTACACTTAGGTCATTTGCTAAACACGCACTGTGGGATTGTGACCCAGCATGTTGTGTACTGTCATTTTTTGTTACAAGTCTGTGTGTGTGAGTGCGCAAGGGAGTTTAAAGGGATTTCTCATTTGCAGCTGACGTGCGAGTGCTCTGTAGCCTAGTGCGGTGATTAACTGGAATGTAGGTCAGTGTGTATCGAGCAGCTTTAGATTAAACTGAACACACACATTGTGAATACACATGCATTGAAATGTGCAGTAACTACACACAACACAAGTCTGACACATTGGGACTTTGGTGCTGTGGCTAACACAAAGGGGCAAATGCAGTCTGCCAGTGTGTAGCGCTACACCGTGTTAATAAATATAGATGCTGGCTGCATTGAGAAGCATCACCACTTGCATGCAGACACACACACACACACACACACACACACACACACACGTGAACATACAAAGATGAATATGCATATTATACAGTATGCATGCACAGACATGCATGATTGTACACTCACATTAATGAATGCATGATGATTTTACACACACACACACACACACACACACACACACACACACACTGCAGAGCCGGCGTTCCCACCTCCTCTTGTTCTGCACCGTTTTTGCTTCCACGTTCTCTGACTTTGATCCCTCCCGTTCCTCCTTCTTCTGTCCCAGAACCTGTCCGTCTCCTCTTCCTCGTCCTCTTCCTCGTCTTCTTCCTCCTCCTCCTCTTCCTCTCTTTTCCTCTCTCCTCTTCTGCAGACGTTCTCAGCAGAATGGCGCACGTGCATCCGGACCGGCCGTCGATCAAACCTCGGGAGCCAATCCCTGTTTGCTGCTCTGCAAGTAGGAGTGATCTGGGTCTGGAGTGTACAAGTGTGTAAGTGTGTGTGTGTAGTGCATGTGTGTGTTTTGGAGCAAGGCCAATGCACTGCAAGCTATTTTTAGCCCCCGAGCAGAAGACTCCATTTTCTACTCGACAGAAACTGGGGTCTGGGTGAAAACATACCAGTGTGCATAAAGTGTTTATGCTATTTGTGCTTGTAAGAGACATTCTTGGTGTCTTGGTGACCTCTTTCTCCTCCCACACAATGGAAAGGCATCTGTTTGGGGTCTAAACAAAGTAAGCAGGTTGGAAAAAGTCATTCTCAGAGCTTCCTCAAACAACAAAAACAACAAATAACAAAAAGCCTAGAGACGTTTGTTACTGTTATACAATTCTGTGCAAATTTAAGTATAAAAAATTCTATTACAAATTTTCTCCCAACTGATTTAGCTAGCCAGAATGTAGCTGTTAAGTGTTACAGCGTTCTCACACTGTGTCAGTGTTTGCCTGTAAGACAGCTTCTTGAATCTCAGATTTCTTGGTAATCTTTTACATATTAGGTACAGTGGTGCATGTAGGTAGCGCGGTAGGTAGCACTGTTGGTTAACAGCAAGAAGGTTCTGGGTTCAATCCCAGGTGGAGCGGTCTGGGTCCTTTCTGTGTGGAGTCTGCATGTCTTTCCTGTGTCCAGGTGGGTTTACTCTGGGTACTCCGGTTTCCTCCCACAGTACAAAGAACTGTTTGTTAGGTTAATTGGTGTCTCTAAAGTGCCCCAGTGTGTGATTGTGTGTATGAGTGTGAGAGTGTATGTGTCCCGTGATGGATTGTCGCCCTGTCTAGGGTTGTTCCTGCCTTGCGTCGTATGTCGCCG
Source organism: Ancistrus triradiatus (assembly GCA_025084515.1). NCBI lineage: Eukaryota > Metazoa > Chordata > Actinopteri > Siluriformes > Loricariidae > Ancistrus > Ancistrus triradiatus. Next base: position 237,312 of record JAJAGP010000733.1, on the reverse strand, counting down.
GCTAGGCACCTGCTCTCCTGCGACCCTGTCCAGGATCAAGCGGATAAGAAAGTGAATGAATGAATGAATGACGAAACGTATGGGCATGTATGGGATGGTTTTCCTGTTTCATTACTGGGAATCACATGGTGATAATAAGGTTACAAAACGAAAGCACATTCTACTTGGACTCATTTCCAAGTTTACTTAGAGTAGCTGTGGTTTTGATACTTTTGGGCTGTTTTTGAACTTGTCGAAGGTGAAGGAGTCTGATGAATGGGAAGGTTCCTGTGGGTGTGAAAACTTTTGATTTGATGGAGGACTACTTTTAAACATTGATATATTCTGAAATTAAACGATCGTCTTGGTTTTTATGGTTTCTTTCCCATGTTTATGAAGTAGTTTTACATTTAGGTTGTCTCATAGTCAAGTGAATTGGGTTTGTTGCAGGAAAAAAGTTATTGAGTCTGACTGCTTCTTAGGCTAGCATTGCTTAAGTAAGGTAAATAGAATTTTAACTAAATCCAACATGGGAAAAATCTGCCCTTAACCTCCTGAGACCTCGCGTCCCCACATGAGGACATGACGTTTTGAGTTTGCTGCTCCTCATTCTTCATTCTGCTTAACTCAGTCCTCATTTATAGACATTCTTGAGCAATTCACAGAAACAAAAATACGTCCTGTTTCAAAGACGGTGCTCAGTTTTTATACATAAAATAAAAAAATCAGAGCTTCGAGGAGGATAATGATTTCTCAAGAGGTTAATTTATGACCGATTCTCAATTCACTCAATAAAATGAGTAGATACTCCCCATGGATAAATACCAGATATCTGGATGGGACTAGGGGTCTCAAAAACCCACACCAACCCCAGTATTTAGGAATGACTGTTGCTAAATTTTATTTTAAAGACTATAATATCAGCGGAAATGGTACATCAGTGGTGCAGAGGCAAATTCCTAGCCCGCCACTATGGTAACCCAGGTTAGAAATCCAGCGGTGCCTTCCAACCAGGTCGGGAGTCAGGGATATTGACATTTATTCAACTGATACAATCCAAGCAATTGGCAGAGATTTGGACCTTCTGGCCCACAGTCCAGTTCTTTTACCACTGAGCCATCACAGATTTATTGGTGCAGCACCATGGACCCCTACCTAGCCCTGTGATGAGCTGGCATTGCTCGTGTGCACCCTGCGTCCTGTGAATTCGAGTACACCCTCTGGACCCTGACCAATATGTGCTTTTATGTTCTGTTATAAATATACAGGATCTATTCTTATATTTATTGTGTCTATTATTCAGAAATACGACCTCATCTCTACTGTACAGACACGCAAACACACACACGCACAAACACACCCACACACGCTCACTCATTCTCTTGCTGTGTGTGCATGGAGTGCGAGACAGATTCCAGCAGCCACTCGTGCTGCCCATAGCAACAGCTCCAGTGCTGCTCTGCCCCTATTGGATGAGTGGTAATGTCTGTGATGGGATTTCAACCAATCGGACAGCCTGTCTGGCTGAGCTGGGGTTCCATGATCACCATAGAAACAGGAGGACACACTGGAGTCAGTCAAACATGGAGTAAGCACAAACACACACAAGCGTGCGAGAAAAGCTATTACGAACTCTAACACAATAAGTGTGTATTGTAAACCGCATGCTCAGGTAATTTGTAATAAAGTGTACACAACTGATGTGTATTTGAGGGTGTGTGTACACAATCAGCGTGTCTGCAATAGCACATTCAGCGTTTGCATCCGGAAGTGTGTGTCTGCACATTTACTTTTCGTTCGAGAATGTGTGTGATCAAAAATGTACTGGAGAGTCTGTACCTGTGTATCCTCGCGTGTATGTGTTTGCATAAATTAGTGTGCGTTGGAGAGTGTCTCTGCATAATTAGTGTATATAACAGAGAGAGAGTGTGTGTGTGTGCGCGTCTACATGGAGAGTGTGTGTACAGTGACTGTGTATGGGATGGTGTGTTAGTAAAATAAGTGTGCATTGGAGGGTCTGTTTCTAATACTGTGTGTGTGTGTGTGTGTGTTACAAAGCCTCTCTGCAGTGAGGGTGTAAAAATTCCCTCATGAGATTTCACATCTGGAACAAACTTCTGCTGAAATGCATGGCACATGTAACACACACACACACACACACACACACACACACACGAGAAGGAGAGAGTAAATGTAGAGGACATTTTACATCAGATTCTGTTGTGGTCAGCGTAAAATGAGATGGTTTGTACCAACAGTCAGTTACAATGTTAAAGGAATTTTTTTTAACCACAAACTAAATTCTGGCCCAGATGTTTTAAATCAGACAATACATGTTTAGTGTAAGCTGTTAGTTTTGCACTGAATACACTGCAGGTAAAAGCAGTCCAGTCTTACATTTCCCTCACACGTGACACAGATTTGTTTCTATAATGTCATTGTGAACAGCAAAACAACTCAACCTCTCCAGTTCTGATCTGTTCCACTTTCATATGTGGTCCTGAAATCTGATATGTGGCCCCATTCTGAATGGCCAGATCAGAATTCAAGCCTTGCAGTTCATCTCATTGGGGTGCCTTGATGTAGTTGGGCATGCAAACATAACAAAGGCCTTGGCAAAACGTATGGACATGGAAAGAAACCATGAACAAGATGCAGCACTCACTACTGAGTTTTAAATTTTAACTGGAACCAAATTCAGTACAATAGCTGTTTTGTGGATTAGGTTTCCATGGCCAAGCAGCCAAGTATGAGATCACCGTGCATCCAAGAGTGGTGTAAAGAATCATCACTAGACTGTCAACGAGCAGTGATGAATCTAGAAAACGTCATTAGAGACTACCTGTATGAATGTACTAACTGTAAATGTTAGCAGGGGGAAATGGAACAACTGTATAATTCTGGTTTCGTAGTTTGTGATTTTGTCCATTTGTTCCAGTTCCGGGAGTTTTTTATGCTAATGACTCTATCTGTAATTTAATTGTATAGACTTCAAACTATAGATGTTGTTGCAAAGTGAGCAGTACATGAGCAAGCCACCCTATGAATTTAGAGATGATCCTTTTCTGTTTATAAAAGAAATGGTTTGGTGAGCTTGGAACCATATGGAAGCACTTAACTGGCTTCTTGAAGATCTGAAACCCATGCAGCACATTTGGGATGAACTAAAAGGTTTGAAGTCCACAAACTTTTGGCTATGTTGTCTTCCACTCATATGCCCCCATTAAAATGCTGTTCCATCGTTATGAATGCGTTACGACACCGTATGTACATAACCTTGACATATTGCCACCAAACAGTCAGATATCACACATGGAACCTGAGTGTGAGACCATGGCCAATTAAAAACTGATCCTATTGGTCAGATCAGTGTAAGAGCTGCCTTGTGTTAGTGGTGATTGGCTCTGCGAGCCAGCCCTACTGAGTGGCACGAGACTACAGATACAGCTGACTCTGTAACACACTGTAACACAGACACGCTTGTATTGTCGAGGGTGGAAAACGTCCAGCTGGCTATTAGACAACTGGGAGAGAGAGAGAGAGAGAGAGAGAGAGAGAGAGAGAGAGAGAGAGAGAGAGAGAGAGAGAGAATAATATAATGTAATGCTAACCAAGACTGCCACCTGGTGTTGTAGTAGAGGCAAACAGATGGCCATTATAACACAAACCTATAACTTTGAGGAACCTAACTGAACACATTGCATTTTGAAGGCAACAAAATCTGTCCAGATCTATGCAATCTGAAGGTTAATATCATATTATATTTTAATGTTGCTCATACTGCTATATAATGTAGAAGGTTTTGAATGTTTGTGCTGCAATGCAGCGCAGTGCCCCCTGCTGAGTATGGGGCTGCCTAGTCACGGTGCTAACCTCTGTACACCGTAGAAAGCGCCTACTATGGACACGCAGATGTTAGTACTGGACCTTGGTACAATGGAGGAACGCGGTCTGGTCCGATGAGTCTCGTTCTCTTTTCCATGTTATAGCACGAGGTTGCACTGCGGGTAGAAGACGCGTTGGTAGAGGGAATGATGATACTGGGAAATCCTGCTGGGAAATCCATAGTCTGGGCGTTCTTGTGGACGTTGATTTTATGCACATCTTTGATCTAACCATCGTTTTGCAGCAGCTACCTTTCACCCACATCGCATGTGTATTGTTTTCACTATAAACAGATCCAAGAGTGACTTTGTGTACTGGACAAAATGATGCCGATATGCATATTTTACGTTATTTCAATATTTTATTCATGTACACTATTCTTATATGCTATTGTTTTATATTCTCTATTGTACTATACTTTTCATAATATTACAATACCTGTAATTGATCAGTCCATATATTTTTTTAATATATGTTCTCTCTGTTAATATTTATTTAGCTTCTGTTTATTTAAATTATTACTATAATATTAGTTTAATTCTTACATATAATATCTGAGGCGCCCAAGGAGGTTGGGTTCCTTTTTGAGTCTTGGTCTTACCAAGGTTTCTTCCTTATAACTTTTAGGGAGTTTTTCCTTGCCACAGTTTGGGCTCGGGCTTAGATAATCGAAGACAGAAATGGAGGCGGTGCCTATAGAAATAAACCTGACTTTGACTTTAAATACAATCTCTTTTTAGCAAACTAGCGCACAGCTGCACTTCTGCTTGCCGTGTTGAAGGGACAGGAGGAAGCTTGAAGGATGTGTGTTTACATTTGTTTGCTTTTTGCCTTTAACCTCCTGAGACCTCACGTCCCCACATGAGGACATGACGTTTTGGGTGAGCTACACCTCATACTTCATTCTGCTAAATTCAGTCCTCCTTTGTAGACACTCTTCTTCATTTCACAAAAACAAAAATACCTCCTGTTCAAAGACGGTGCTCAGTTTTTATACATAAAAAATCAGAGCTCCAAGGAGGGTAAGGAGGTCTCAAGAGGTTAAATTTAATTGATAATCGGTCTTAATAACTAATGTATGGTACTGGTCATAAAACCAAGTAACGTTCTCACTGTATCCAGTCACTGCAACATACTTGCTATGGTAATATTTCTACAGTAGGGGGCAGAATGAGACCGCGACTACTTTTCAGATTTCCATCATCGTTGCAGATTCCAGACTTGTCTCATTACTGCAGAGAATTCCTTAAAGTGAACTAAAACGAAGGCTGTTGTATGAGGTTATATAGTGATGTAGGAATAAATATATTTTGGTAATTAAACGCCGTTTTATATGTTTGAGTAAACTAGCTTGCTACAAGGCTAGCGTAACGATGCTCACAAGTGTCACTTATGTATGCTGTGTAAATGTTTCATATTTAAAACAAAATAACTGTTTTTTAAGCAGTGCTGTAACTAACAGCATAATTGTCGTGGAGAAAAGAAAGAAAACCAGAATTGCGAATGGAGTATAATTCGTATAATTCGTGGGTGTAGAATCTTTCACGATTTTAATAGACAATGATAGGGATATTCTTTTCTGAAAATGGACAGTGTGGTTACGTTAAAAGTCCCCGGGTTAAAAACGTGGAGAAAAAATACAGTTTTACCGAAGAAACTTGACATGTTTCTTCAAATACGTCAAGCTGAGCAGCTGTAGCTTTAAAGGCTTTTCTTAAGTTCCCAACAGTGGCAGGGGATTTAAACTCATAACCCCCCAATTAGCTCCAGATCCTTAACCACAGTCCATATACAAATATATATACATTGGAGCTGCATACATCTCATCCATCTAATGCAGGAGTACAATTGTTTTTCTCTCTGCTGAGCTATACACACATGCACGGATGTGTATTTGCGGCACATGATAAGGTAATTAACAGCTGTGGATTGTGAGTGATGGTTTTATGAATGACAGACAGAGCTGTTGCTGTTGTCATGGTAGTGCAAGAGAGAGAAACCCCTGAGGAAATGAAAGAGAAAACCTCTTCAGCATCCAGACTCGCTCTTGACCTTCAGAGTAAATGAGAAGCAGATGCACACATTCGCATGCACGCGCACGGACTTGCCCACACACACACACACACACACACACACACACACGGCATATTCTTGTAATACTATCTGTATCTAAATCATCAAAAAGCATGCACCAGCTGCAAGGCATAAAAATATCCTGACCACAGCAAAGTTCCTGCATGCACCAAATGTCATTTTTTGTCGTTTTTTTTTTTTTTTTTTTTTTGGTTGTTTGACATTGTGACATGTTATTAGAAATAGATGTATATACCAAGAAGATTTGTTCACAAATTATTTGTAGAATGGTGCACTAATTCAACAAATTAGCTCTATGCATGTTCACATGCATGATGAAATCAGCAATTAAAACTTTCCACAGATAACACCAGCTCACTCAATACAGTACTTGTAACAGTGTGCATCTTAGAGTGTTATTAATTTTGGAAAACAACCCCTGACTCATGCAGCAAGTCAACATCCAGATACTGGCCCTACATAAAGCTTAGCGGTCACAACAACTGCATTTAATCATGGGATCTTTTGTACTGATTTTCACGCTGCCGTTAACTGTGTAGCAAATGCCACCACCTAGTTGATAGGAGTTGCTGACCTGAACGTTAGCATTTACTGGGGATAAAACCTCTGTTAACTGTGTTTCCTTAACTCAGAAAGACCATACTGCTGAAAGAGGCCACTGCCATTAGGGAATACCGTTGCCGTGAAGAGGTGTACTTGGTCTGCAGCAATGTTTTGAATTGCAACAGTGAAATTACGTTCACTCAGGTTTTAGCAAGTAAATAAATCACAAATGACATCATTTTTGTTTAATGCTTGGCTTCATGAAGCATACCTCAAGTTTTTTTCAGATCAAGTAGTGGAAAAGCATGGAATCACCTTAGTCTGAAAATGCAAATTAGTCTCCAGTTAAAAGGGAGTGCTTACAGACCTTAATGTGCCATTGGACTTAGTTAATCGAAAGAAAACATGGCCTCAATATGAGACTGTCCGTTCATACACTGTAAATGTCTATGAACACAGAATGTGGCAAAACATGTTGATTGTTCCCAGTCAGCTGTGTCTAAAATTTGGTGCAAGTATAATGAAAACGAGAAGATTATAAAAGGAAAACATACAGATAGACAAAGTAATATGTCCAAGGGTCAGAATATATAAACATAAAAATAAAAAGAAGAAAATGCCAAACAAGATAAACAAATGGGCGGAAACAGGAGTCAATGTTTGTGACAGAACTGTAGGAAATGGGCTGAATGAAATGGGATTACATGTAGGAAAAGCCAAACGAAAATCAGCACTTACACCTAACGTCACAGAAGAAAGCAATGTTACGTTGGGCTAAAGAGGTGAAAGTGATGTTCAGCAATGAATCATGAATCTGCACTGGCTGAGATGACGAAGCTCTACATTTTGTCTGGTCCCTTTCTAATGAAACCATATCAATCAAATTTCCTCACCCATTTATGATACGGGGTTGCATGTGAGGTAAAGGACCAGGGATATGGTAATCATTATTTCAAAAGTCAGTGCACAGGTGTAAAATGATGTTTTGGAGACTTTTTCTCATTCCACTGATAGAAAATATTAGGTGATGATGAGGAAAAGCAGATCAACTCAAGGACATGGGCAGCAAACAGTCTGTATCTCAAACCCATTTATGATGGAAATTTTAAAAACTAGTCCATTTCATCGCTCCATCCTGCAAAGCTGATCTGTCAGCCACTATTCCAGAAAGTTGGAACCAGCTGGATGTGGAATAGGTTTTCATTAGTGCCGCATATCCATGCTGCAAAGAATTCAGGCCTGAGGGGGAGCAACAAAGTACTTATTGTGATTTTTTTGGGGGGTTGATGATTCCATTTTTTCCTCTTCTATTCCATTGAGTGGTTCCATATTTTTTTCCTCCACTCGATCTGGAGAAAATATGCCATCAATTAACATAATTTAATTTGTTTGTGATAAGCTTAATGAACCGGAATGTTCATCTGTTAACATAAAAAAATGATTGATGTCATATCTGCGATTTTTTGTGAAGTCAAAAGCTGGATGAACATTGTCTAAAAGTGCTGATTCTGTATGTTTTGCCAGGGATACTAAGTAGCAGGCAATATAGGAATTTGAGGATATATGGTTCTGAGAACATACAGGGTGAATACAGGGTATTAGAGAATAGAGATCTGAGAATGTATGATTCTGCAAACACAGGACCATGGGAATATAGGATTTTGGGGGTAAATGGTTCCAGCAACACAGGGCTCTGCTGACATAGTGTTCTGAGAATACAGGATCCTGCCAACACAGTAACTGGGCATACTAGAATAGGCCTTCATGAACACATCATCTGGGGAATTTAAGGCTCGGTGAACATAAGGCTCTAGGACCACAGGCTCTGGAAATACAGGACCCGGGGTGGGAAGCTGTGTTGTACAAACAGCTCAACAGGCTAGAGAAGCAAATCTCCGTATCTAATCTGCATTGTGGGACAGTGAAAACATGTGGTGTTGTTTTTCGATTCCGAAACGTCAGACTGCAGATCCGTATGTTCGCTAATTAAATTCTAGTCAGGGAGGCACATTTGTTGTGTTTTTTTTGCCTCCGTCGTGTCACCACGCTCAGATCAGACCTGCTGGATGGGGAGAGGTGGCTATCTCAGTCTGCCTCACACATCCTGCTGACAGGACGACTTTCGAACTCGACGAAAACACACACTGAGGGATGCGACAACATTCAGACACCAGCTGCTATTGATCTACAGGAAAACCACAACTCGTTGCCTTTAAGCTAATAAAAGCTAATCTGATTTTTGGTGCCTTGGCATGAGCAACATGAAAAATGTAATACTTTTCTTATCTATAGCAGATACAGAACTAATAAAGTTGGCTCTAATTCTGGCAACACAGAAGGTTGTGAGGGTTTGTCACTAATGCATTTAAAACTTGTATTGCCTATTACAGGATAATGGACCTTAGAGAAGCTAACAAGCTGTATATTGATTATGAGAACACTTGCCTTGATTTCAAATGTGTTGTGTAGACCTGTCCAGCTCAGCACTTTGTAATATTAGTTCTCCCTGTGGTCACACGCACATGACCACACGCGCACACACACACACACACACACACACACACACACACACACACACACATACACAATGTAAACACAGGCGTTGTGTCAGGAGTCTTAATTAGGACAGCAAGCCAAATGTCAGATAAAATCCCTCTTAAACCGAGCCTTAATGTTTTAAACACCTGATATCTCTTGGGTGAAAGTCTCGCTCTGTGTGTGTGTGTGTGTGTGTGTGTGGCTGGACAAATCCTTATTATTGTTAGCTCAGTGATTTTTTACAGTTCATTGGTGCCAGTCCATTGCAGGGCGTCAGTGACTCACACCTATAGAGAATCAACCAACTGGCAAGTCTTTGGGAAGCAGGACACAATTAGAGTACACCAGGTGAACCTGCCAAACTTCATACAGACAGTACTTGGAAGGTTTAAACATGTGGCTTGTTTTTTTCTTCTGCAATCTGTGTTCATCCTCCTGTTCCCTAGGGGGAGCTATCCTCATTCTGGGCTGTTGTGTCTTGCTAAGGTGGGGCACTTCCTACATCCTTATCCTGTGTGACCCATTTCTAAATGGTGTGTGCTGTGCATTTGAATTGTGGGTGTGTTTGAGTTTGTGTAATCATTGGTGTTTGTATAAATTGTGTTTGGTTCCACTGCTGGAAGGGGGTAAGTCCTGCTTTCTAGTTTGGGTAGGTGGGCAGTTAGGGGACTGTTTTGTGTGTTTAGGTAGATGTAGTGTGTGTGGCATTACTGTTGCTGTGTTTGTTTTCTTGGCCTAAACTGTTTTGTCAGTGCTTTTTTCTGGTTGGGGCACACAGGGTCTGGAGGCTATTCAGGAATTGAGGGTTTGGAAGGTGTCACTTTTTCAGCATTGGAGGATTCCCTCTCATCTTTCCTTCTCTCTCTCTCAGACATGGCCAATCTTGGTACAACCAGGGTTCGAACCTGGGTCACCAAAGTGGTGGGCTAGCGTATTACACTTCTTCACCACCCCTGGAGGCTTTGCCGATGTTCTAAAAGAACAGCACGACCTCTGTTTTATTCGTTTTGTAAATCATAATTTGATCAAAGTATTGCAGTGTAGAGCTCTTAATGCCTGACGTCACGGCTTCGGTTTGTTCTTTTATTCTCGCGGCAGCATTCTGACTGAGCTGCAGCTATCCAGAAAAAACGAGGAGGATAAAAAAAAGCAAAATATCATCTGTCAGTAAAAGGTCAAATATCCATCATCCGTCTTTTCCCAGCTCAATGGAGAGATCATAGGAGGAAGATAAACGGATGGTCAGGACTAAAGCTGTCCTTTGGTTTTCGTTTTCTCCTTCTGCACGCATGCAAAATACAGATTGTAGTTCGAATATGCGTGATGTTTTCTTTTATTTAATACCAAGTTCTGACTTGAGCTGTTTACTTGTATTATAAACTGTACTTGCAAGGAGTATATCAATGTTGTCCTGTATTGTAAATAAACGATTGCAGCCCAAAACTAACTCCAAGTAGCTTCCACAAAGCGTTCCATGTTAATATGGTACTGATTAGTTTGGTTAAACCCACATGATCTGCCACATCCTACGTCCAACGAGCATCACCGCACATATTAATAGAGCAATTAGAGCTTTTCAACATGGCCAAAGTATCCCATTACCTCGAGCCTGCTACGTTCACACTTTGCATCAGAAACGAACATAGAACAGGACATGGACACACACACAGAGTGAGCTGCCAGCTGCAATACCAGGATTTAATTGCAGTAGACATATGGGAAAGTGTGAATGTGTGGGTTCAGCTCCAACTAGAATTGACATTGGTCCATGCAACACGGTTACATAATGTTAATTTGAACGCAGATCTGCTTTTAGTAACAGGTTGAAATGCCACATTTTCATCCAAACAGAGCAGATGGGATAATTAAAAGTCTCTTAAATCTGGCAATTTCCTACACGGGGGTGGGGCTTAATGTATATGGTGGTGGAGCTAAGTACGCGTCCAGTGTTATCGGGTAAATCGGTTGCGCAGGGTCCTGCTAGGGGTAGCAACATTGCCAGGGCATAGGCAAGATTGTACCCTGAACCGGGCTTATTTAATATTGAAGTGGGCGATCTTTGTAGACGTAATAGCTGCAACTGTTACTTAGTCAGGGATGAAAAACCGCGTGCACGCGTGTGTGTGTAAGTAGTTGCGCTGGGACGTATTATCTCCTATTTAAACTGATTTCAGGCCCTGCAAGGCACACCACCCACACGTACTCTGATTCAAGCAGCATAACACACACACACACACACACAAACGGGTGTATTCTGGTGATCAGAGTGATTAGAGAGGAAAGTAGGACGCAGCTGGAGAAGAACAAAATGAGATAAGTGCTGAACGTCTCACATCTGCTCGTCTCCATGGAGATCCCTCACCCGTCCCTCATCCTGTCTGTATCTCCCTACATCTCTCTCTGTCTGTCTCTCTGTCTTTGTCTGCCTCCGAAGGTCGGTCTCTCCCCGTTCGTCTCTGTTTGTCTCTCTCTCTATCTGACTTTGCCTGTCTCTTTGCGTGTCTCTCCATTCATCCTTCTCTATCTATCAGCCTGTCTCTGTCTCTGAGTGTCTCTATCTCTCTCTGTCTGTGTCTGCCTGTCTTTCACTTTTCCTGTCCTCACCTGTCTCGCTATCTGTTTGTGTCTATCTCCGCCCGTGTTGCTTGTATATCTTACTCCTCAGGTTCACAAAACCCTGTTTATTGCACATTGTTGTAGGGTTTGTGAATCTCACTGCATTTAATGTTACACACAAGCCAATCAGAGTTTGGCACAAAAAACTACGAAAAAGTAGGACCAGAGGTAGTTTTGATACCAAACCCCCATAAATCTAGAGATATTTAGGTTTTGACATTACCGCAGGAACTTGTGTTCCCAATAGTCGTTAATACTTTATTATACAACTTTATTATACATTATTATACAACTGTATCATACTTTAATATACATTATATGTTCTGTTAATTCCAAAAATATTTGGACTGCGTTAGTAATTACCTGTTGTCGACCACATTTTGTAATGTGCCTGTTCTTTCCCAGCCATTCGGTTCTTGCGTTTTCTCCGCTCCTTTGTAGCTGCAACTTGCTGTACCTTTCCTTGAATATAAAAGATATTTGACTCGTATGAAATCAGCTGGCAAAATCAGTCTCAGATTTTATTGTCCAAAGCATTTTTTGGGCCAACAGGAGGTTCGTATGAGCTTGCTGTGTGAATGTGTGTATGTGGAGAGTTGATTCATACACACCTTAACACATTAAAATCCTAGAGGTGATATGAGTAACACTGACAGTGTGATGCTCGTTAATGCCCATGGCTTCTTTCGGCAGGGTAACACCCTTTCCACACTGCAAACATTGTTCAGAAAGGGTTTGAACATGACCAATAGTTCCCCTGGCCTCCAAACTCCTAGATCCCAATCCGATTGAGTATCTATGGAATGTCAACAAACAAGTCTGGTCCATGGAACCTCCACCTCAGAGGACTTTAAGGCTCGTCTGCTAATATCTTGATACCAGATATCACAGACCAAGTTTAGAGGTCTTGTAGAGTCTAGAAGTGGACAGGTCAAAGCCTTGGCAGCATGAGGAGAACCTACACCATGTTAGGCAGGTGGTTTTAATGTCCAATCTCGCCAATCTCTGATTGGTGTTTATCACATATCAAGATTTAGATGTGAGAAAGGAATGCTCTAAATATATGGAGCTATTATAGGTATGGCTGGATCATGGATGATACTTTCAAAAGAAAAACAACAGACATGTGGTGCAGTTGCACTTACTGTTATTATTTTACTTTAGCCGTGTTTTGAGATCCTGAGAATCTTTTTTTGATTACTGATTTTACCCATATCTTAGGTTCCACTGTGTGTTCAAAAAGTGATTAGGATTTAGGTTCTTCATTTAGCTTATCCCACCCCTACACACACACACACACACACACACACACACACACACACACACACACACACACACACACACACTACTTACGCCTTAATCTTCTGTTTCAATTTAATCAGTATCTCTTATTCTATTACGTTCTGGCTCCGGTATCAGGAGACACTCGGGCGTCTTTTCAATTTTCACTTTACTTGGCAGCAGCAGTTGGAATAATAAATTTCTGGTGAAGTTTTCGTCTTTGTAAGTAGTAGGTCACAAACTCGTGCTCACACCGTCCCGCCAGGTCTCTCTGCGGGCAAACAGGTGCCACTTTCATGTGCCAACTGCAGGTTTCGGATGAGCACTCAGAGTCAGAGTCAGTAAGGAAAAAGATAATCTGCAGACCATAAGAAACATCTCACCACAACACGTTTTGCAAGGAAACGCATTGGCATTTTGATTACATCTGCTTATGTGTTTACATCGCAGGTCTGATGTCGACCAGAAGCAGCCGGTGATGGTTCTGATTGCTCAGCGCTGAGTTCCCTGACTTTCCCAGCGAATATCATTTGCAATTTACATGAATGTGGCCGTGATTGTGAGCGTGAGCTGATTTGCTCTCTGATTGCGCCATTGTTCGGCGACTCGCGGACCCTGATCCGATCCGAGGAGCTCGCACAGGAACTCGGGGTTCCAGAAAAATAGCTGTATTTCAAAACCCTAGTGCTGACGTAGATATGTATAGATTCATCAGCCATCAGCTATCAAACACGAATACAAAATAAGCCATCATTTTACACAGTATTTTATATATGCATATTTGCACTTATACTGGTCAGTGTCATGGAATGTCTGGCACCTATCCCTGCAGAACACAGGCCGCAGGTGGAAACGGGTGGGGCACCAGTCCATCACGTTCCCTGATATGTGCGGTGTATTAGTGTATTATAGATTGCAGCACCACTTGAACGCCAGAAATGATCCTACGAGGTGTGTCGGAGCACACTTTTAGCTTTGCATATTTTAAATGGTTGTCCTGGTACCAAATTAAAGCAAAGCAAAACATCCAGTTTTACCCCTATTTATCCTGGTCAGAGATTGTGAGGGGGAAGGTCTGGAACCTAACCTGGAAAACACTGGGCCAGTCCAAACCAGGCTCTCATGAATTGCTGTGTCCTGGAACTGAGAGCCACCAGAGTATGGATCAAAATATGTCATTGTATTTTAGAATAAATAACAATAACGTATTGAGAAGATATGCTTCAATCTGTTTTATGCAGTACCTTGGCAAATATCAGTCGAGATCTCACATAGCTTCAGTTGTTTATTGTAAGATCATTTTCAAATTGTTGAATCCTTTGCACTCATTGTGAGCGATAAAGTGGTAAAGTAATAGTAACGCTAGAAGTAAGCACTGGACTAGTCTAACAATAGAACTGATAATACCCAGACAGCACAGGCACGCCACCACAGTGCCACGTTCCATTTGCAGTGTCTCCACGACACTGAGCAAATGATCTAATACAGACGCCTTAGTGATGAATTTGTAGTCATAACACAGACGTCACAGTGTCGTACCTGCACTATTTAGGTGTGAGAATGATCTTGTAATGACAAACCGGATACCTTCGCCTATGTAAGACGTTTTATTGTACGAAGTTCTAGTTGAATCGTAAATGTGCGTCGTGCGAATCCTCTCCAAAACATAAAAATATTTGGATGGCGTTAATGAACCACAGTGTGGTGTCACGCAAATCTCTGTGTGTGTACGGTTTGATGGGTTGTTTTTGTGATCAGTCAGCGGAGCTTTGAGCTAAAGCACCAGGCTGGATTTGTTCTCGCACTTTGTGTGCGATTTAGCAGCTGGTAGCATAGCCATGGCTACAGGCTTTCGGTTCAGACAGGTGCGGTAGAACAATGGCTAGGTCAACTATGCTTGGCTTTATCCAGCTGCCCGTGTGTGTACGGGGTTTATGCGATGATGGGTTCCTCCATCGTCGTCCGTCATCACGTAAGAGCATAAACACTGGAACTGTGTCAGTTATACAACAGCAGCTCTGAACGCCAGGTATTAGCATGAACAATGGAAAAAAGAAGCTTTTTCTGTTCATGCCGTTCAGCTCACGCTCTGTTTACACAGCAAATAAAGATGTGTGTGTGTGTGTGTGTGTGTGTGTGTCTACCTTAAAATACACACATGTAGCATAGCTTAGAGCTTAAAGCTTAATTTCAGAACCATAATTATGAGGATTATATGATATAAATTGTTTTCCTTTAACAAATATAAGAGCTACTTGTGGCACTCGGGTGGTGGGGCAATCTAATATGACTATGATGGGAACCCAGGCTCGAGTCCTGACAGTGCCTTTCGGTGCAGTTGGGCTTCATGTGCAGACACTACAGTGATGTGAAAAAGTGTTTGCCCCCTTCCTGATTAACTATTTTTTGCATGTTAGTCACACTTAAATGTTTCGGAACATCAAACGAATTTAAATATTAGTCAAAGACAACACAAGTAAACATAAAATGCAGTTTTTAAATGAAGGTGTTTATTATTACGAGAACAAAAAATCTAAACCTACATGGCCCTGTGTGAAAAAGTGATTGCCTCCTAAACCTAATAACTGGTTGTTCCGCCCTTTGCAGCAACAACTGCAACCAAGCGTTTGCGATAACTTGCAATGAGTCTTTTACAGCGCTGTGGAGGAATTTTGGCCACTCATCTTTGCAGAATTGTTGCAATTCAGCCACATCGGAGGGTTTTCCAGCATGAACTGTCTTTTTGAGTTCATGCCACAGCATCTCAATAGGATTCAGGTCAGGACTTTGACTAAGCCACTCCAAAGTCTTCATTTTGTTTTTCTTCAGCCATTCAGAGCTGGACTTGCTGGTGTGTTTTGGATCATTGTCCTGCTGCAGAACCCAAGTTCGTTTCAGCTTGAGGTCATGAACAGATGGCCAGACATTCTCCTTCAGGATTTTTTGGTAGACAGCAGAATTCATAGTTCAATTTATCACAGCAAGTCTTCCAGGTCCTGAAGCAGCAGAACAGCCCCAGACCATCACACTACCACCACCATATCTTACTGTTGGTATAATGTTCTTTTTCTGAAATGCTGTGTTACTTTTACGTCCGATGTAATGGGACACACACCTTTCAAAGAGTTCAACTTTTGTCTTTTGTCTTGTCTTGTTTTTGTCCACAGAATGCTTTCCAAAAAGTCTTGAGGATCATCAAGATGTGTTCTGGAAAAATTGAGACGAGCTTTAATGTTCTTTTTGCTCAGCAGTGGTTTTCGTCTTGGAACTCTGCCATGCAGGCCATTTTTGCCCAGTCTCTTTCTTATGGTGGAGGCATTAATATTGACCTTAACTGAGGCAAGTGAGGCCTGCAGTTCTTTGGATGTTGTTGTGGGGTCTTTTGTGACCTCTTGGATGAGTCGTCGCTGTGCTCTTGGGACGATTTTGGTTGGCTGGCCGGTCACTCCTGGGAAGGTTCACCACTGTTCCATGTCTTCGCCATTTGTGGATAATGGCTCTCACTGTGGTTCGCTGGAGTCCTAAAGCTTTAGAAATGGCTTTATAACCCTTTCCAGACTGATAGATCTCAATTACTTTCTTTCTCAATTGTCCCTGAATTTCTTTGGATCTCAGCATGATGTGTAGCTTTTAAGGATCTTTTGGTGTACTTCACCTTGTCAGGCAAGTCCTATTTAAGTGATGTCTTGATTGAGAACAGATGTGGCAATAATCAGGCCTGGGTGTGGCTAGAGACAGTGAACTCAGGTGGGTGATAAACCATAGTTAAGTTATGTTTTAACAAGGGGGGGCAATCACTTTTTTTTCCCAGAGGGACATGTAGGTTTGGATTTTTTTCTCGCCTAATAATAAACACCTTCATTTAAAAACTGCATTTTGTGTTTACTTGTGTGTTGTCGTTGACTAATATTTAAATTGATTTGATGTTCCGAAACACTTAAGTGTGACAAACATGCAAAAAAATAGGAAATCAAGAAGGGGGCAAACATTTTTTCACACTACTGTATGACCCTGACCAGGAAAAAGTGTGAAAAAAATCTTCCTAAACCATATGTTGTTCACGGGTTTTTAAAACAAGACCAACACCTCATGTTAATAAAGACCCCCCGGTGGTTTTTCCGTCGTTCTCACGCCTTTCAGGCCATGAGAAAGCTCAGGCCTTTCTGTGCTAAATATTGACTCACAGAGACACGCAGTGCCGTTTTGTATTCTTTAACATCCTCTAACTGTGTTTAACCTGCTGTGTTCAGAGCAGAGAGACACTCTGGGTTATTACTGTGTACACACACAATACAAACACCCCACACTGTGGACACGGACATAAAGCTGTTCACCCGAACAAAAGATGAGACGTGAGACGACCTTTTCCTCACCGTAGGCTCTTTAATGCTACAAGGTTTGATTCTTCTAGCAACACGATGGCTCCTAATTAAAATGTACAGTTTTATAAATGGAACTTGCGTCCTGAAGGCTTCGTAATAACTTTAGCAGCGAATCCGAAGCCAGACCTCTAGGTTTTGTTCTAGATTTCTGATTAAAAGTTAACACTGAGGACTGATCTCAGGAGGCCAGTGCGGGTCAGAGGAAAGGAACGTGGGTGAGGATTCATCATGAAGTTTCTCTCCTACACAGGTTACTGTTTAACCACACTTAATTAAATCTCTCTACAGTCACCGGTTTTTGTCTCTGCCCCGTTTTGAAAGGTCAATCTGTCCCGGTAAGGCATCGTCACTCTGATTAGCTCGTTAGATCATCCAGTCCAACTCTAAACTTAGAAGCTCTGCTGATAACGAGTGCCCGATAACGAATCTTCAAAGCAAAGCAACGTCTGACGTTATGCTCATGCACTTTTATCAGAACGTAAGCACTTGCGTTACTTCATCAGAATCCTCCGCACTTCTGAAAGGCTTTCAACTACATCCTGGAACGTAGAATTCATCTCACGTTTTGGATGGAGCTGAGAGCAGGACAGTCAGATTCTTAATCCAAGCCCTTTCCCGGATGGTTGCCTCAGCATTATTCTCTACGTTTTAATTGTTTATTGTAGCATTATGATTTCCCTTCCCTTCAACTAAAGCCAAACCTTCAAAAACAGACCAAACTGTACAGTAGTCACTGTGTTATTGTTCTAAGGCCGGTAAAAACCATATGTACGAAGCTCCTGTTCAGCCGTTCTTATGCTGACATTGCTTCCAGGGACAGGTTCCTGCACCCAAGAACACTCGGCAGTCTCATTCTGGGAATTTGTGTGGTTTGTACAAGAGCTGTTGTTGTTCCTTGATGTTTTCACATTATAGTAAGAGCATGTACAGTTGCTCTGAGCAGCTGGAGCAGAACTATCCATCCACCCATTTATTACCTGTTATGACCTACCTGTTTGTCTGTTATTTGGCTGTCTATCTATCCAGTGTGTCTATTTATCCATCTTTATCTTTCTACTGGTCTATCGCCTTGTCAGTCTCTCTATGTATCTATTGTGTATATCCATCTGGCTATCCACAATGTGCTGCTGTCTTTCTATCCATATAAACCCACATTTTCCAGGCATCAGCACTACAGAAGTAGCTCGACTCTCCAGCAGAGGGAGATTTGCGTGTACTTTTATGATTGTGATAATGGAGACAAAGTAGATCCAATCAGGAACGTACACACTCGGCCTTGTTCTCTTGCACTTAGTGCTGAGTGTGTGTGTGCAGCTGAATGTGTGCCTGTGTGTAACCTGGGGCTGTCACAGTTTAACAAGATTCACACAGAGTCGGGTAAATTTGGCTAATTCTGCTGAGGAGCTTCAGTGAGCGAAGGAGACATTCCAGCTAAGAACAGGGTTAGTGTGGAATGTAGGGCACAATCCCAGTGCCACACACACACACACACACACACACATACACACACACGCTCTGCCGCACACACTTTTGTACCCACATTTCCTACCCATAGGTGACTGCTGGCATTGTATACTTTTAAACTGTAGTGCCATAAACAGAAGATACACTCGCATACCTACACAGAGACTGGCACCAAACGCAGCCTTGTGTGTGTGTGTGTGTGTGTGTGTGTGTGAGAGAGAGAGAGAGAGAAAGAGAGAGAATGTTCTGCTGACTGTCTGTTGTGTAAATGTTTATTTCTTCTGTGCCATCGCTCTGTTACCAGTAATGTGGAAAATTGCTGCGTTCACTATGTCCCAGTAAACACCTAACATACACACAGTTAATAAAGCAGAGAACAGATATTAGAGTAAAGTAATAAACTCAAATTCATACACTCCATCAATGGAGCACTTTTGCTTGAGCCCAGTGAAGGACTCCGGAACCCACCTGTGACCTTGACCAGGACAAGCGGGGTCATAACGAAAAGTATAAATTTCTATTACTTGTTATGAACGTTAGCATCAAGAATGTCTTGGCCTGATTGGGTTTATTCCATATCAGGCTCACATGGTGTACATTTGATATTTATGGGCGTCTTATACTTCTAATGGCTCCGTCAATTATGGAAAGCCATTCTGAACCAAACAATGTTTTACTGTGCGGTTCAAAACGTTCCTCTTTTACCTCGTAAATCCGCCGCATGTTTTCCCAGCAGATTTGGGAACCATCCAGGATCTTCTTGGCAAACGTTGGAGGAATGTTTATGAACTCTGTGCTTTTCCTGCTTCTACCTCGCAGCTCATTCGTTCTGATTTTGGACTCACGAAGAGAAGATGCCTGCAGGTCTTTATGAGGCTGTTTGAACCGAGAAATGTTGGCAGATCCTCCGTGTTCCTCCAGCGCCAGTGTGGAGATGCCTGTTTCATCTCACGGAGGCAGGTTTGAGTTCCCCAGCCTTGCGGAATCTCTCCAGGCTCAGGATCTCCAACACTTATGTCAAAGCCTGATTCTGTTGTGCGGTTTAAATTGTAATCGAGCCTAGTTATCCCATTAATTGGGTCACTTAACTGAGGGGGGCATCTGATAATGAGAGCGTAGTACAGTTTAAAGCAGGAAATGGAGAGGTGAATACATTTTCGTGCCACTGAGTTACGGCAGTGTTGATTTGAGACAATTTTGGAATATTGCTTTTAATTGTTTTTAATTGCTTTTATAGCTTTCATTCATTTCAGTTGGGTTGTTATTGGGGATAATTATAGTGATATAGCACAGTTGTCCAGCAGTTAGTGTGAGTGTTGCACAGCAGCGGTGAAAGGAATAACTAAATGCATGCTAACTCATTTCAGATATTTTTAAAGAAATATTAGTTTACACTTTTCTGGTGTCACTTTCTCATTAACTGTAATGAACCTGCTATACTCTGCGGCTGATGTCACTAAGCCTAATTATTCCTTTAATTAGTTTGAATTATCAAGGGGGCAATTACTTTTGCACAGAGGGGGATGTGAGCTTATGAGGAATTCTCTTTGCAAAAATGGAGCAAATCAGGGCAAATACTTTTGCACAGCACTCTAAAGTACATACGGGGTTGGTATGGTGATACAGGAGGTAGTGTTGGTGATGTACAGCTTCAGCATCTTGGGTTTGATTCCTGATATTTGGTCACAGTCGGTGTGTATTTTTGGCATATTGGTATTTACCTCCTTCATTAGGTGGCAGTTACAGAAACCACACCTACTTCATTTAGATAGTCATATTAAAACTTCTTAGACTTCAATAATAATGTTATAGGGTGATAATAAATTAAGACTGGAGTTCTACCTACTTAGTTATTTCTTTTATTGTCATCACAACATTAATGTTCTCCCTTCTTCTGTATTGTAATCATCCTACAGATTCGTTTTTATCATTACTGTGGTTTCATTCTAGGGTATTTATTTTATTTGGTTACTATTATAAGTATTTTAGTTTTGTGTTTGATTGGAGGCTGGCCTGAGTAGTAGCTGGTTGGAGTTTGAGGATCTTCCATGAGCCAGCCATCCATTTTATACTTAGTTTTGGTCACTTATAAAAAACAAGATGGTAACCAAGACAGACAAGAGATGTAGTATTGGGTGGATTTAAACCCATTTTCTTCAGTTTGGTAAGCTCATACTTAGCCCTCCAAGCTTCCTCTCATTCGCCCTTTCTTTTGGTGCTTTGTCTTTAGTTTTTGGCTCACTTACAAAGAACAATCCACTAATCGAGACTGACAAGAGATGTAATCCTGAGTGGGTTTGAACCCATGTTTTTCAGTTTTGTCAACTGACGCTTTGCCTGCTCAACCATGTGTCTTCCCTCATGTGGCCTTTCTTTTGGGGTTTTCTCTTTAGTTTGGCTCACTTTCAAAGATTAAGCCATTAAAAGAGAGATATAATATAGCTAGATTTGAACTCGAAATCATGAAAACAAAAAGATAACTGCACACATTCTACACAGTGAGCTTACCAACTGTAAAGGTAAGAAAGCTTTTTAAGGTTTCATCCTGTAGAGACCTCTCGTTGTCACATCTCACATTTTTTCATGATGATTAATAAGCAGCTTCATAGTGAGCTTTAGGACCAGTGGTGCCAATACTGTGTAGTTTTTCAGAGTTTAAGAGAGATTATTGCTTCTGGTACGTCTGAATGTTGGTTTCTTCCATAGGCCAGTTAGCAGAAGTGTAGCTGTTATGACACCAGCAGCTTTTTCCTCAGTAGCTGATTGGTGGAGTTGTTAGTGTTTAATTAAACCCATCACTGACGAGTTAATCCGACAGCCATCCTTTACTACAGCTATTCCATGCACTCGTTTTCTAGAACACATTTACAATATTTCTTAACATCTATCTATAATGATCAGAAGAACAAAGCCTGCTTCCTCTATTGTCTATCCTGCGTTTAACTCTGTTCTGAATGTGCTAATTATTTGTGCTGGCCGTTCAGCTTTATCGTTCCATATGTTAGTCCCACACATCCTTTTATCAACAGAAAAATGGATGCGAGTAGAAATGAGTGGAGGAGTTTGGACAGAAGGAAAGAAGACTCCCTCGTTCTCTCATTTATTACCGCAGGTGTTCAGTCAAACACGACAGCACCAGATCCAGTCTTTTTTAACACCAAACAGAAGCTCTGATGATAAGAAGCAGGACTGCATTTCGGTGGCTGGATGTCTTCCTGGTGCTTGAGTTCCTAAGCCGATCTTAAACTGTGGAGAAAATGCTGCAGATAAGCTCCAAATTATTGATGAGCACATAAATTGAAGATGGAAACAATCCAAAACAACAACATAATGGAGCTCAGAGTGAAAGCTAAACAGTGGATAACAGAACAAGAAAAGTTGTTCAATTACTATCTGTTAAACAAACCCACGACACTGTCTACAATGGACGAAACACAGCAACACAACAGCGATGTACAAAAAGAAAGTACACGCACACACTCACACAGGTTAGGAAGCCAGGCCTTCGCAACATGATTTGTCACAAAAAACATTTAGAATTGTGATTACTAAAGAGATCTAGAGCTTATGACACGGCACACGTCACCAACACACATTCAAATCACGATACACACAATACACACACCATCACATTTGGGCATGGAACGGGGATCAAAGCTTTGTGTGAGAGCAGCTTGAAGTCGTTCTGCTAGAAGACGAGAAGTAAGCGATGTGCTGTGGTACAACGCAAGAGACAGGAGGAACATCAACACAAAGCTGGCGATCAGTAACACAATAAAGAAACCCAATGAAAGAACAAAGTTCACGATGGAGAAATCAACGACAACACACACACAATGCTAAAGCAAAAAAGTTACAAATCCAAAGAGAAAAATAAAGCTTTGATTAGAAACGGGAAACTTTGTTAAGTAAATGAAATATAAATCGGGATAAACTTTAAAAATTCAGGAAACAACAAAATCTAAACCATGGTAAACAAATCAAAACAAACATTCAGCCAAAAGTTTAGAAATGCAGACTTATCACAAGACATTTAAAAGACGAGCCACATTTACACATATTTACAACTAACACACAGCACACGTGACCCTGGATTGTGTGTTTGTGTTGCATCTGTGTGCATGTGCATGTTTATGTTGCAGAAAATGTCACAACACTGCTTCTTATAGTAACTGAGTGGTCTGTGGTGACTTCATTGATGTCACTAAAAGGGTGAATTTCTGAACACACTTAATATTTAATTGCAAATTTATTAAAAACCACAAATCTGATCTGATCTCCAAAATAAAAACACACCTCTCACCGCTGAAACCTTCGAAGCGCAGTGTGAATGGAGTCTGTATTAATTGCTGAAATATGTAGGAGAATAACATATATAACAAGTATTACTAATAACAATATCGGACTTTTCAAGCAGGATAATAAATATGTTTATAGGAACCTTCAATATGCTTTAGGAAAAAAATATTTGATTTTTTGAAAGCGAGTGAGTGTGTGTGCTTGCTTTGTCTCAGACGCTCTGTCAGTTCTCTGTTGAGTTAGTTATTATTAGATAGTTGCCTCAGAGCATCTCGCACACTGCGCCCCCGTTCTGCTTTGGAGACTACACACACACACACACACGCAACCCTTGCTTTGTGGTGGGTAATCTGAGTTCACATCAGATTGGCGTTTGATTTCAGATACAGGGTGATGCAGATAAGCCGTGGGCTGTGAAAGATGGAGTGTGTGATAGTGACAGAGATAAAGATAGTCTGTGGGTGCGAAGGTTGCTTGGTCACATGATTAACATGCAGAACTTGTGACAGATCGTGAGAGCCTGTGACCAAAATAAGATGAAATATGTGTGTGACACAGAGTGTGAGAGTATGAGTTCATGATGTAACCGAAGCTTACAACACCATCGTGATGTCTTTGGGTCCATGTTCTTGTAGACGTCTCAGCGCAGAGTGTAACCACTTAAGAGGCGGAGCAGCTGTTGATTGGACAACGTAGGTGGGGTCAGTGATATCAAATCAACAGTCGTGGGGAACCATAAGGAAAATATAGGGTCGACTACAGACCTTGTGAAGCTTTGGTGGTTTGTTAGTAAGAGTTTGATGCTGGAAATGGTAGTTGCTGAGGACTTGGGATCGGGAATCCCTTTCCAGAGTGAATTTAGAGTATTACCCATTTAGATAATACCGATGTGATTGGCCGATCTGAGAACTGTGAGGTGAAACATACGATAAATGCTTTGAAATAAAATGGCTCAATGGTTAATCCCCTAGTTCTAACTATTAATCAGAAGGTTGTACGTTCAAATCCTGCACCTGCCAACCTGCCACTGTTTTGCCATTAAGGCACTTAAACCGGGCCCAAGAACGGCTGATAAAAGCTGTGTATGAAAGGAAACGTCAATGTCAACACAATCATCAATAAGAAATAAACAACACACTGATTTCTAAATGTCAATATTTCTTGGACGAGTAAATGTTTTACAAAGTGTGTTTTGGTTTTAGGGACAAAAAACAGCCTTTAATTCCAACATGTAGCACACACACTCATCTCTCTATAAACATTTACAGTGGTGAGAAGCAAAGCGTGCGAGGCACTGATGCCATTCACTACAGCGGGTGAAAACAAAGATGTACACGATGTTCCTCTCAACAGAAGACGTTTCCAGAAATTTCCTTCTGTCGTTCCGTCCTAATTATTTCAGCAACATAGTTAACAAGTAACGAAAGCTAACAGCTAACGATCGCACCGAGATTTTGTGTGGCACCTGCTGTGGTTCCCAGTCTGGCGTTGGTGGGTGAGATCCTGCTTCACTTCTGATCTCTCTTGGATGCGCCTGGTTCCTCTCAACTCTTTTTCTTGCTGTGACCCGGATCTGCTCATTTGTGGTCTGGACCATGGCCTTTATAAGAATGTCTTGGTAAAAGTGCTTTAGGAATGAATTTAGCGTTGTAAGAACTGGAAGCCTACATCATCACACACACACAGCAGAAACGTGTTTAAAACTGATTATACTAAATTGGAACTACATTAGTACAGTGAACCTAACTACCATTCGAACGTGCTACATGGTTCTCGTGGTTTTCCAATTTAAACCCGAAACTAAAAGTGAAGCAGGAAAGAGGCTGAGTAACCTTTCTGACCTAACAAAATGCCACACAGTTATGTCACCAGGTAAGTCTTTTAATAGATGATAGGTCGCACAGATGTTAGCACTGTGGCCTGACAGCTCCAAAGACCCAGGTTCGCCTCCGCCTGCGTGGGTACTCCCGATTCCTCACATTCCAAAACAGCATGTGCCTTGTGCCTTGTGCAGACTGGCACGTTGTCCTGGGTGTGATGGCGATCAACTGATATCTATAAGCTTTCATTACTTGTTATCTACATTAATATCTTCCCGATGAGGACAGGATACGTATATTTGGGTGTGTCCATGTGTCCAAATGTGCTCCTCATACTTTATAGTAGATGTTAGCCGGGTTCTGTGCTGGCATCTCCTGTACGATGTAGACCGGATGTCCATAATCGCCGCTGACCTTGTCGTAATGAGGGCAGTAGGTGGAGTCCGAAGTCCGCAGAGGGATAATGATGTCACTAGGCTCCGTCCCGCCCCCGATGGTTCCCGCGGAGGTAACCCCTATGTTTCCGCTGCCGTTGGCCCCAGCCCTTCTGGGTGTGAGTCCAGACAGCGTGAGGCTGGGGTGCTGGGTTTCAGAATGTTTGGCCTTCCTCCTGCGGTAACACAGCACCCCGGTCACCACGGCAACCAGCAGCAGGAAGGTGGCTCCGCCCACTCCGCCAACGATCATAGGCATGATGGAGGAAGAAATGGTGCCGTCACCTCCGTCCGATCCAGCCGTGTTCACGCTGTTAGACGAGTCCACATCGTGTTCACTCAAGCTTGGGGTTCTGCTGCTGGATCGACCCGGGTCCAGCTTCGGTTTGGGGAGGGGTCCATATGGACCTGAGGTGTAAATAGACTTCAGTATAACACATGCAAATTTCTGCATTTATTGTATATTTGCTGAATTTTTTCTGACATAACGCCTTGTGACATAGCGTGAGATCTTAAATTCTATGAGCGTTTGAGCCTGTCAGGGTGTTGTGCTTCCACTCAACATCCACCTAAGAGATAAATAATGTTTGAATGTTAACTATCTTAGAAAATCATATAAAAAAAATTGCACTCGGATGGCACTGCTGGGACCCAGGTTTGAGTCCCTGCTGGTTACTTCCGGTCAGGTGGGATTCACCCCTGATGCTAATGAGCAACTCTGGTGATTAAAAGCATGGTTCCTACATGAGAATCAAATCAACTTTTCTGTAAGATTGTATTATTGCAAGATTGAATTAATTAAATGAAGCGGTGATGATACTTACTCTGTCCCACTTTGAGCACCACCTTCATCCCTCGTGTCGCGCACACGCCTCCCCTCAGGCTGTCTATCCCCTGCCTCGTACCATCGGAGGTAGCTGAGAGACAGAGAGAAGTTCAGGACAACAAGCGCGTCATCAGAACTTCATAACAGGATGGATGCGAGGAAGTATAATGTACATGTAGATAAATAAAACCACACTTATTTAATGGCTTCCCATCTGGAGTGACATATGGCTAAAAATAGCTGAACTACATTCTTACGCAACAGTTTGGACACCCGTCGTCGAAAGAGAAAAAGTTCTTACACAGCCTCTTCAGGGAACAAAATGAAATCTGACATTTCTGTCAGGTTTAACTCGTAACAAATTAAATAACTGAAATCTTAAACACCAGTGTTCAGCTGCAAAGTGCCCAACATTTCACCATTTAATGACTGGTTCCCCAACAAACACCTTGATGAATCATCTAGTCTTTGCATCAAAAACCATCTCTCATCTGCAGCTTAAGATGTTCTACAAAGAACAGACACTTATCTCCTCACTGTAGACGTACCCTCCAGACCCCCAGAGCTTTTCAAGCTTTGAAGAGAAACTGAATCACAATACTGATAAACTACCCACTGAAACACTACCCTGAAACCTTCAAACAAAAAACACTAAACCCATCATCCAGCTATAAAACCTTTACACGATGCCCCGAATGCTGACGGCAGCTTCTTACTCAGTACACAGGAGGATGTGTAGGTGGAAAAGACCACCACGTCATGGTGTATGTTATTATTACAAGTCATATCTCTCTACCAGTGCCGGTGTAGAACCTACAGCACAAAAGATGCAGGCAACAACATGCTTGTATTCCCTCTACACCTACACTATAGCTAGTACACAATGTGTTGACTGTAGAGATGTACACACCTGAGAGACCTTTAGACATAGACAACTGTGTAAGGATTTTGCCTGGGGACTGGGTATGGTGTTCCTCCAGAACTTTTACTGAGTTGGTGGAGACAATAACTGGCCCTTTTACACCCGTGAGCTCACAGATACCTGAGATTGGCTAAAATCCCATCGACTGATGGATGAGACAGCCATTATTGTTCTCTCACAGTCTGGGCCACAGTGGGTTGTGGCATCATCAGGCTCTTTTGCTGAGCCACCTGGAGGTTTGGCATGTAAACATCTAGAGTGGTGCTTTAAAGTTTTATTTCTGCATAAACATGATCTAAAACATCATCAAATTTTCACACAAGTCCTAAAAGTAGATAAAGAGAACCCAGTTAAACAAATCAGACAAAAATATTATACTTGGTCATTTATTTGTTGAGGAAAATGATCCAATATGACATATTAGTGAGTGGCAAAAGGATGTGAACCTTTGCTTTCAGTATCTGGTATCTAGTAACTGTTGATCAGTCCTGCACACCGGCTTGCAGGAATTTTAGTCCATTCCTCCGTACAGAACAGCTTCAACTCTGGGATGTTGGTGGGTTTCCTCACATTAACTGCTCACTTCAGGTCCTTCTACAACATTTCGATTGGATTAAGATCATGACTTTGATTTGGCCATTCCAAGACATGAACTTTATCCTTCTTTAACCATTCTTGGTAGAACGACTTGTGAAATTCAGTTCATGGACAGATGTCCTGACATTTTCCTTTAGAAATCTCTGATATCATTAAGATTTCATTGTTCCATCAGTGATGGCAAGCTGTCCTGGCCCAGATGCAGCAAAACAGGCCCAAATCATGTCACTACCACCACCATGTTTCACAGATGGGATAAGGTTCTTATGCTGGAATGCAGTGTATTCCTTTTTCCAAACATAACGCTTTTTTTTAAACCAAAGAGTTCTATGTTGGTCTCATCCATCCACAAAACATTCTTCCAATAGCCTTCTGGGTTGTCCAAGTGATTTTTAGCAAACTGCAGACAAGCAGCAATGTTCTTTTTGGAGAGCAGTGGCTTTCTCCTTCCAACCCTGCCATGCACACCATTGTTGTTCAGTGTTCTTCTGATTGTGGACTCATGAACATTAACATTAGCCAATGTGAGAGAGGCCTTCAGTTGCTTAGAAGTTACCCTGGGGTCCTTTGTGACCTCGCCAACTATTACACGCCTTGCTCTTGGAGAGATCTTTGTTGGTCAACCACTCCTGGTGAGGGTAACAATGGTCTTGAATTTCCTCCATGTGTACAAACTCTGTCTGACTGTGGATTGGTCCAAACTCTTTAGAGATGGTTTTGTAACCTTTTCCACCCTGATGAGCATCAACAACTCTTTTTCTGAGATCCTCAAAAATCTCATTTTCCGCAAACATGTTGTGAAGAGCAGACTTTGATAGATCTTTGTTCTTTAAATAAAACAGGGTGCCCACTCACACCTGATTGTCATCCCATTGATTGAAAACACCTGACTCTAATTTCACCTTCAAATTAACTGCTAATCCTTGAGGTTCACATACTTTTTCTAAATGTTACACTATTATGTAATATTGGATCATTTTCCACAATAAATAAATGACCAAGTATAATATTTTGTCTCATTCATTTAACTGGGTTCTCTTTATCTACTTTTAGGACTTGTGTGAAAATCTGAGGATGTTTTAGGTCATATTTATGCAGGAATATAGAAAATTCTAAAGGGTTCACAAACTTTCAAGCACCACTGTAAGCTAGGTTTAAACAGAATGGACGAACAGATGAATAAAAGAGAAAACTGGAGACGTGGATAACAGAGTAAACAAGACAAGGATCTACAGTAAACAAGGAGTGCGAGTGCAAGATAAAGACAGAGAAGCAGAGACAGAAGAACAGAAGGAGGAACAGAAAGTTGGATGGACAGCAGAGCAAAAAAAAAGTGTCAAAGCGCTCAGTGAGCCGTGATCTCACTCCATCAGGCACTCAGAGAGCTTGTTCATTATATACCTCCCATCATTCCATCTGCTTGCTTATAATGTAAGGAGCATTGTGTCTGCAAGAGGCACAAGTATACAAACTACACACAGGAGTAATGTTGGGCACAAGCAGGTAACCCTGTGCAGATTATGGCTACAGGAACCAGGACTGAGGTTCTCTTCGCAGATGCGCCTGAACCTTCAATCAGGTCTAAGGTCCGTATTCTCATATGATGCCTATCCAGACCTGACCAATCGACCAGTTCTTGGGTTGGTGAGCCGAACTCATTAAGAAAGGCCTCTTTTCAGTGTTTGCACGTGACCGAGGCATTAGGTGGCCAGGCCACTTATATAATGTGGTCAATCACAGCCTTAAATGGCAATGTGGAGTCAACCTAATGGCAAGGTGATGTTGGGGTGTCAGGTAAGACACCAGTCAGGTAGCAGTCATGTTCTCCACATCTTATAGTCTTCAGACTTCCAGCATCATCAACTCTGCCGGGCATAAAATAACTTTTTGGAACAATCCATTGTTCCAGACTGTGTCCAAGAATGGACCATGGTCCCTGCGCTCCTAAACCCTGTTTAACACATTTACAAATTCACCATGCATATAGCATACACACACTCTGACTGCTCCCTACAGCCTTCTGCACACTTTCCTAAGCACGAGATCTAAATAATCCATGAAGTACAAGGAAGAAGCGAGAAGTTATACAGAGAGAGAAATTACAGAAATGGGGAAGTTTTAAAACTTCAGATAAGGAGGAGGAAAAAAAGATCAAGAGAACAATGAGTGAAATGATGGAGGTTTTTCTGGGTCATGTATCTGTCTCGTTCGGTGAGGCAGAGCAGGGAGATGAAGAGAGAGAGAGAGAGAGAGAGAGAGAGAGAGAGAGAGAGAGAGAGAGAGAGAGAGAGAGAGAGATAGAGAGAGAGGGAACACAGAGTGAGAGAGAAAAACAGACGATACAATTAGATGTAAATATTACGATAAGATGTATAACAGCATAACGGCTATTAGAGGTTATTTTTATGTTGTGTTCATAATGGACTTCTAACAGGAGAGTCCCTTCTATTGTAGGCCGGCTGGGGGGTGGCGTAAAAGTCTTAGCCAAAAGTTTGAGTAACCCTGGTCTGATCCACATGCTGTATTATAATGATAAGAGAAACAAGGAGAGTGAGAGAGAATATCATTAGTTGAGGACCTCATTAAAAACTATAGCTTTACTGAAAACACACACACACACACACACACACACACAACACACACACACACACACACACACACACACACACACACACACACCACACACACAACAGCTTCCAGTACGCTGCTGATGTCACCAGCATAAACTAAACCCAGAAATAAAGAACATTATGGAGGAGCGTTCAGTGGAAATAAACAGAAATCTGACATCTGAGTCTCCCACAGCCACCGGCACACGGCATAAAGCTGGATTATACTGCCTTTAACTCCATTGTGCGCGCACCAACGCGCACCGCGCACACACACACACACACACACACACACCACACACAACCGCAAAACTGTGTCTATTCTGTGTGTGTGTCTTCAGATTAAATGTGACAATGTCTGCAGGGTGCAGCACAGAATGATGTAACACATCATCATCGCACCATTGCCAGCCACATCTCTAACCACAAATCTGAAGTACCAATGGGGGTTCATGTTTACCAATCACATTGCACATGTTGGGAAGCGAAAAACCTCTCATCCTCTCTGTGTTTTGTAAAATTTAAAGGCGTCCTGGTTTTTATATGCTGGGCAAAAGCAAAAACAGCCAGATCAGCGGCTCATGGTTAAAAGCTTGAGTACTGAGTGTTTAGTTGAGTCACTGCACACTCGCAATTAACAGAACGTTGATGGTGTCTTTTTTCACTTCTCATATTTTCCATCCAAGCTTAGTGATTTTGGACGTGCCGCTCGGTTAGAGTCCCTGATGCACAGACGTCGCCTGAGTCGGTTTACCTGTTACAACACAAACGGTCACATGCTGAAGCTTAAAAGTGATGGATGTTGTCACTTCTGGTAGGAGTGTTCCATAAAATGATGGGTAAAACAGCTGATGGTGCTCTCAGCCTTTTTTTTTTTCCTCTTTATACAACATTAACGAGAGCTCATCTCGAAAACACGACGAACGGACCTGCAGTAAATGTTGTCACTTAGCAGGAGCTATTTAAAAGCCCCAGACTGCTGCCCCTATGGATGAACCAGGCTGTGTGTTTCCCTCATTAGGTGCGGGTGAAACCTTTAAAGGAAACACCTGTGGATGGTCCCACCTGAGGACTGATGTTTGACTAACAGCCCTAATTGCAAACGTTTTGGCACCACCAGTCAAATGGCATGTTCCAAAATGTCTCAGCAAGCGGGGGGTTTAGTTGCTCCTTTGCAGGCCAACACTTGACTCTCGTCAATCATGAGAAATAAAATGCGAGTGGGAGTCTAAACAAACGTGATCGCATTATACAGTGTGGGTAAACACGCTCATATTTAGGTGTGTGCGTTGGATTAAAGGGATCCTTGGGGAGCTCTGAGCGCTCTGCAATCGAACATTTGACCTGAAAAGCTCTGAGCACTCGTTCTGAAATTCAGTAGCAGCTTGGAACTCGGCCAATGATACGAACTGTATTCAATAACACACACAGTCATTATGATGACTTTCCAGTGACATAATATCACTCTCAGGGGTGCAGTGTGGAACTTTGGGCTCCGGAGACAGTAGTTTGACCCCGTCCCTGAATGAAACTCATCAGTGCCTGTCCTCATTTAGCGTTCACAGCTCTCTACGCTCCTCGCGCTTCTGGAATCCTGATTTTTGTTTGGGTTTTCGAAATCCACCAATTGCTCTTGTTAGCCATGTTACTTACATGGTAAATACGGGAACCAGAGGATCAAACCAATTTTTTTGGTGGGGAACAGGGCCGGGGGGTAAGGAGGCAGATATAAGCAGAACTTATCATGGATCTTAATAATTAATAACATAAGCACAGAAGGCAAAAGTAGAATTCATTTATTTGCAAGGCTTTTGGAGCCCCTTCCAAACCAGCCTTTAAAACTACGCCTTATACTCTGCTTGTCTAATAGATGAGCTGGACTACCCTACCATAGTGCCAACAGTTTGTTTGGTGGAGGACCAGTTATGGGGGAAAAAAGGTCTGCTTGAGGTTTCTTTAATGCTTTGAGAAGGGAATCTTAATCTTCTAGATTCTAGAGAATAGAGCAAAGCCCTGACCTGACCCTGATCCAAAAATATTGGGATGAACTGGAACACCCACCGTGAGACATCAGCATCCAAAAAACCCCCAAACATCCAAATACTTTTGCTCATGGCGTGTATGTGTCTCTTTTTCTCTGTCTACCTTCGTCTCTTTCCGTTTCTTAATTTTCTCCATCGGTCTGTTGCTAATGAACAGCTGGCGAGAAGAATTCCAGTCTCTCACACACACACACACACACACACACACACACACACACACACAGATCACTTACACTTCTGTCAAAAAGCCTTTATGGAAGGTGTGGTATGTGTATGTGTGTTGTATTCTCCCATGTGTGTGTATGTAATTTTCCTGTAGGTTATTGTTCCTACCAAATGTAACCTCTAACCTTATACAGTGTGTGTGTGTGTGTGTTGGCTATATGAGCAGCTGCAAAAGGCTGAAGGTTAATGAATCACAGTGTAAAACCGATCCAATTAGTCTGCGAGTCTTTCAGCGAGACCCTCATAACACACACGCGCACACACCCTAACACAGACGGGGTAAAATCCAGCCAGCACTCACTCACACACACACACACACACACACACACACACACACACACACACACACACACACACACACACATATAAAATCCGACCAGCAAATAGCGTGATAATGATACAAAAGCAGCTGAGGACTCAGACATATAGATATACACTGGCTCCAACACACACGCATGTGAATACACACATTCATACACCAGCTGTAATGCATAGCTCTGACTGCTGACCTAATTCGGGAGGCGACATGTCACTCGGTGTTAATCTCACCCAATCGACTCACTATACACCAGTGTGTGAGGTTCAGTCGTGTAGGTTCACTCTGAGGCTCGTCTGCTTCTACCCTAAATATTTTCTGTACCCACGAAGCATGAGCCAAAGAGTGTATATTTGGATGACTCGAGGGTCTCGAGGAAGGTCTGGATTAATTAGTCAGCATGATTTATTTATAAAGCACATTTAAAGTGATGTACTGAGGAAAGAACGAGCAGAGGGATAAAACAGAAATAGAGATAAAACACACAGGAACAGTCTTTAAAAGCAGATTTTAGACATGGAGAAGGAAATGTACTAGTCACAATAACTAGTAGGGTGTGCCCACAATCGCCCTTATTTCTGTGCCTTTGGGCAGTCATAAATCTGTTGAGGAAGGCCTTGTAGGATTGTGTCAGGTGTGTAGGTGGGTTTATTAGTGTGGTTGCAGGGTTTTTTATTGGTTTGCACAGGAAGACTGCTGTACTTAATAGCTAGACGATGAATGCCATATCATGAAGTGTGGCTCAATGTGTAGACCTCAAAACAGGACAAAAAAAAACGCTGGAACAAGTGGGAAAAATGGTGCAAAAAGGTTGCAGCTAGAGGAGTGCAAGTGGCATCCTGAAGATAAAAAGAGACGAAAGGAGGCATGTTGGTCAGAAAGAGCAAGTCTCTATATACAGGCCACAGAGCTGTTCAGTGTTGGAAGTCTGATGGCTGTATGCTTGAAATTTTATGCACTCGTTAGCAAAAAGTGTAATGAAATCCCATTACTTAGAAATGGCTGACCACATACTTTTGGCTATACAAACCCAAACACCTCCTCCATAATGGAATAACCTGAGACACAGGTTCATATCTTCACTTATCCTTCTTCCTGCTTAACCTTGATAAAAATCCAGCAAGCACTCTTCAATAATTATAACACATGACAACATAATACACACACATATGCTTGCAGTGTGTGCGCTGGGTTTAGGTTAAGCAATCTTTTAGGAACGCCGAGTACTCAGAGATCAAATGTTCGATCCGAAAAGCCCACAGCGCCTTTGAGAAAATACTCCTAAAATTAGTCTGGAATACAGCCAGTCAAGCTTTGTTCTCTAACACACACAAAACGCAAACGTACTAAAAACTGGCCATTACATACACACACACTAAAAACATCCATTATATCACACACACTGCCACACGTGAACACGCCCAGGGTTACAAATAAATCAGAAGCACTCTCTGTTTTGTGTACATGAAAAACACAACTCCA
The DNA here is from genome assembly GCA_025084515.1 of Ancistrus triradiatus. Classification (NCBI taxonomy): domain Eukaryota; kingdom Metazoa; phylum Chordata; class Actinopteri; order Siluriformes; family Loricariidae; genus Ancistrus; species Ancistrus triradiatus. The sequence goes on along the minus strand of JAJAGP010000733.1, from coordinate 202,958 downwards.
CCTACACTACAAACACCACCATTTAGCGAGTAATGTTTATCTGTGGTCCTGTGTATCGTGGTCAGGAGGTTAAGCAACTATTTCTAGAGGGAACTAAACTTTGTATTGACAAAATTTGTATTAGCAAGTCATTTTGCCAAATTTAAGCTCGCTCTGCACAAGGGGTCTAGGTTTACATGCTATCTAATACAGTGGTGTTTGAAAGTTTCTGCATAAATATGACCTAAAACATCATCAGATTTTTCACAACAAGTCCCTAAAAGTAGATAAAGAGAACCCAGTTAAACAAAATGAGGAGAAAAATATTATACTTGGTCATTTATTTATCGAGAAAAACGATCCAGTGTTACATATTAGTGAGTGGCAAAGTACAGGGATCTATCAAAGGTCTGCTCTTCACAACATGTTTGTGGAGGTGTATCATGGCACGAACAAAGGAGATTTTCTAAGGACCTCAAGAGAAAGAGTTGTTGATACTCGTCAGGCTGGATAAGGTTCCAAAACCAAAAGAACCACTGAACAAACAATGGATTGCAATGGCAAGGTTACAAGGAGGGAGGAAGCCACTGCTCTCCAAAAAAGAACATTGCTGCTCGTCTGCAGTTTGCTAAAGATCAACGTGGACGAGCCAGACGGCTATTGGAGCAATGTTTTTGTGGACGGATGAGACCAAAATAGAACTTTTTGGTTAAAAAAAAAAGCGTTTTTTTGGTTTGGAGAAAGGCATAAGAACCTTATCCCATCTTGTGAAACATAGTGGTGGTAGTATCTATGGTTTTTGGCCTGTTTTAACTGCATCTGGGCCAGGACGGCTTTGCCATCATTAATGGGACAATGACTTCTTTTCTGAATGATATTAGAGAATGTCTAAGGAAAATGTCAGGACATCTGTCCATGAACTGAATGTCAAGAAAGGTGGGTCATGCAGCAAGACAACGCCCCTAAGCAACAACAAGTCGTTCTACCAAGAATGTTTTTAAGAAGAATAGAGTTAATGTTTTGGATGGAAAAGGTCATAGTCCTGATCTTAATCCTGCAAGCGACGAGCAGTTAATGTGAGGAAACCCCACCAACATCCCAGAGCTGGAAAGCCTGTTCTGTACAACTTTTTCAAGCCACCGTTTTTGTATATCTGCTCACACCAAACTACAGGTATGCGCCATTTAAACGATACATGTTTTGCGAAACCCTTCGTTGTGTAGTCCGCAATGTAAATATTAAGTAATATGTAAAATATTAAGGGTATCTTCACAAGAAAAGTGCATGCAATGATTGCACTTTCACAGTCGACATAGCTACAAACTACAACCACATGCAAGCACACATTAACAAATCACACACACTCGCACACACACACACACACACACACACCAGAACACACACACGACACACCACACTGTAGAAACCAACTATAAACGCTGGAATTATAAACATAAAGAAACATTCCTGGCGGGCTGCACATAAACCAAGAGGGAATGAGTCCACTTGAAGATCCAATAATTTTTAGACCAGGCCTTTAAAACCTTTAGCAGACAACAACTTTTTGCCAGAGAAAAAGTGCAAACACCTAAAATTGTCCGTAACGTAGTTCCTACTTATGCAAGCAGTTAATGCAAAAGTAAACATCAATATCATTGAAAATATATTGACGACATTCAAGTCAAGTCAAGTCAGATTTATTTATATAGCGCTTTTTACAATGGAGCATTGTCTCAAAGCAACTTTACAAGTTTATATTATCTCCTAATAACTACGTCCAATCCCAAATTGAGCAAGCCTAGGGCGACAGTGGCAAGGAAAAACTCCCTAGTTCTAGGAAGAAACCTTGGGAGGACCAAGACTCAAAAAGGGACCCAACCTCCTTGGGCCTCCTTGGACATTGATTGGATGACAGACAGCATCCAAACCCAGGACCCTGCATCTATACAACACCAATGCTACTTGCTCAGACCGAGTTTTCTAAAATTCAAGTGCTATTTGTGTAACGTTTGGACGGAAGCCTCGCTGTTTTGTGGGTTAAGCATTGACTCATAAATACAAATTATCTAGCAAACACACAAACACACACACACACACACACACACACACACACACACACACACACACACCAGCAATGAGCCTCCTCTGCAACACCTTTGTGCCTTTGAGCCCCATTACAGCCAATTAGACCTCCAGCTACAACACAACACAACACAACACAACACAACACAACACAACACACACACACACACACACCTTCATAACCTCTCATTGCTCAGGCTCATTACCGGCATACTGTATAAATTACCTCATGCCACAATAGGTTAATTAAAAATTATTTCCCAGAGGAAGCAATATATATGTACACACACACACACACACACACACACACACACACACACACACACACACACACAACGTGCCTTCAGCATTACGTGCCTTCATTTTCCACCTTATGAAAAGCAAGGGCTGTAGCAACAGAATTTATTGGAAAAGAAAACAACCACACACTCCCTTTCCACACCCACTTAATCCAAAATCAATTGGGGGGTGGGAGCCTAATTGGCAGCACAGGGTACAAAGCAGGAACTACCCCTACACACAAGGCGCACACACACTCACTCGTACTGGGACACTTTAGAGACACCAGCTGACCCAACACGTCTTTGGAATGTCGGAGAAACCCAGAGCACCCATGCAGACACAGGGAGAACATGCAAACTCCCACAAAGGACTCTGCCCTGAGTATAAATCAATGTATCGCTTTGACCGTGCCGCTCACCTAGGATGTAGTAGTCGTGCAGGTTCTTGAACTCGTGACCCCACAGATTTGGTGAGAACTCCTGGAACTTGATGGTGAATCGGGTGTCTGCGTTGGGCTTGTCGCAGGTGAGCAGCAGGTTGTAGGGTTGGCTCAGCTCGCACCTGTCGGCCTGCTCGCGCTGAGACACCAGATACAGCTTGTAGAACTCGTACTGTGGGGGGGACGAGGAGGCGGGACACACCAGGTCCAAGCGGTCCCCCATCTGAGGGTACAGGACGTAGCCCTGTTCCTCCCCAAATCTACAGAGAGACAGAACATAACTGTTTTATATATATATTGCTATATAGAAGACGCCATTGGCAATTTATGGACCTTAAAAGGTGTACAAAGTAGAATTTGGCTCTAGTGGATAGACGCACCGGACGCAAACACAACAAGCAGTCCAGCCCATGCAGGCTTTTTAGTCAGATTCATAACACAGTCTAAACAGTTTGTACTTTGTTTGTTCTTACATGCAAATAACAAGTCAAGTCAAGTCAAATATTCCCAACCTTGAAGCAGGTAGGATTTGAGGTCTTAAATGCTTAAAAGGCATAACGTGATATCTTGTGTCACGGTACGGAAAATCAGAAGGAACAGGCCGGCTGAAGTAAGTACTGTATGAGGAATAAAACCCTCCACTGGCATTTAGCAGAGTGACATTTCCGGAGACGTTTCTGAACTGGAGATTTCACCTTGGTAATAATGCCGTCCTTCCATCACCGTGCTGTGTTATGTATTAATAAGCAGAGAAGAGCATGACATTTCCATTTAGACAGGGCATGTGAGTGGAGATTAACCGCCACCGGTCCTGTAATGCATCGTGGATGAATGGAACAAATGCTAGAACCCAGGTCCATAGATGCGTACCATAGGAGGACACACAGATACCTATAGTGATTCACCCAGTTTTATCCATGTTCATGCAGGTTAGGGTCTCAGGGTTGCATCGAGGGGGTCTGGAGCTTATCCTGTTACTCACCCAGTGATGAACTCCCCCCGATTGATGATCTTGCTGAGAGCGTTTGTTCCATTATTATTTTGGGATCCGTTAATTACCGGAGAAGGCAATCCCATAATTCTGTTTACCGAACACTCATCGATGCTAACCACATTAGTGTGTGTGTGTGTGTGTGTGTGTGTGTGTGTGTGTGTGTGAACTCTGCGGAGAGCTGCTGAGTGGCTGTGATTGTTGTAAGCAGCCAGCGAGTGTTGGTTAATGCGTTTATCAGCGCTCGGTCATTTGCAGATAATCAGGACATTCCTGAGCGCTGACGAAAGCGCTCGCTAAAATATGATCATGCATTTATCATACACACAGTGGCCCAAACACGTGGCTGGTGTGGTAGACGGTAGCTGGTGGACAGAGGTGTCGCTAGGCTTGGGAAACAATGAATAGCAGCCCCAGTTTGTGTAGCCACCTGTGTAAGGTGGAGTAGAGACCTGAAGAACCTTCTACAGATGACTAGGAGGAAAAGTATTTGGAGCAAGACGCTCAGCAGCTTATACAGCCGAACAAGCCCAACTCCAAACCCATTGGTTAATGGTTCTGTTCAAAGCATTAAGGCAGCTGACGTACTGTCTTCTACTACAGAAAATAGTCACTTGCGCTTCTCTGTGCTGTCACCCACTAAAGCATTTCATGTACAAGGTGTTTATAAATCTCCAAACTCAGAACGTATCAACTTGTAGGCTTTTGGCTCTTTTTACTTTTAAGCTACCGCATGCTGCTGCACTTCACGCGCTGGCACATTTTTAAATTCCTATTTTTAGTAGTAGCTTGTTAGTCAAAAGTCTGTTTAGATCGTTTGACCCGTTATATCTTCGCTCGCGCTCAGATCTCTCTCCCAAACACGTACGGCCTCACAGGGGAATTCGTATTGATTTATATTCTCTTTAACATTAGCGAATAAAATGTCAGCAGCCTAAGCTGTACGTGATGTAGTTCTGTTATCAATCTGTCATGCAAAAAAATTTGCCGGACTTGGTTCGCTCGGGGAAAGCGTGTCTCATGATTTACTTATGCGTACCTTAAAGCTTCCAAAAAGTCTAGAGCGGACATTTTTAGGTCTTCTGGTGCTATAAATCCGTCACTGAATCTGGATAAGTAAACAGTGCATCAGAACAGTCCGGCAAACGCTCATGATGATGAAGGTGATGACACAGGAAACTACTCATCACACTCAGATTGCAGAGATGATGAACAGAGCTAAAAATGAAGTGCTAAAAATATCCTTCCCTTTATCTGGAGGGCGACGATCGAGTAGAACTCGCTATTCCCATCTCTCTCTCTCTCTCTCTCTCTCTCTCTCTCGGTCACGTATGAAGTAGCTGGGGATTGAGCCGATTCTCCTGATCTTTAACGTTTGTGAATAAAATGTCAGACGGTCTGAGCTGTACGTGAGAGTGTATATGCCAGGGTTGGGGGGGGGGAGAGTGAGAGACAGAGAAATGATGACACTGGGACGGAGAGGTCAAGATACAAAAAGAGGGAGACAACCGGATAAGGGGGTAAAGAAGGGAGCGAAATCGAAAGAAAGATTGAAATGTACTTTTTATAGACACAGACAAAAGAATGAAATGGATTAAAAAAAAAAGGCGAGAACTAGAAAAGCGAGAGAAAGAGGTGAGGACAAATTGAGAGAAATTAAAAGTGGCAGACAGCAGAAGAGGAAATTAATGGCACAGGAAGGAAAAAAAAGATGTGCAGAAAGACAGAAATTGAGAAATGTCAAGAGAGAAAATAAAGTGCAAATGTGAGTGAAAGCGAGAGAGGAGAAAGAATCCAGTGTGGATGCAGGATGTACAGTATTTTTGCATGACTCATCCCCACGATCATATCTTCTCCAAAATACTGCTTGATTTCCAATATATTCGATGTCCTTCCTTCTTCTTTCCAGAGCTTTATGTTTCACTGAGTTTGGGGTCTTCATTTGAGCATTGCACTCTCGGGGTTTCTTTAGGAAGTGTCTCCTTGCCACTCTTCCCTCTGACTGCTCATTTGGAGTTTAGTCTCTTTTCATAACTTTTGGATGTTTGTTTAGTTTGCACATTTACGAAAGGCAGTTATAGCAGAAGCCGAGCAGCTCAGAAGATGCCCGGAAATGTTGCCTGTCCAGGAAGATTAGGCTACCACTGTGGTAGCCTAGTGGTTAAGGTACTGAACTCTGGAGCAGAAGGTCCAGGGTTCAAATCCCACCTCTACTAAGCTGCCACTGTTGGGTCCTTGAGCAAGACCCTTAACCCACAATTGCTTGGATTGTAAGACTTTACCAGTTGTAAGTCGCTCTGGATAAGGGCGTCTGCTAAATGCTGTAAATGTAAGATTCTGGAATATTTTCTGTGTTTCTACCTCCACCGGGTATCTAACACCAAGGAGTCATTTGAATGGCATTTCCCATAATGCCGCTGCTCAAGGAGCGAAAACCAGAACAGACGAGGTGATGAAGGAAGAGAAGTGTTAAGCGATGACGAAACGAACAGACGACAGGAGAAACAAGGCGGGTGACAGAGGGAGGGAAGCGTAACCTTTGAGGTGTTTTCGAGGGTGCGAGGGGGGCTGTAAATCCCTCCAGTCGATGATGGATTGTTCCATATGAAAGGATAATCGAGGATTATCCTGTCACTGGTATACAAAGAAACCCCTGTAATCTGGGGTCAAGTAGTACAATCCACTATCAAAACCGCAATACACTCGACAATACGCCAATTCACTCACACGAATGCTCACAGATAAACCACAGTCCACCCTCTAATGATCTAATTAAGAATGCCGACGCGTATTTGGTTCTGCTCTGGAGCTTTAATGTGATATCATGACATTACGACGAACCATCAGCTATCCAGATATGACACGGTTATAATTGATGATGTGCACACACACGATAAATAGATCAATAATCGTTCTGATCTCACAGTCGCATACCTCCTGCACACGTGTCTATCGATTCATTCTTTAAAGATTTTAATCTGAAACGCTTAACCCAGTTCACGGAGCTTTTATCCTCCACTTTTATCCTCCACTGATTCATTAAATATTGAGTAATCTGAGCGGGATTCATTATTAATGTGCAATCGAGATCAAAAGTTGTACAACAACTTGCTCCTACTGCTAGCACTCTCTCTTACTTACAGTCTCTCTCTCACTCTTTCTCTCTCTCTCTCTCACACACACACACACACACACACACACACACACACACACACACACACACACACACACACACACACACACACAAAAACCAACAAAAAAAACCCGTACATGGCTGGATTGCTCCTGGGACTCCTGGGTAAGATTCCATTCACACTTTGTAAAAATTCTAACCGAATTTCTGCCAAGTTGGCAAAAAAATGTAAGCTGGTCTGCAGTAAACCAAAGACATTATACAGGAGAGGATAGATTGTGGATTTATACCTGCTCAGCACAGGGAACAGGGGAAGTAAACAGGTAGAGGGATCATGCTGACAAAATTAACAGACCACACCAGGTTTTTCTTAAAACCAGCATATCTACATGTATGGCAGCAATTCCAGTCCAGTATCTGAGGTATTCCAGCACAGACACACCTGATTCTACATAATACTACTACTACTGATTAGGTGATCTCCAGAATCAAATCTTATTTACTGAGAAAAATGACAAGACACACGAAAGCTGATGAAATACTGATTTCTGAACATTCCCATGGTATAACATTAGTATTGTTTGTTTCAAAAATGAATCAAAACTTGGTTTCTTTGATTTGTATTATTAATCAAGGTCGGAAAGCACAGCATCTTCTGTGTTATTTTGACCAGTTGTCATTTACAGGGAATAAATACTCTTGTCATACCTGCAAATACATTTTTATTTGGAATTTGTCAGTATTTTGTTAGCGGAAAACAAAAATGTTCCATTTCCTCAAACTCAGAGTACCTACAAATAGTGAAAACCAAAGAAACTGTTTATTTTGCATTGTTTTCTTTTTCCAGAGCAGCAGACAGATAGATACGTAGATAGATGGGTAGATAGGCACATAAATAGATACAATAGACAGACAGATTAATAGATAGGGAAAATGGCAGACAGACAGATAAACATACATTAGCAAGAATGATAGATATTGACAGATGGATACTTACATAAATGGAATACAGAGACAAATGGACAGCTATAAGACAGAGCGAAGGTAGTGGGTTTGGTCAGTTTTAACACCAAATGCCTTGCTAAACAATTCGGAGCCAAAGTGCAACAGGCAGTGAACAAGCACTGTAAACTTTTGACAAACTCTGTAATAAACTAGGATGTGATTTGGAACACAGCCATGTACTGTAGTTACTACTTTTATTGTTAGTCCATTTTATAGATAAAGAAGTGTGACGATATAGACGAGGGAATAAGCAAACGTCTTGACTGCTTCAATGTATCTGGAGGAAGGCGAGGAACGCTGCCCTTTAGCTAAAACCTCTCAGCATTTGCCAGAGCTAACGCTGACTCAGAATTAGAATGCAGAGTGTGTGTGTGTGTGTGTGTGTGTGTGTGTGTGTGTGGCTGATGGGACGTGAGTAAACACGTTGCCCTTTTCAAGAACCTGAGGAACATCTTGCTGCGTTATTGCACAAGATTTGTCAGCTCAGTCCTTCTAACTGTTCCTCTACATATCTCCACACTGACGTAGCATCAAGTCCATTACTGGTCGTGAGGCTTCGCTGTCACCAACTACCTGTTGAAACAGAGCTGGGAATTTCAACCCCAATGAGACTGATCACAGTGGATGCCAACAAGACCCTCATCGATGATCCTCTTTTTTTTGTTCTCCAGAAAGTTAGAACTCTCAGTCTGATTCTTAGGTGTTCTTGGGGTTTTAACCTCACTCTACTACCTCATAGTGGTCTCAAGAAGAATCAAGATGCAACGGACATAGATGACAGAACTCTACCTGAACTACACAAAGTTTAGTGTGACTACAAGCCAAAGTAGAAATCCCTGGGTCAAGATCTACACATAAAGACACCTGCAGGTCCCTGATGGGAGAAAAACAGGAGAAACTTAAAGCAAGACGATCAGAATGAATGTATGGAAATTGATTCAGAAATGAAGGGGGTGTTGGATGTTCACACCAAGAAGAAAATACTTCATGAAATAAAGGACAACCATCAATAAATCATTTTAAGAACACCGTGGTAAGCTGAGAGATTCAGACAATAAAAAGACAAATGAATATATTCACTGATACAACTATGAAGTTGAACCCAACCAGAGCAGAATATAAGATGGATGGAGCCCCTTGCAGTGGGGTTAAGATTTGTAGTAGACAATAATCATCAAGTCCCCCAATCTACAATCCAATATACTAACATCCAGCTATCTACTTGGAAAGGACACCTGAAGAAAACCTTTCACTTAAACTAATCACAAAACTAACCACGTAAGGATTTGCTCGATGTTTCTGGAATGGCAAGGATGTAGCTTTTGGTTGTGTTTTTTTTCTTTCACATGCCTGGGAACTTTGTTAGGCTACATGGCATCATGGACTCCATGAAGTATGAGGAGATGTTAAATTACAATCTGGCAGATCTTCTGGAGATACAAAAAGCTCAAATGGTTGGATGACTGATTATGTCTGAGGGAAAGAACAGGCAAGGGAGGGATAGGTCAAGGGAACTTTCCCTGGCGCGTGAACAGGGACTCCTATCAGCCTTGCAATGGACTGGCATCAAAGCCAAGACACTTACACCTGTGACTGATAGGCGACCCACAAACCTGACAAGGGAAAATTATCATGACAGCCAATTCAGTGCAGAGTACATATTTGTTTCATGTACCTACAAAAGCAGCTAGATAAAAAAAAAATCTGGCACATAATGGAGACCTGGGTTCCATGGGGATAACCGCTAGAAACACAACCCCAATCAGGATAAAGCAGGATTAAAATTTGCATGCAGTTCACAAGATGGTGTATAAATACTGATGCTGCCATAAATCCAAGCCATTCTATACATTTGTTGTCGTATTTTGTGCACCAACTTGATGGGAAAGGTCTAGGCTATGGAGTAGATCTTCTCCTAAAACATCCTAAAGTAAATTCTGGTCAATCACGTACCTTCTGTTCAGAGAGTTCCAGTAGACAGGCTCCAGGTTGGCTGCTGTAACCGTTACGCTCTCCATGAGGGCGATGAGCAGTAATGTCAGTCCAATCGACAATTCAGAGAGCTTCTGAGCTTCCATTTCCAAATCTGGCAAGGAGCGTATGAAGATCTGCAAGAAGACCTTTCAGAGCCTGAAGTTCATGAGATTCGTCAAAAAGTTCATGTGGTCATTTAAAGTGGCACATACATGAATGTGTATATTGGATATTTTTAAAGCATTTGAAAGATTCATGAGATTTTATGAAGTCCCATGAAATCTTTGCCATTCAGTTGTATGGGATGAGAAAACCTGACCTATTTGAATTCTTCAAAAACCTAAAATGGCTTCAATAGCTTGATGTTTATGAAATCATTTATAACATGATGAGTCTTTTATACAAGGCTCTTAAAAAGTTTGAGATTTATTAAATCCTTAAGTAAATGAACATCATCTGATCCTTGGTGTAACTCCAATACTCAAATCCGAGGACCCGAAATTCCTCCAAATCTAAGCAAGTAATCTGTAGATCTCCAAAACTTTACTAACACTCCAGACCTGACGATCCTTCATTTCTGTAGTATATTCAGAAAAAAATTCTCAGTCTTTGAGATTTATAATACATCCATGAACACAGAACATGATTTTGCCTTCACTCTGGGGATGGATGTTCCGGTGAAGTTTTATCTCCATCCACGTCTTGGAATGAAGATTAAGTCCAGTGGTGGAGATCTGATGGGGATCCACACAGACTGGATCCTTTCACATCAACATTTCCCCAAATCCGTGTTGAAAACGTTTATAATGAGTTTCAAGATCTGGATTTTAAAATGTTTTTTCTTCTCGAGATGTAACTGTGACTGTCACTCTCACACCTGAAAGAACTTAAAAATGTCCGTGAGGTTCCACAAACACAAACCGATCCTCTAAAACAAATAAAGTCAACCCAAAATCACTAAAAAACACTTTCCAAATGGTGAGCTATAAGCCTCCATGGCAGCAGCTCGCGCAGCTCCATGCATTCCCGTTAGGCGCTCGCGCACTACTGAAGATAGGTGACTCTTTTCCGAAGTGAAACGTTAATGATTCATGAACCGACTCAAAAATCAGTGAATCGATTCTCAAGCGCAGTGAACTAACCTGGAGCGTTTATGCAAGTTCATTGATTTTCATCTCGGGAGTGCTGCCACCTTGTGGCTGATCAGTATAACTACATACAGACAGCAAGAACAGAACTTAACTGTGCGAAAGAAAGCAAAAATAAATAAATCCCCGACATATTATTTCATTTTAAAATAATTACATAAATACAATATCACTTTGTATAATACAATAAGATAAATTATGTCTTGAGAAAAAACCCTGCGTTCTCTGGGAATAGGCATCACAGCCCCGCAAAACAGACGAGGAAAAAGTGGAATTAAAAAGAGAAAAAGAAGGAAAAAAAAGAACAAACAAACTTAATTTGTATCCTGTATAGTTTTTCTGAGACGAGGACAAGCGAGGACAAGTGAATCAAATCACTGATTCAATTAGGTTTTCTTCAGGTATGACTCTGAACCGAATAATCACTTAAATAACTGCTAGTGTGGGCAACCTGTATGTTTTAAACACCTCTGAGTTACAACATTAAGAATTATAAATGTTTTTGCTGCATAGAGATTAATAGTTGTGTTTTATTGTATTTACATGTTGCTGTATTAAATATTAATACAGATTTTTTTTACAGATCACTGGCGCCCCATTGTGGATAATGAAATGATTTTATCCAACAGTCGAACACACACGGCTTCTGTCTGCAAGGAAATCTCTTTTGCTTCGGGTGTAGTTATTTCTACATTAACCTAGTCGCAAATGTTAGTATACATATAGGACATTCTTTATTTGTATTTTACTTTTATGTATGCTTGGTAGCCACTTTGTCAAATAAAATAATAAGAATTTAAACAGAACAGAACAGTAACCGGTGAGTAAAATTAAAATTAAACACGGGCTGAAGCGGAATAATTTTCCTCCCCATATCGTGTGACTCCGCTAGTCAAGCTGCTGTGTCGTTCAGCAAACGTGATAAATTCGGATTTTGATCCTTAAAACAAATTGATTAATAAATCAGTAGCTGTGTAACCGTATAAAAAATATAAGTATAAGTATATATATATATATATATATATATGTATACACAGCCTTTTATATTATTTTTGAAATTACTTTTAAGTTCTCTCATAGCAATGACTGAAGCTTTTCCAACTATAGCTGATAAAACACAAAAACTACCGATGAAAAATGTTGAACCTGTCGCCACCTAGTGGACGCTTTCCAAAATTGCAACAATTGTAAGCACTGTCATCAGAAATCGGTCCGAAATTTAACGAACTGAATAAGTCGTTAGTTAGATTATAACCGTCTATGTGCGGCCTGTTGTATTTGTACGCTGTCGCCGCCTTGTGGGCGACTTGTACATGTGCACCCATTATATGGAAGACGTACCACACAACCAACCAGTAAAATGTTCGTTTATAAAATGTAAGCGTCCGATTGGGTGGATTAGCGGTCTAACACGCTACATCACCTGGGGTTCGAGTCCTCACGTCGGTCGGGCATCAGCTTCGGAAATTCGTTTTTAATCGGTTATATAAAGATGAGATGCGACATTTTAAAGAAATAATGGAATAAAAAAAGCAATCCGTCCACAATGTCAACATTTAAAAACTTTATTTTCAGTTTAACATATTCGGATTTTGAAAGCACAAACACGAACCCCTCAGACTAAGCTGAAACCTCCCTGTGTTCCCTCTACCCACTGATCTGCTGAACCTTAAAAGATCGTCCAGGTTCCTCAAAACTCAACAAGCCTACAAACTGCCCCTTACGACACAGATCAGACTGGACGCCGAGAGGAAACACAATGGCTGTTGCTAATCAGCAGTTAGCAGTTTGCAGCTAAGACGATTCAGAGCAGAAAACGCGGGGGGCGGGGGTGAGCCAAATTTAAATATTTACATTATTTACACCCCACACACCCTGATCCCGCCGAGTGACAGGCGTCGCCAAATTAACAAGGGCAGAGCTTAAGATTATCAGATTAACCAATCCCAAACAGTTAACGGATGCTAACCAAGCACTAGAGCCAACGCGACATGACTAAGTTGTTACATCGTAAGATAATGAGGAAACTCATTAGGATAACGATGTAATTAAAATCAGGAACCATGGCGAGGTGTAAAACAATTAGCCCACTTAAGCAGCAGGAATCCTAATACGTACATGGTGTTAATAAACCAGAAGTTCAGCAGCAATCAGTCTAACGTATTGTGATTAAATTCAGTAGTGCACAGTAGTAGCAGTCCTGCCTACATTATAAGTGTACTGTGTTAATAAATCTTCAGTTATGTCTGCCAGTTAACCAGTGATAATGCTAGTCCACATTACACAACACAATACAAATAAAGCTAGATTGCTAACTTTCAATCAAAGACTGCAGTTGGTAGCTAAATACCGGAGCCAAGTTCCCTAGAAACCAGAGAACATGGGGCTAATTATGACAAAATTAAGGCGTTCCGCAACAATTCGTCAGCTCACCACCATGGAGACCCAGGTTTGAGTCCTAGTGGTGCCTTAAGTGGAGTAGAGAGAGACAAATGGGCATGTCTGTATGAGGAGAGCTCGAACCCTGGTCCCCCAGCAACCCTTTTATGGGATCAATTACACCAGGAGTTCAGGTTGCTAACTGTGGTTAAAAAAAGTACTCAGGTTTGCTAGCACACCAACGAGAAACATCGCAACGTCATACGATCACGTTCACGAAAGACTAATCAAACCAAACCTAAGCTCCGCCCATTGCTGACCCAGACAAGTCGCTCAACGAAAACAGATCACACCTCCAGAACCAAACACTCACACATGGCAGAGAAGGCTCCCACGACCAAAGCGTAGAACAGCGGGCGTGTGCCGATATCACGTATAAACCTGCTCCAAGAGCGCCTCTCACTGGCGAAATGGATTTAGAGGATTTAATTTTATCGCAACGATTTCGTACATGATGACTAAATATCGTGATATGTGGAGTATTCATTAATGGCACACGCCCATGAAGAGGATAAAGCTTCAGTCTCTCAGAAGTCAGCACCAGAGGCGTGGGTTCGGTCTTCAGCTATCCTTCTGATAGGGGGCAGTACTGAGCCAGGAAAAGCCGTCATCTGAGAATGATGAAAATGCAATGTAAAGTGTGAAACAAACACACAGCATTTTACGGTGTGAACAAAAAACAATTACAGAAGATTTGAATGTAGTTTTACCTGTACACGTCTGATCTGTAGTCCCTCTCTCTTTCTCTCTGTGAAAGTTTTCCACAGCGCTCTCCCAGAGGTTTTAGTTCACTAGTAAAAGACACGCTGATGAAGAACCTTAACTAAGTCCTCCTGCTCAATCACAAAAGTTCAGGTTTTTCCACTGAGAGCTCTAAAGATACACAATGATTCCAGCTTAGAGCCAAGTTAGAAAGATTTGCTCCAACAAAAAGGTTCAAACATTCAAACCAACCAGTGTTGGTGGGTAGGATTTTCCTTCATTTATGAACAGGACCCAAGTACAGTTCTCCAGGACTTGAAGTTTTTGAGGAATTCTCAAAAAGATGGACTCGGCAGGAGACAAGGTTTGCTTCTCCAGGACGAGTCGAGTCCACTTGACCAAGAGACTGCAGCCGACTTGTGTCCACTTGTCCAGGAGACCACAAGAGGTTCGAGTCCACTTCTTTAGGAGATGGCAGCAGACAAGCTCGCTTCTTCATAAAACTGCAGCCGACTTAAGTCTTCTCCTCCATCGAGCACCTGGAGACTCTAGTCCGATTCTCCGGAGGTAGCAGGAGATTAGTCCACCATAAAGTTGAGACCTCTATTAGGTGGCATGACACGCGAACGCACTTCTACAAGAGGTTGAAGGAAAAGGAAGTCCACTCCAGTCCAAGAGCATACAATATCTCCAATTCTACGTTTCTACAAGTAGCAGTCCTTCAGGAGGTGGCAGGAGACTTCTGGATGCCGTAGGAGAAAGTCCACCTTTCAAGTTCACTGCTCCACTACAATACAAGGGAAACTTACAAAGAGAGTCCTCTCAATTTTCCCTGTTCTTATTGCTGCTCTTAAACATTATTTTCTTCTCTTAGAAAAATAGAATCCAAAACGAGAAAGGGCAAAATAAGCTTCCTTTCCTCCAGATCAAGTACCAGTAATAATCCTGATCCAGCCCTGACCTACCAAAGTCTCTTTTCTTGTGAGAATCATGGCCAAAAAGGACAAAAAAAACCAACAACAAAACAACATGACCTAAAAAAAAAAGCATAAAAAAAAAAAAAAAAAAAAGGAAAAATGAAATGTCTTTGATTTCTCTTTCTAACAAAAAAAAAAAAAAAAAAAAAAAATTCTACTGCTACACAGTGCACGTCCGAGGTTCTCTGCTGGAGAAAGTTCTGGAAGAACAGCAGGAAAAAAGTGAACATTTTCAGATCAGTCAATACTTCTTCCAAGTTAGAAAAGAAAAAAAAAAAAAATACCCTGTCGACTGGAGAGACAGGTGAAGACTGGTCTTTTTGCGAGACGCTGTGTTACACATTTCAAATACATTCATTTGTAAAATATACTTCCCAAGGTTGCAAAAAAATAAGTATAATACAATAAAAGTAAAATACAATAAGGTAGCAGCCTTGAAAGTGCTCCAAAATCAGAGAAGTTCAAATACTTTTGTTTGCAACAACAATAAAAAAATAAATCCATCATTCATTTTCAACAGCAATGAAAGGTAACATGTTAAATCTCTCTCACTCACACTCTCACACACTCACACAAGGCATTTAGTTCACATGTGGTCCTCCAGAATAGGGAGAAATAAATGTTACACAGTTTTATGGTGTTTGAACAGAACAGAAGAGCTACACTATAAATATCAAGCCCTGGATCTCAGCACTGCATCGAAACGCACCCTGTTCGACGCCTCCGAAATTGTTTTCGTCATTATTTTCTGATAAACCATGAGCGCCCCAAGCCTTTAAGAAGTCAAGCACCAATCAGACTTCGATCCCTCTGGTTAAACAAAGCCTTACGATGGGAACAGCGCCGAAGTCGACGAAGGCGCATTAAATTCAGTGCTGGAACAGGGCTTAGCACTCACAATCTGCCCTCCAAAAATGAGGCAATATAGCCAATACAGCACCACAGACAGGACACTCACCCACCCACACTGCCCCCAGCAGGAGACATCGAGAACCACAACCACAAACACTTGTTCAAACAGCGGGCACGCCACCGTCCGACCGTCTCATCAGTTCAGTCTTTAAGAACCTATGTACAAGTCAGCTAGCACATGCTCTCTGGACACACACACACACACTCTTAGTATACATGCTCAGCAAAGTACAAAAACGTCTCAAAACAAAAATAAAAACATGGCATTTTCTTTACACACATCGGTAATAAACTTTTTGTGCAGACTTCAAAAACGTTCACGCGCTCCAAAAATATGAACCTAATCTCATTTTTTTGTCTTTTTTTTTTTCTTAAACAAGTGCAAATCTTCAAGTTTTTCAATGTATAGCTTTTGTATGAAAAATAATACAACAGTGTTTCGTTCAAGAAGGTGCCCTCGCCCCCCCACCTTCCGATGAATCTAGGAACTCGCATGCGCACGCTTTCGTATACCAAATGGTTCGACACATAATATATGCAGCAATAAATTCACACACTTCCGCATTGTGGAAAACAAACAAACAAACAAAAAAAACAATAAACGAAACAAAACAACAAAATCAGACGAACTCTATTTCAAATATTGAAACTCTGGTATTAAAGTGCAACAGCTTATTTAAGGTGCTTAATGAAAGAGGTGTGAGAGCTCTCTCTGAACACCAACCCTCCTTCCACTCTGCTGGCTCAGAGACGTCGAGGGAGGGAGGGAAACGAGAGAGAGCAGTGCACATTCATCTGCTAGTTTGCTCCAGGTTAAGGCCTCAGGTAGACTCAAGTATTGTTCTGCTGGATCAGTAATCATCCACCGTCTCCAGCTCTCCCAGCATCATCCGCTCGCTGGAACCCAAAAACGAGTAACCTGCACAGGGACAGACGTATTAAGGAACAAATGAGCAGCCTTTATTAAAAATGGGCACCACAAAAACTTCAGAAAAGCCTGTACGCTCACCGAGGATGCTGGGATCAGAGTGGAGCATCATGCTCGATTTCTTCTTCATTTTTCCTCCCTGACTATCGTACATGCCGCCACTTTTATTCATCTGAGCGGTCTGAAACATGGACTGGGGAAAAAAACAACAACAACATTATCAAGAGCAAACCTGTGTCTAAGGCTAAAACCGGTCCTGTACTCCCTGTAGTTTCAGCATTAGCCCTGATTTTAAATTTCCAAGATGTAATTTCTCAGCTCTAGACTGTGTAATGATTCATTTGTAAATCTTATCATTAAAAAATGCAATATACTATATATAAACATACAATATAATGGTCAGTTCGAACCAGCCTGGTTCAACCTGACAAAGCTACGCTAGATTTTATATATTGTAGTTTTATTACATGCTCTATTATTCCATTTAGCTTGTGTCTATTCCTATCAAATCTATTACTATAAACATATCATTTATGTAATTTAACGCTTACGTACAACAACTAGGTTGCCCAAGAATTCCTATGAGTCTAGGTCCTCAAGGTTTCTTACTCATAACATGTAGGGTTTTTCATTTACATTTACAGCATTTAGCAGACGCCCTTATCCAGAGCGACTTACAGTTGATACAGTCTTACAATCCAAGCTATTGTGGGTTAAGGGTCTTGCTCAAGGACCCAACAGTGGCAGCTTGGCAGAGATGGGATTTGAACCCTGGACCTTCTGGTCCAGAGTCCAGTACCTTACCCACTAGGCTACCACAGTCCCACCATCACCCTAGGCTTGCTTAAAATTTCCAAAGCTGTTTTGAGACAATGCCATCTTGTAAGAACAGAAGAAGACTTGGACAGAAAGGCTATCGTAACTCAGATACCCACTCTCTAAACTGTGATGAGCAGAAAAGCATCTAGAATGTGCAACAAATCAAATCTTAAGGCGGATGGCCTACAAAAGGAAGCCCCTACCCAGTATTAGTATAGCGTTCCTAATGAAGTGCTCGTTGCCTGTTCTGTGGCTCAGATGTTTCCCAACCTTTTTGAGCCAAGGCACATATTTCGCATGTAAAAAACCACAAGGCACAGCACCAAATAAAAAATCTCAAAGTGTATATTTATTGAAATATAATGAAAATCTAGATTTATTAGAATTTACTCAATTTACTTGGTATGAAATCTGGAGCCTGTTTAGTTGAACACAGCTGATCTCTTACTGCCCTCTAATGGAAGAGAATGTAATTGTCCACGCACCCTGATGATTTCACAAAGCACACTGGCTGGGAAACACTAAATGACTTAAGGCAGTAGCGCCCCCTTTGGCAGTGTATTAGTTTGTCATGTTAACTATTCAGCACAGCAAGAGGCAGATGGGATGCTTTGTGGCAATTAAGACTACACTTTGTAACTGTCGCATTTTAGAAATAGCAAACTCGGGATTTTATATCAAAATGTAAAACACCAAAAATATTCTCAGACTCAGAGCTCACCTGCAACGGAAAGTTCATATTCAGCCCGGAGAGCTCTTTACACAGCTGTACAGAGAGAATTTACAGTGTCACTTCAAAACTCCCATAATACAAGCTCGAGCAGGGGAAAGGAAGGAGGACTGACCTGCTGCTGCTGCCTGTGATGATTGGCTTTCTGCTTGGCACGCCGCTCCAGGAACTGCTTGGCGAACTCTTTGGCTTCGACGGTGTCGCCCAGGTATGAGCGGATGAAGTCGTGAACCTCGTAAGGCGACTCGACCTCCTTCAGGTACGCCACGATGGTGGCCACTGAGCCCAGCGACAAGGGATGAGCAGAAACAGACCAAATTATGTACACAGACCCAAAGTAAACATCCAGTTCCAATACTTAAGATGGTGTTCAGAATAACGCATGTTTATGTACAAACAAAACAGTGGGAGCAAGTTTATAAAGACTTGGTCTTATAAAGACGGACGGTGTTTTACCATCCAGAGATGAGGAGGAGTTGTTGGTGGAGGAGTTGAGAGCGTGCAGCATTTGCTCACACCACGTGGTGAACCCGTCCTGCTGAGGCTTCATTCCCTGTAGGAGCTTCAGTAGGCGTTCTTCGTCCTCCGTCCGCTTTCGCCGATTCAGCATGTACTGATCGCTACAGAGCCAGACGTTCATGTTTATCACACGTTACCGGACGAGCACACGGCTTCTAGGTAATTCCACCCGAGTCATGTCGGAGCGTACCTGAGCGAGGGGCTGCTGTGGCTGTTCTTCATGCCTACATTACGATGGTTGGCCTGGTTTTTGACTGCTTCGTCCCATATGCCCATGTTACCAGTGCTGGCGCTGCTGAGCTTTCCCTCCATGCCAGTCCACATCCCCACAGAGCCATCACTCCACTGACCCATCGCCATCTACAGTCGAGAAAGATTTTTTTTTTTAATTACCACTGTTTTTACAACCCATCTGCTCAATTATTTAGCTACTGTCACTACTGGACAGTTCATTTATTTATAGCTATATAACACACACCCTCTGCTGCTGCTGAGCTCTCTGCTGCTGCTGTTTGTGCATTCTCTCCTCCAGCTCCATCAGACTGAGATTCTTTCCCTGAGCTTTACCCAGAGAGTGCACCCCCGCCTGGCCCGAGCTCCAGCCTGCGCCCCCCTGAACAGACTGCTGCTGGCTCTGCTGGAGCAGCTTCATGAGGAGATCGTGCTGACGAACCTGCAGCGTGCCACACGAGTATTAGTCCATCGTCATGCAGCGTAGTAAATAAATGGTTTTAGGTAAAGACCAGAGCTGGAATCTACACTCGGAATAAAACGAAGGCACGCAGCCGACCTGCTCCCTTTTGCGCCTGTACAGCTCCTCCTCCTCTCTCCGCTTCTGCTCCTCCTGCTGCTGCCGCCTCTTCTCCTCGCGCCGCTTACGCTCCTCGTCCTCCCGCTTCCTGAGTTCAGCTTCCCGCCTCTCCTGTTGGAGCTGAAACAGAAGTGGATTCAGTTCAAGCAGGGCGTCGCTCCTTCAGAACGCTCATTAAAGGAAGGGATGTTCCTTATTCACTAAAAATCTAAAACAGCGTGTCATTGTAAGACGTGATACTACGCAATTATATATTAAATGAAATACTACTCTCTGCGCAATCCCGTCGCAAAGACACAACGTCACAGACTAGTGAAAGTACCTAACAATATGAATACAATCTTTTTTTGGGGGGGGGTCTTACTTTCAGCTGCTCAAGAGTTGGACCCTGAGTTGAACTACTCATCGTCAAGTCCCACAGACCGACCTCGGCACCTGCGAAGATGACGTGCAGAGATCAAGAGATTTCATCACGTCAGTAACAAGTATAGGAGGATCAAAGAAATTCTAAATACGATAAACCCTAGTTTCCAGCTTTCTCGGTACACAATTAAGTGCGCCTAGAACATGACCTTTGAGAGGACTCGGACTGGGCTGCAGAACGCTATGTGAGCACACACCTGGTGGCTGTGAGGTTGAGGTATGCATGTCCCATGCTTCTGGCACCGAGCGGTTCATGGCAGGCATCATTCCAGACTCACCACACCTACAACACCCAACAATCAGGCGCCGCACCAGCTGAAAATGACACCGTGCACAACGTGTGTGTGTGTGTGGGGAGAGAACAAGTACCTGTTGACATGCTGGTACCTCATGTGGAGCTGCTGGTAGAGCGCCTGCTCCAGCTGCTTCTTAAGCAGCTCTTGGTCCATGTTGCCCTGCGAACACAAAAATCACTCGTGCTATCGCAACACTGAATGAAGCCGGAGGTAAACAAAGAACTAAGCCCTGTAAGTTCAGCTTTGCAGGGTTGATACGTATTGAGTTTTGTTTAGAGATCATCTGCGTTACATAAAAACACTTAGCAGAATTATGTAGAGAAAGCATAAGAATACAGAAACTTCAGCTGGACACTTGATGAGACAAAATAGCTCCACCCACTTCATGGGTGCATGGCTCACCAGCAGTGGAGGTGGTGAGGGACCTGGAGAGAAAGGCACACGGCCCCACATCTTTATGACATCCCCCAGAGGCTGAAATCCCTCATCGCAGCCTCGTTTTACCAACAGGGTCATGGTGAAGTAGCCGGCTTGAAACCACTCGCACATTTCTACTGGAGTGAAAGGGCCTGACGGAGAGCGAGAGAAATACAATGAAACCAGAGCGCGAGAGAGACAGAGAGGTGCTTTAAGCGAGCCCATACCTTGAATCTCTCCTTGCGGATCTTTGTAGAACCACTTCATGGCAGATTCGTGGGTCAGCGGCAGCGCGCCGGCCGAGTGAGACAGGGTGTGTGTGCTGGAGTGGGAGTGTGCGTGGGCATTGGGGTGAGGGTGCGGGTGAGCCACGGCACCGTCCTGGAGTGCCTGCGTGAAGCGTTCCTCCTCCAGAGACGTGTCCTGCAGGGAGGCCACCATCTTCTCCGCCTCCTGCACGTCACACACGTTCCAAGTCGATTTCAAGCACCGAACACAACGGCGGGAATCATTTCAAGACCAGATTCGGACTCACTGACCTGCTGCATGTGCTTCAAGCCGTCCTCCTCTTCAGTCTCGCCCCCTGTCGGCGGGAGGGGAGTGACAGTGGTGGGAGGAGAGGATGCTACAGCAGGAGAAGAGGTAGCCTGGGTCTTTCCCCCTACCGGAGCTGCATCTATTAAAAATAAACATGAGTATTTACAAGACATGGATTTTGACTGATATAAATGGGCCGAATGAATTCACGCAATGCCAACCTTCACTCTGCTGGAGGATGGGCTTCGAGGGGCGAGCGATAGCGGGTAGGCGTGCTTCCTGCTCTGAGGGGTGAGAAGAGGCAGAAACGGAGGCGGAGGGCGGAGAAGCAGCGTTCATCTCACCTCCTTCAGACACTCCCGAGCTGTCAATATCTTCTGTTGTACATAGAGCACATTTAGGAGGATGGGTGCCTGAAGGCTACACTCACTCAGATAAACTAAGCATGCAAAGCTCCTTCTGTCACCTTTGTCAGCAGAGCTGTCCTTCGTCTCCTGGTAAGGCTCCTCTTCCTCCTCTAGGGGCTCAAACTCTAGCTCCTGGTCCTCTGGGATCGCGTCTCTCGAAGACTTCTGAATGCAAAACAGACTTAGATAAGCTAGAACGTGTTTGTAAACAGCTCATCCTTTATATTTATTACAAAACAGCTTTTTCTGTCTCCGTGTTAAACACTGAGCAAACACTGATCAGCCAAAATATTAAAACCACCAGCTCTTTAACAACTGTATCATCGAATTGGAAAAGTTTACGCAAACAGGAAAAAACAAAGAACAGGAATCACCAGCCACCTTAACACACATGAAGGCTCCTGACGAATCGAAGGTACCCATTTCTCCTTCTTCTTCATCCGTGCACCATTCCGGGAGTCCGTCCCTTTCATCTTCCCCTCCCTCGCTTCCGGTCCTCCGACGGACCCCGTCACTGTCCCGGAAATC
Source organism: Ancistrus triradiatus (assembly GCA_025084515.1). Taxonomy (NCBI): domain Eukaryota; kingdom Metazoa; phylum Chordata; class Actinopteri; order Siluriformes; family Loricariidae; genus Ancistrus; species Ancistrus triradiatus. Next base: position 180,480 of record JAJAGP010000733.1, on the reverse strand, counting down.
GAAGTCAAACTTCCTGCGTCGTCCCTCTCCACTGCTGTGGTCTCGCCAGCCAGCCGAGCGCGGGCCCCCGTCTGGAAGCCATAACCAGTTATGCATTTATGACGGGGATAAATAAAGTAAGTAAAAATAAATTTGAATTCATAGTGAGCAAAAATTGTAAGGCATATTCAGATTCGCTGAATTAATGTCTATTCGTACGCATCTTACACACAGAAAAAGAATTCAGATAACGTGCTATGATATTATACATGTCAATATTGTTTTTCCATGACTGTGAAACCACTCTGTGGTTCAAAATTTAGGCTTCGCCCTCAATCCCTGACTTTCTTTAGAACCCTGTATTACATGCTGGCTAGAGCAGCTTTTTACCCTCTCTGTAACATGGCACATCTTCACCAATCTTCATTACACGCTCAGCGTTAGAGATAAACAGAATATGTCTTCGCATTTTCTGAAAGTAAGAGTGCCCATGTTCTTATATCTTCATCCTGGACTCTTAGCCGTTAATAAATTCAGATGGCTCACTGCTGGGGGCAGATATTTAAGTTCCATGGCTCCCTGCTTTAAAGCCCAGTTTAAAACCATTAAACCAATTTAAATATTAGTGAAAGACAACACAAGTAAACACAAAATGCATTTTTTAAATGAAGGTGTTTATTATTAAGGGAGAAAAAAAATCCAAACCTACATGGCCCTGTGCTTTGGTTTATCGCACCAGAGTTCAGTCTCCAGCCACACCTGTTCTCAATCAAGACATCACTTAAACAGGACCTGCCTGACAAAGTGAAGTACACCAAAAGATCCTTAAAAGCTACACATCTACACATGCCAAGATCCAAACAAATTCAGGAACAATTGAGAAAAAAAAGTAACTGAGATCCATCAGCCTGGAAAGGTTATAAAGCCATTTCTAAAGCTTTGGGACTCCAGCGAACCACATTAAGAGCCATTACTCACAAATGGCGAAGACATGGAACAGTGGTGAACCTTCCCAAGAGTGGCCGGCCAGCCAACCAAAATTGCCCCAAGAGCGCAGCGACGACTAATCCAAGAGGTCACAAAAGACCCCACAACAACATCCAAAGAAATGCAGGCCTCACTTGCCTCAGTTAAAGTCAGTGTTCATGCCGCCACCATAAGAAGGAGACCGGGCAAAAAAGGCCTGCATGGCAGAGTTCCAACACAAAAACCACTGCTGAGCAAAAAGAAAATTAAAGCTAGTCTCAATTTTTCCAGAACACATCTTGATTTTCCAAAAGAGTTTTTGGAAAGCATTCTGTGAACTGACGAGACAAAAGTTTAACTTTTTGGAAGGCGTGTGTCCCATTACATCTGCTGAAAATTATATATTATACTTTATAGCAACAGTAAAATATGGTGGTGATAGTGTGATGGTCTGGGGCTGTTCTGCTGCTTCAGGACCTGGAAGACTTGCTGTGATAAATGGAACTATGAATTCTGCTGTCTACCAAAAAAATCCTGAAGGAGAATGTCCAGCCATCTGTTCATGACCTCAAGCTGAATCTAACTTGGGTTCTGCAGCAGGACAATGACCCAAAACACACCAGAAAGTCCAGCTCTGAATGGCTGAAGAAAACAAAATGAAGACTTGAGTGGCCTAGTCAAAGTCCTAACCTGAAGCCTATTGAGATGCTGTGGCATGACCTTAAAAAAGGCCATTCATGCTGGAAAACCCTCCGATGTGGCTGAATTACAACCATTCTGCAAATATGAGTGGCCAAAATTCCTCCACAACGCTGTAAAAGACTCATTGTAAGTAATCAAAAACGCTTGGTTGCAGTTGTTTCTGCTAAGGGTGGCCCAACCAGTTATTAGGTTTCACTTTTTCACACAGCGCCATGCAGGTTTGGATTTTTTTCTCCCTTAATAATAAACACCTTCATTTAAAAACTGCATTTTGTATTTACATATGTTGTCTTTGACTAATATTTAAATTGGTTTGATGTTTCGAAACACTTAAGTGTGACAAACAAAAAACAAAAAAAAAAGGAAATCCGGACGGGGCAAACACTTTCACACCACTGTATGCATGTGCACCAACCATCACGGCGAGCGCCGGCTATCCTCCAGCTGCCTCCTGGTTCTCCACCGTCCTCGTCCTCCTGCTCTTCACGGAGAGTGCGCCAGTTATCGCTGTCTGAGCGATTATAATCCTTCCTTCCGACTCCTCCATCCTCAAAGCCTCCACGTCCTCCTTCCCTTCGCAGGGGCTTTTCGAAACGCCTCTCGCCTCTGAAAACACACAGGACGGGGTGAATTCAGCGTTACACAAGAAATATTTTCCATCTCACTGACCTGTGCCAACGTGATGTGTCAGTAATTAGGGTCCACTAAGCTTACTAAAAAGGATTACAAACCTGTCGTCCCAGCTTTGGCTGCGGTGCACCTCTCGGCTGCGCCCGAACCCGACCTCGTCGTCCCTTTGGTAGAACCCGGCCTCCCCTCTTCCTCTCCCTTCAAGCAAGACAGCAAAAGTTCACGCTCAGTTTCCGTGCTCAGTCGCTTATCTGAGTGTTTGCGTGCGTTGACTCACCTCGTCCTCCCCTAGCGTTCCCTCTGCCTCGGGGCACGCCCACCGGAGCTGCGCCACCCCCTTTACCCATGAGTCTCAGTACAGCCACGCTGTTCACCGACATGGAGAAGTTCCTCTGTGGACGAAGCGGAAAGTTTTCACACTGGAGAATTTGGGACGGATCCCCAGTCTTAGCCTGCAGCCCATATACTGACCTGCTCCTCCTCAGTCAGAGGAACCAACGCCAGAGGTTGCTGAGGTTCCTCCTGCAGGATGACAGCAAACTCCTTGTCCTGCATGTCCTCCGGGACCTGAGCGCGCACAGATACATGCAGGGGTTAAACGAGCGGCGAGTTGTCTTCTGCAGCGCGGTTTTATTATCTCGGTTATCTCGGCCGGTGGAAGCTCTCACCCTTGTTATCTTTGACGTAAAGTGCTAACATCTCCTCGCGGCCGTAGCGGTAGTCGGCCAGCTTGGACTTTGGCATTGCTGGGGAAGGAGGAGGGGACGTGACGCTCCCTCCTCTGGATAGTGCACGGAGCCTGAGGAGAGGAAACGGTTTAGAACGCTAGTGGGCCAAATGTCTGCATTGTGATTGGTTAGGAGGCTGTGTGGAACACCCAAGCCGGTGAGTTTCACACAGAAAATGCCCAATCCTCCCAAGCAAGAAAATTACACTGGAAGTCATTGCAAGATCAATATCCCAGCTCAGCTCGTCCTCCGAGCTAATCTCGGCCATTGAGAAATCACTTCTGCAAACAAACTCAAAACAAAGCAAAACTTCAGGAAACATCTGCTTCCTCGCTCACGATAAGGAAGTGAAGAGAAATGCGGCTGAAGTGGAGGAAAACAGAGGGAAGGCTTACCATTCTGGACCGAAGTTAAGTGTCTCAGCAGTCATGTTCTCCTCGTCCTCACGGCTCAGGGGTTCTGCAAACATGTTATCATTAACACAGAAAATCCTCACATGCAGGCAGGTTTGGGCAATATGGCAATCTTACACTGCCGAGACAGTGACTTTGATTATATTCTTAACTGGGCAGACTTGCTGTTTAACACTTAACTGTGACTGTGGTGGCCTAGTGGTTAAAGTACTGGCCTATGGACAAGAAGGTCCAGGGTTCAAATCCCACATCTACCAGGCTGCCACTGTTAGGTCCTTGAGCAAGACCCTTAACCCATAATTGCTTGGATCGTATGATTGTATCAATTCTAAGTTGCTCTGGATAAGGGCATCTGCTAAATGCCATAAATGTGAATGAATTCACTCTCTGTAAATGATAAACATGGATTTTTAACTAAGTATTTCTTGTCGGCTTTAAACCTCTGCAAGTATTAAATGAAGTACCCAGTTAGAAGAAGTTACCTTTTCAAAAACAAGCCATGACTGTGTTTATGGGACGAAAATGGCAGCACTTTCACAAAAGTAAAACTGCAAAGTTCCAGTAGGTTTTTTCTTTTTATTTAAACCAGATGAAGAGTCATTCGCTCAATCCAAATGAAATGACATACAAATCTGTAGCAGAATGGTGGAAACCTAGGATGGTAAGCCAAGTTCCAGGCAAGTTTGAGACTTTTACAGAAACCAGTCAATCAAAGGCTTTGGGTTTTCTCTCTGTCAGTTTTTAGTATTTTAGTCAAATCATGATAAATAAATCCCACAATCCCTGCTAAAGTTTTAAAATTAAAACCCAACACTTCACTCTGAATGTTTACATCACTCAAACTTTGAGCCCCACAGCTTGCAAGTGGGGAAAAACATAACGTGAACAGAACCAAGCAGCTAAGCCAAATTTCCAATATGAACTGGGAAAAGTGTTTGAGGCTATTACAAAGAGACTGAATGTTCTGCTTCTCCTACCTTGTCCAGAAGTTGGGACTGAAGAGGACCGATGCAGTGGTGCTACGAGATGCTGTTGGTGTTCTGACGTTTTGAGATGTGCTGCTACTCAGAGCTCTGTGTTAGTGAAGAAATAGCTGCCTGATGCACATCAAGTCTGAACAGGAGAGCTCAGAAACGTGCACACCTCCAACACGAACGGATTTATATCATTAATAGGGAATAAGTGAGGTTGAAAGGACACATGGATATACGAGCGACTGTATGAGGGCAGTGCTGCCACGTTTTGCTGGCCGTTCTTCTCTCTCGCCAAATGCTGCTCGCGCCCTTACATTAGTGACACGGTGATCTGTAGAAAGCAGAGCAGAAGTGGAATGTCATCAGTCCGTGGTTGTTTCAGGTGAAACTGAAGATTTTCAACAATTCGATGCCTAATACCATGAAAGTCACAAAACCATGAAAAAAAGTTAAAAATGAGTGAACAAGAGACAAACATGCAGAACTCCACCAGCCTAGCAAGAGCCCACACTGCCCTGATTCATAACTAGCTTGAATCGTCCCTCTTTTAATGGAGTAGTTTTGGCTTTGAAAAGGCGTCGATCTGTACACTGTCAAATTAGTTTCTTTAAAGACGGGCTCAAGACTAGCTGTGAACAAGTGCCACAGAATACGAACAGCTTCTGCCACACAGACCTAAACCAGCAATTACAACCAGCACAAAAAGACACTCAAAAACTTTTATGTAGAATCTTTCTACCTCACGACAAGAAATGGGAGGTGGCAAGACGAACAATGTCATCACCATTTACACTGCAAAGAGACCAGTGGCAACTGGAGGCCTTCGACAGGAGATATTTCAAACTTGAGATACTTTAGATCAAAGATTCATTACGAACTTGCTGTGAACAAGAGCAAACTAGTAGAGTCCCAGACCAATCAATAATCAAATAACCCTACAAGAAATCCAAAATCAAAGCATCTAACACTACAAATAACATAAATACAACTGCAATGTTTCGGCTAAAGGTTTTTCTGGCCTATTCACGATCAAACCAACTACGTTTCCTCCCTCACAGAGCCGAAGAGACCCCAGCTTTGGGCCAGCATATTAAAAACCGAAGGGTGTTTAACTGAAAAAACCTCCTGCAGTTTCAAGAAGCAACAACTGGTCACAGCTGAAAATAGTATTCAAAAAAACAACAGTCAAATCCAGATCCAAACACAGCAACGGTTCAAGCTTTTAAACAGAAGATCCCAAACAGGACCAACATGCATGAAAATGTTCCTGTACCTCAGCAAAGCGCTTCAGAAGACCTAATTTACGTTGGCAAAGGGGGCTGCAAAAGCACAAATACAAGCGTGCCAAGAATTGTCATTTTAAAAGTACTGTGGTAGCCTAGTGTTAAGGTACAGGACTATGGACCAGAAGGTCCAGGGTTCAAATTCTGCCATCTGTTGGGTCCTTGAGCAAGGCCTTAACCACAACTGCTTGGATTGTAAATTTTAGAAGTTTTAAGTCGCTCTGGTAAAGATCGTCCTGCTAAAATGCTGTACATGTAAAAATAAACAAACAAACAACAAAACGAGCTTCGCTCAATATTGAGAAGTAGGCTTAAGAAATTAGACAACTTAAAGTGTTAATATCCATCTTCAAGAAGGGTGCCAACACTGCGAGCGGACGTATTTAAATCTCAACCATACTGAATGCGACAGCTACATCCTATGCGAAACCACAATCAACCCCGCACCAGTAAATCCTCAAAAATCTAAGCCCGGTGATCCACTCACGGCCTAACGCCACTGGAATGCCCATTTTTCAGTTCAGTCGTTTGAAAAATAATATTTTTACAAAAAACACACTAAGAACACTGAATTTTAACATGTAATGGCATACTTCAACCCACGTATTCATGCTAAAAACAATTAATAAAAGTTTTCCTCACCTTTCTATAGCATATGCGCAAAATGGGAGGCTTGGTGCTAGCACCGTAGCAGCGCTGCCAGCCTGCCTCTTTTAAAGGTTCAGTCTGTTTACTCCGCATTCACGCCGTTCGCACAACGTGTGCATCGCACAAACCAACGAATTCAACTGAAATGGATGTAATAACGTGCACCTATTTGTGTAAATACAAAACTCAATTAAAATGCAATTTTCGTGAATCGCAGCTCGCCGTTTTAACTCTCGTCCTGTTTGTGTTTTACAAAAATGGCTGGCGAGACGCGAATCACCGTGACAACCGTTTGGTCCATCGGCGATGACTTTCATTTCACAGGAGTTGCGTCCCAAATGGCTACTTATGTATAGACTGCTCTAAAAACGTAGCGTTATAAAGGAAATCATTAGTACTTCTGTGTCTACTTAGCTAAAACTGTGCAATTTGTGATTAGCCTTGTATTACGGCAGATTGTGCAGTTTCTACTTGAATAGCTTGTATTGGAGAACGAGTAAACACTTGTTATTTGGTTAAAAACGCATAAACACTAAAAATTCCTTGTTTCAACAGAGATTTCACTCATTCTGACTATTTAATTGTACCGTTGACTGTTAAAATGAGTTTCTTTTCTCTCCACAGAAGTAGCTTCTTGCACATTGAGAGATAGAAAATAAACAACACTTGATTTTCAAGGGAAAAAAAACACTACAGAGTGAAAACAACGTCTTCACATTTTCCTACACAATAAAAGTGCTAAAAGTTTTGGGGTTGTTGAGATTTAAAGTTAACACAACAACAACACAACATTAATAATAATAATAATAATATAATAATAATATAATAATAATAAGAATAATAATATAATACCAGCATCTGTGGGTGTTTTGTACCCTGTCAGGCAGTTGATTCCAAATTCCAGAAAGGGCTTTTTACTTTGCAAGTGAAACCATTTTCCCTAAAATAGACGAACGAAAAATGCAGATCTGTCTATCACTAGATGGCGCTGTTTTCTAACTTTACATACCCACACATCCAAAATGTGCCTGTCTTTCTGACGTTAATGTCTTAAAATGAACATTTTGTAGTATCTTAAGTAACTTATAATTAATGTTTCACGACTGATACAGTCCTAATGCAAAGTTTGGGCAAACCTGATCGGGATACGTTTTGTTGATTTTCTCATTTTTCTTAACACCCATTGCGGGGGGACCATTTAAAAACGTTGGCAAACCCCTTGTTTTTTTTTTCCCCTTTCTTTCTGGCATGTTATTGCACCAATTGTATAAAAATAAATTTTGCTCACTTCTGGTCACCTTTCTAATCTGGGCCCGCCTACCGTTTTTTGCAATGGCTGTGAACGTAGTGCGCAAAGTTGTAAGTCCATATTTAACTTTCTGCAGTGGCCGGATTGTATTTGACCAGGGGGGACCAAACTTTTATAAAGGACTGTAGCTCCCTAGAAAACATAAAGATTTAAAATACACTCTGAAAGTTGAAACTATGGAACCCCTCACGAGCCTGACTATGGTAAAAAGCAAAGTAATCAAAGCATTATCCCTTTATCCCTGGTCCAGGGCTGAGAAAGATGGACTGGAGCCTGAACCTGGAACCAAGGCGCAGGCAGAGGTAACACCCTCTGGACATGTCACCAGACCCAATTGTCATGGTTCCATAAAAAAAATTGGATTAATGTTGCAAGCTCGACCCCGGATTCAAACTTCTGGCTGCTGTTTTTTTTGGCAGCTACTTAATCCACCTATGCAAACCGGGGCTGCTGACTGAGGAAAAACAGGGTAAAAATGTGGATGGGGAAAAAGCTGAACTTTATTTGCCGAATTGCCCCACTGCATGGCTGGCCATATAAGACTAATATATAAACACATTAAAAAAATAAAGAAGTAAATATTAAGACGTTTGTTTTTGTCCTTGTCCCTGGAGAACAAAGAATAAGTATGGTAAGCAATGCCCTGGGATGGGATGCCAGTCCATCGCAGTGCTAATTAGGGGGTTAATAGCAGGGGCCCCCCGGGGATGATCCTTGCTGACTTCAGTCCCTGCAGGTGGTGGGCTAACTCTGTGCCACCGGGTGCCCCTAAACGTGTCGTATTTATTTGCTATATTTTTTTTTAAAATATGCAGTAGCCTATATACCTTTAAAATTACTTTTTGTAATACTTTTTCATATCCAAGGCATTATAAAAGACAGGGTTCACATGCATTTTCACACTGCTGTTTAATGCGATGTTCTCAAGGAAGAACTTACGTAGTAGAAAACAAGGATAAAAAAAAAAACCTTTTAGAATTAAAGCCACGGGGCAAACTGAGGCCCCTGTATGTCTCTGATGAAGGAGCCCGACGTCCCGTTTGTTTAATAATGTTCTTTTTAATGTTCTCCTGTTCATATACACCACATACAGTGTGTAATAGCCTTTATATGAAATAGAAATATGAACGCCATTCCCCCGAAACCCGTTACTCTCCACGCCTCGGCTGCAACCAAATGAAAAGCAACAGGTGCAAGTCTATTTTTTGGCAACGCGGCATTAATATTGGAGCGTTTGCCTTTAGTAAATATGTTTTTCATATATATATATATTTATGTATATAACTATATTTCCTTCCACGCGTTGTACTACTACACACAGCGGCAGACGAGAGAATCACCGGTGCGATTCGGTGAAAAATGTGCTTCGCAAAGTCTGCCGCCTCGTCCCGTCCCTCTTTAGTCTTTAGAAAAATATGGACAGTTTCATTTCTCTGCTCTGAAATATAATACGCAGGGTTAAATCTATACAAACGGAACGGTCACGCCATCAAATCCAGGCTGAGAGAGAGAGAGGTGATAATGTTGGATCAGGGGCTGATAATCTAATATAGTATAATACTCAACAAACAATACTGGCATGAATATCCTAATTTCCATTCAGGATCCAGGTTGTGATGTCACAATGTTGTGTTGTAGATAATACGCCTAAAAGTTTAGGTGAAATCTGTGCCAATTTAAGCATTTCAAACAGAGGTTAAATCCCCATCAGATGTAACGTGGATGCACATCTGGTCTGCCTGCTCTACCACAATCCCAGATCCCTATTACCTCTGAAACTTGGATGACCTTCTGCACCTTCAACACCTCACATTAACCAGAACCCTGATCATGACCCTGCCAGAGGTGGTTTACGAACCAGAGATGCTCAGTTGGATATATCATGTCATGGTCGTGGTCCTTTCTTTGTTGGCTGCAGTCTAGGATTGAGTTCCGGTGCTGTTTGTTTAGGTATAGGGATCTGGGTCTGTTAGAGGGCCGAGCAGACCAGGGGTGCCCCCGCATTACATAAATGCTGGATGTGTTCTATATCAGAGCGTGACACAAAAGTGGTCAGAATAGGATTCGGGATTATTCCAGGGGAATTCAAATAGAAGTCCTGCCAAAGGAAGAACACACCCAACTCCAGGATTTATCGCTTCCGTACGACACTCTGCGCCCTCAGGAGATACCGCAATCCTAACAACTGCATCGAGAACGATTCCCGAATACACCGCTCACAGCCCTCTGTGGAGTGATCCACGAGGGTGTGCCGAGTCCCTAATCAACGTTGATCGACCCTGCAGATTAAACCGTGGAGAACATATCAAACCAGAGTAAGCCCAACCAGATTTCTGGAGCTGTACGACCCCAATGTCACCCGCTGTGCCAACTCATTTGATAGTAATGATATCGAGAGCACCAAATCCATTCTGCAGGACGTACCGTGAGGAGACCTCGCCATAACAGTACTGTGTGTTTGGATATCACAGTATAAATCCGATCTATGTTACAGGTGTACAGTGTCGTCCAAACGCTGGGTAAATCAAGAAACCGAAGCTTGCACCTGTTCTCACAAAATGGGTTCGCCCGGTCGCTCATCTGTAAACCAAACAACCAAACAGAATATTTACAAAGAACGTATCATCTCTTTAAGACTTCAAAAAAAAAAGTACAGTTTTCAGTGTGTTTTCTGTCTGCGTTCATCCGTTCACTGAGTGTTGAGACCGGAACTAAAGATGACCACACTCTGGCGTGTCGACATTGTCGGGAATGCCTTGGCTGCTTTGCTAGTGTCATTCATTCGAGACCCGTTCCTGGTCCTTTTTTCCCCACTGCGACGTCGCCTCCTTAAGCACCCTGACTGAAAACAAGTGTAAAAAGAGAAGGAGGAACTCAAGAGCTCAGAAGAAATGAAAGACAGACAGGCTCATTCCTTATTGTGCGAGTTTGTAATGAGTTTAGCTGAAGAGCAATGTGGTAAATATAGTGGAATATACATTATAAACAGAGACAACGACTGATGGAGGGAAGCTTGATTAGTCCTTCTGGAACAGGTTCGGTGAGAGATAAAACGAAGGGCTCTATACATCCTCTTTTTTTAATCGTGATCATAATCAGTTTCCGTTCTCACCATAGGTGAGAATCTCTACAGAACTAAACGACCTCAAACCAAAGTAGCGCAGAAGTAAATAAACGAGGGCATAACTAAAAAGTCGTGCGAGGGACGGAAATAAATCATGCAATTTTTTTCCCCGAGAGCAAACAAGATAAAGTTTCCATAATTGTATTTACTTTAATATAGATCATCTTCTGAAGGTTCAATCCTCCTTCCGGACCTTTCAGCCAACAGCGTAAGAGCAAAAACAAAAACAAAAGAAAAGCAACTAAATAAAAAAGAGAGAGAGATAGAGAGAGAAAAGCAAACAAGGATTTGGCACTTTTTCAGTGACTCCTTTCAAATTCCTCGAACATAATCCGGTTTGGGCGCTTCAATCCAGTCGATAATCACAGTACTTGGCACAGAAATGCTGGTTAAAAACAAAATAATTGAATCTCTGTTCTTGTTTTTTTTTTTTCTCCCATTCAAGTCCGCACACGGGTTCTCGACAGTACATGTCTGTACATTTATAAAAGTGTTCGGTTTAGGCAAAAAGTTTCCGTTGTCGGTGCAGCAGGTGATGGACGTGACGTAAGAAAGAAAAACGCAAGCTTGAGGAAAACCTCTGAAGTAGGACACGATATAGAGAGGGAGGTCGAGCCAAGATGACCCGAATTCCTCCTCGGCTTCTCGTAAAACTCTTCTTCGACTGCCATGACTGAGGAGTACATGGAGGAAAGAAGGAAAACTAAGGAGGACCGGGGGGATAAAAAGCGACAGAAGATATTCCATCATCCTGTCATTAATTCTTGTAGTAGAAGCAAGTCAATGCGATTAGACGCTTGAAGCCGCTCTTCGCTCAGGTCCGTTCACTTTGACGCCTCCTACTAGGCCAGGGTGTCCAACTCCAGTCCTCGAGGTGCCAGGGTCCAGGTTTGGAGACGTACCTGCTCGTAGATGCCTCACCGCGTTCAAGACCCAGTCAGGCAAGAGAAATTACATTCATTTAAATAGAATTTGAAATTTTTTTTTTATTTCATTTACAGTGCCCAAATTTGGCAAGCTTTTGCCAAAAAACCAAACTGTTACAGAGGTAAAACCTGATCTGGTAACCCTGAATCGGTTCAGGAAAGAACCACACCTCTAAATTCGAGGGAATCCGAGGATAAATGGCGAGTCTGCAGACGGACTACGGCTTTACTAGGTATCTCTGAGCAGGGGCATAGCCAAACTGAGGACCTGCCCTAAGGGCTGTAGTTGGGTACCTCCGTACTGTACAGATGGGTCTGACAGTTCTCGGCAGCGTGCCAAATGCGGCGCTAGAAGTCTCTACGCGTGGCAAGCTACTATACACGGGTGGTCGAGTGCTGATGGGGCAGAGCGTTGTTGGTATGCGCCGAGCTAGAGCTCGACCCAGGAGCGGGCCCTTGATTGGGGGTGTGCCCAGGGGCAGGGGGGTAAGTATTGAAGGCGTGCATGGCACTGATGGTGCTGGGCATCATGAGCGGGACATCATCAGGCGCCCTCCTCAGCGCTAACGTGTAATCCGGTGGGCATCGGAGTGGCTCCAGGTCCAGCTCCGCTCTCTGCTGCTTCATCCTCAATGACATCAGCTCTTCCTCCAGGTCGTTCCCGACGGCGATGGCAGTCGAGGGAATGGGAGCGCCAGAGGTCCCGCGCTGGGGTGACAGGCGGCGATGGCGTCGTCGCTGCTGCAGCAGCATCATCTCGTGGCGCTTGTCGCGTTTGTAGTAGAGCGCCGCGAAAGCTAGGACGTTCAGGAAGAGCAGGGAGGCGCCGACTGCAACCGTCACGCTGAGTTCGGTCGAGTAATCGCGCGCCGCCTCCGGAAACGGGGACAAGCGAGGCCGCTCCGAACCCTCGGGATCTACCTCGATGTCCGGTGGGTACGTAGAGGAGATCGAGGGCTGCCGCGTGCCAGGGTTGTTCTGATTTATCTTCCATCCGGGCCGCACAGGAATGCCAACAGGAGGCGGCAAACGGGTGGCCCCGCCCGAGGGTCTGGTCATAAAAATAATAATGATGACAAATCTACTATTTTCAAATCTTCCATGTAGTGAATAAAATTTGTGCTACTCACCTAATTCCGAAATTCAACGTTTGCAGGTGCGGCACCAGTTCGAGCCAGAAGGCCACCTTGTTGGCACGGTAATTGTCTCGTACGCGTGGTTTCAAGCCGATGTGGAGGTACTGCTTGTCTTTGGAGCTGAATTTGGTCCACACGACCTCCTCGAAGCGGTTTGGCTTTGTGTGGATGAATTTGGTGTCCTGGGGAACAGGAATATTGGGATCTCTGAAAGGACAGGCACCAAGAAAATAAGACCGTCAAAAACAATGAATATAGTATCTGAAAGAGCAATAACAAATAAAGAATAGTATTTTAAACAATTCCCTGCTTAAAGTCTATATCTCATTCGATCTGTAATTCCATCCCATTCCCAAGCCTATTCCAGCTTCAGGTCCAGTTCCTTTCATCACAGTTGGAGATCTAGACCCTGGCTCAGTCTGTCAAACCCCAATCCATCTCTCAACCCCTAATCAAACCCCAATTCCTCTCTCAGCCCCTATGCAAACCCCAATCCATCTCTAAGACCCTAATCAAACCCCAATCCTGTTTCAGCCCATAATTAAGCCCAAATCCATCTCTCAGCCCCTAATCGAACTCCAATCCTGTCTCAGCCTCAAATCAAGCCCCAATCCTGTCTCAGTCCCTAATCAAACCCCAATCCATCTCTCAGACCCCAATCAAACTCCAATCCTGTCTCAGCCCCTAATCAAACTCCAATCCATCTCTAAGACCCTAATCAAACCCCAATTCCTCTCTCAGACCCTAATCAAACCCCAATCCTGTCTCAGCCCTTAATCAAACCCCAATCCATCTCTAAGACCCTAATCAAACCCCAATCCTGTCTCAGCCCCTAATCAAACCCCAATCCTGTCTCAGCCCCTAATCGAACCCCAATCCATCTCTAAGACCCTAATCAAAACCCCCAATCCTGTCTCGCCCCTAATCAAACCCAATTCTCTCTCAGCCCCTAATCAACCCCAATTCTCTCTCAGCCCCTATGCCAAACCCGAAAATCTTGTCTCAGTCCCTAATCGATCCCCAATCCTGTCTCAGCCCTAATCAAACCCCAATTTCCTCTCTCAGCCCCGAATCAAAAACCCCAATTCCTCTCTCAGAGCCAATCAAACCCCAATCTGTCAGCCCCTTAATTCCCCAAATCAAAACCCCAATCCATCTCTAGACCTGGCATCAGTGATTGTAAAAAAAACACTGGGTCTTAATCAATAAACTAATTACATTTTCTGGTTTCTCTCCAAGGCTGGTTTCCGGCAGTTCCCGCCCCACACATGATGTTCTCTGATGGAAGCCCAAGTGACATAATTCACATTTTATTCGACCATGGACTCCAGGACTTTAAGTTTCGCTCTTAGATTTATTCATCTTACCTGGGCCACTTAATGTCGATGTGCATACTTCACATTCTATTCGAACTTTGGACTCCATGACTTTAGTGCGCTCTTAGATTATCATCTACGCCGCCCAAGGAGGTTGGGTCCCTTTTGAGTCTTGGTCCTCCAAGGTTTCTTCCTAGACCTGGGAGTTTTGCCTTGCCACTGTCGCAATAGGCTTGCTTCAATTTGGGATTGGACGTAGTTATTAGGAGGGAAATCTAAACTTGTAAAGTTGCTTGAGACCAATTGCTCCATTGTTAAAAGCGCTATATTAATAAATTGACTTGACTTGACTTAAGACCCTAAGCAAAACCCCATTTGTTTTTTTCAGCCCATAATCAAGCCCCCAATTCCATCCTCAGGCCCCTAACCAAAATCCAATCCTGTCTCAGCCCCAATAAAACCCCAACCTGTCTCCGCCCCTAGTTCAAACCCCAATTCCTCTATCAGAGCCTAATCAAACCCCAATCCTGTCTCAGCACATAATCAAACCCCAATCATCTCTCAGGGGGGCCCCCCCCCTTTAATCAAACCCAATTCCGTCTAGCCCCTAATAAATGCAATCCTGTCCAGCCCCTAATTCAAACTCAATTCTGTTCTCAGCCACTACCTAATCAAACCCCCCAATCATGTCTTTCAGCCCCTAATCAAAAGCATCCTGTCCGCCCCTAATCCAAAACCCCAATTCTGTCTACGCCCCCAAAATCAAACCCCAATCCGGTCTCAGCCCCTAATCAAATGCAATCCTTGTCTCAGCCCCTGCAATCAAACCCAGTCTGTCTCAGCCCCAAATCAAAACCCCCAATTTGTCTCAGCCCCAAATCAAACACCAATCACATCTAAGACCCTAATCAAACTCAAATCCTGTCTCAGCCCCTAATCAAACACCAAATCCACATCTCTCAGCCCCTAATCAAACCCCAATCCTGTTCGGCCCCTAATCAAACACAATCCATATCTCCAGCACACCCTAATCAAACCCATCCTGTTCAGCCCTAAATCAAATGCATCATGTTCTCAGCCCCTTAATAAAACCCCAATCCTGTATCAGCCCTAATCAAACCCCAATCAATCTTCAGCCCCTAATAACCCCAAATCCTTCTCAGCCCCTTAATCCAATGCAATCCTGTCTCAGCCCCTAATCAAACTCCAATCCCTGGTCTCAGACCCAAATCAAACCCCAATCCATCTCAAGACCGGAATCCATCAACCCCAATTCTGTCTCAGCCCCGAATCAAACTCCAAATCCATCTCTCAGCCTATAAACCCCAATCCTGTCTCAGACCCTATCAAAATGCAATCCTGTCTCAGCCCTAATCAAACTCAATACTGGTCTCAGCCCCAAATCAAACCCCAAAGCCATCTCTAGACCCTAATCCAAACCCCAATCCTGTTCAGCCCTAATCAAACACCAATCATCTCTCAGCCCTAATCAAACCCCCTCCTGTCTCACCCCTAATCAAACCCAATCCTGTATAAGCCCCTAATACAAACCCCAATTCATCTCTAAGACCCTAATCACAACCCAATCCTGTCTCAGCCCCCAATCAAACACCAACCTGTCTTAGCCCCTATTTAAACACTTATCTCTGTCTCAGCAGGTGATACCATAATCTCTCTCAGCTCTATTACAATCCCATTCTATGACTCTACATTGGCATCTGACCTAACTGCAGTCCAGAGTATGGTTGTTGTTTGTACTTGTTTTTGTCCCTCAGGATGTACTCTGATTCAATGTACTGCCACTCTTGAACACTGGTCAATGAAGTTCCTACAAACCCTGCTCTATTGACGACTTGTGCTCACCCGGTCTTGGCAAAGTTAGTCCAGTAGGTCATAACGACAGCGCTGAGCATCACGTCGTTTTTGGAGAAATTGCAGGGAAAGAGGTCAGTGGCGCCCACCATGGGTACCCCAAAGACGTAGGGGATCTCATCTCCATGAGCGGCATCCGCCCACTCAGGACGCCCCTCCATCTGGCAGTGATGGTGGAAGGTATAGAAATAAACGGGCGACTGGAACTCGGCGTGCAGCTTGGCCGTGGCCACTGCTGGTGCTACCCACTGATGATCCGTGAACAGCGCGAGCAACGTCTTCCTCCTCATGTCGCCATTATCCCGATCGGCCCAGTCAGTGTACATGAACTTTATGGTCTCACGAAGGATATCTTTAACTTGGGAAGAAGACAGCGAGACAGGTAGAGGAAAGTAAAAGAACAGAGAGGGAGGGAAAACGGAAGGAACTAACTGAGATGGAGAGTTTGAAATTCCGGGAACACATTTTCCGAACAATTCTAGCATCTGAGCAAGCATGTACAGTGGGGCAAAAAAGTATTTAGTCAGCCACTGATTGTGCAAATTCTCCTACTTTGAGAGATGAGAGAGGTCTGTAATTTTCATCATAGGTACACTTCAACTATGAGAGACAAAAGGAGAAAAGAAAATCCAGGAAATCACACTGTAGGATTTTTAAAGAATTTAATTGTAAATCATGGTGGAAAATAAGTAATTGGTCACCCACAAACAAGCAAGATTTCTGGTTCTGACAGATGTGTAACTTATTCTTTAAGAAACTCTTCCTCCACTCGTTACCTGTATTAATGGCACCTGTTTGACCTCGTTATCTGTATAAAAGCCACCTGTCCACAGCTCAAACAGTCAGACTCAACCACCATGGCCAAGACCAAGAGCTGTTGAAGAAACACCAGGAAGAAAATTGTAGACCGCACAGGCTGGGAAAGAGTGAATTACAATAGGCAAGCAGGTGGTGTGAATAAATCAATGTGAGAGCAAATGTAAGACATACAAGACATTGATAATTCCATTGATCGGAGCTTCCACGAAGATCCATCCCGTGGGTCAAATGATCATGAGAAACGGTGAGTAAGTAAAATCCCAGAACCTACACGGAAGGGACCTGATGAATGACCTGAAGAGAGCTGGGACCAAATAAAGAACAAAGGCTACCATCAGTAACCACACTACGCCAAAAAGAACTCAGATTCCAGGCAGTGCCAGGACGTGTCCACCTGCTTAAGCAGCACATGTCCAGGCCTATCTGAAGTGCCAGAGGAATGGATGATCCAGAAGAAAAGATGGGAGGAATTATCATGTGGTCAGATGAAACAAAAATAGAAAACTTTTTGGTAAAAATAACTGGAGGAAAAAGGTGCGAGTTGCCTCCCAAGGGAACACATTACCAAATGTGAAGCATGGAGGTGGAAACCTCATGATTTGGGGGCTGTTTTTCGTGCACAGAAGGGGACAGGACAACTGATTCCGTGTTAAGGGTAAGAATGAACGGGGCAATGTATCATGGAGTTTTTAAGCCAAAACTCCTTCCATCAGTGAGAGACATCGAAGGATGGAAATGGAAATGGATGGGTCTTTCCAGCATAACAATGATCCCAAACACACTGCTCGGGCAATGAAGGAGTGGCTCCGTAAAAAGCATTTCAAGGTCCTGGAGTGGCCTAGCCAGTCTCCAGACCTCAACCCCATAGAAAATGTGTGGAGGGAGTTGAAAGTCCGTGTTGCCCCAAAACATCACTGCTCTAGAGGAGATCTGGAGGAATGGGCCAAAGTACCAGCTACAGTGTGTGCAAACCTGGTGAAGACTTACAGGAAGTGTTTGACCTCTGTCATTGCCAACAAAGGTGATGTTACAAAGTACTGAGTTGAACCAAATTTACTGACCAAATACTTATTTTGCACCATAATTTACAATTAAATTCTTTAAAAATCCTACAATGTGATTTCCTTGTTTTTTTTTTCTCATTTTGTCTCTCATAGTTGAAGTGTACCTGTGATAAAAATTACAGACCTGTCTCATTTTCTAAGTAGGAGAATTTGCACAATCAGTGGCTGACTAAATACTTTTTTGCCCCACTGTATGTAGCTGAGAATCACACACCATCTGGATAACCATACAGGTTATCCACAAAGTTGGAGATGATGAAGTCAAAGGTGGCGGCAGAGATCCCGTCCTCTCCTTCTCCTCTCTCGCTGTCGTCCACAAAGTTTAACCCCTCGCCCTGGTTCACGCCTAACAGGATGTCGTAGTTCAGGAACTCTCCCTGGAGATTGAAAAATAGTTAACTGAACAACAGCATGGATAATTAAAACAATTTCACCATCAGTGTTGTTGCCAGCAGTTCCTAATAATAAAGTTTTCAATAACGACGGCTTGTGATTGTAGTTTAGTGATCTGGTGTCAGCAGTTGGACTTTTTCCCCTTCTTTCACGTTCACAAATTAAATTTAAAACATGGAGCCTATGTAAATGAGGAAATATTCCTTATAACCAAGGATTTTGTCCCAAAAAGGCCCTGCTTCATTTCAGAATCCGTAGTTTCACTGGTATTATTATAGTCTACTTAAAATGAGAAATATGAGTAAGTACATGGTTCCAAAAGAAGGAGTCCGGGCTGGAACAGTACCAATCAGAGCTACATTCATCTTCAGTAATTATATTTGTGGTGGAGCCAAAGGCTTTCCTGGACAAACTGGGGGCAAGGCCAGAATACTCTGGACGAGCTGAAGGACTGTATGTTAAAACTGTAATAGAAACAAGAGTGACTGTTAAACTATTTAATTTTAAGATGCTAATTTATTTCATCTCATTGTGTGCTGTAGTGTATACAGTGGTGATTGAAAGTTTGTGAACCCTTTAGAGTTTTCTACATTTCTGCATAAATATGACCTAAAACATCAGTTAAACAAATGAGACAAAAATATTATACTTGGTCATTTATTTATTGGGGGAAATGATCCAATATTACATATTAGTGAGTGGTAACCTCTAGGATTAGCAGTTCATTTGAAATTAGAGTCAGATGTTTTCAAACAATGGGATGACAATCAGGTGTGAGTGGGCACCCTGTTTTATTTAAAGAACAGAGATCTATCAAAGTCTGCTCTTTACAACACGTTTGTGGAAGTGTATCATGGCACGAACAAAGGAGATTTCTGAGGACCTCAGAAAAAGAGTTGTTGATGCACATCAGGCTGGAAAAGGTTACAAAACCATCACTAAAAAGTTTGGACTCCACCAATCCACAGTTGAACAGATTGTGTACAAATGGAGGAAATTCAAGACCATTGTTACCCTCACCAGGAGTGGTCGACCAACAAAAGATCACCCCAAAAGCATGGCGTGTGTAATAAGTTGCCGAGGTCACAAAGGACCCAGGGTAAAAATTATAAGCAACTGAAGGCCTCTTCAATTTAGCTAATGTTAATGTTCATGAGTCCACAATCAGAAGAACAGTGAACAAAACCAATGGTGGCATTGGCAGGGCCTTTGAATGAAAGGAGAAAGCCTTTTTATGTTGGAGAAAGGGAATACACTGCATTCAGCATAGAACTTCATCCATCTGTGAAAACATGGTGGTGTGCATCATGGTTGTGTGCCATCGCTGAGGGAACAATGAATTCGAATTAACAGAGAAGTCTAAAGGAAAATGTCAGGACATTCTGTCCATAACTGAATCTCAAGAGAAGGTGGGTCTGCAGCAAGACAACGACCCCCCTAAAAGCACACAAGTGTTCATACCAAAGAATGGTTTTAAAGAAGAATTTTTTTTAATAAAGTTTAATGGTTTGGAAATGGCCAATCAAAGTCCTGACCTTAACCAATTCGAAATGTTGGGAAGAAGGACCTGAAGAGTGAGCACGTTAATGTGAGGAGGAAACCCACCAACATCCCCAGAGCTGAAGCTGTCTGTACGAAGGAATGGGCTAAAATTCCGCGAAACCAGTGTGCAGGGTTACAGGAAACATTGACCTGCAGTATTGCGGCAATGGGGGTCCACCAGATACTGAAAGCAAAGGTTCACATACTTTTCCCACTCATAATATGTAATACTGGATATTTTCTTGTTAAACCATAATGACCCAAGGATGCTATTTTTTGTCTCATTTGTTTAACTGGGTTCTGATGATGTTTTAGGTCATATTTATGCAGAAATATAGAAAATTCTAAAGGGTACACAAACTATCAAGCACCACTGTATGTTAGATAATTACAAGCAGATATTCCTGCAGCGTGACACACACCAACAAGTGAATATGGATGATACATATGCACCACACACAGTGACCCAGATACCAGGAACTATACGCTAAACTGCTCCAGCTACATCTGTATGAACACGTCTGTAGTGTAGACAGTCTCCAACCTGCTGCATGAGGATCTCAGGATCGTCTGGAACCACGTCTCCATCCACTACAGGTCCGAAGGCGATGTGGTAGCGTGCGGGCTGGATGTCCTGATCCACCAGCTCGCGGAAACTCTTCCTCCTCAGACAGCTGACCATGTCGACATTGTCCCCCGAGCTACAGCCCACCTTCTTTGCCAGGATCTTGGTGTACATAAGCGGGCGGTAGTTCACGGACCAGCTGGAGATGGCCGAGCCACTCTGGGCGATGGCTCTCTGGAATAGACCTGAATCAAACTGGGGTTTATGAATTTGCATACTTTTGAATAAACCTTTCTCAAAAATCTCCTCATGAGTCCAGATTAATGGTTTAAAGCTATATGTCATGTATAGGCCAGGGTCGGAAAAACCCACATGGACACCTTCTTGTTTTATTGACATTATCAATACTTTAATATTAAAACACAATGACAAATACAGAAAATGTATTCTGGACCTGCTCAGCATGGTCCAATGTGAATTGCTTGACTATATCATGCATTACACCTGCCTAAAAGCATCTGTACATACGCTTCTCTGCACCTTTACCATATAATAAACACAGAGCCTGAATATCAGGGTTTATAAAGGCAGACATGTCCATTTAGTATTAATTACAATGCAGTTACATTGTAATTACACTGTAATAAGCACTATAGTGGAATCTATAGTAATAGCAGTCTAGATGGGCGTGTACACTCGGTTTGAGGCACAGAATGAGGTTGCGGGTTAGTAAAATCACATCAGTGCGAGTGAGGAATAGAAAGGGTTGGCTTTAAGCAAAAGTTTGTGAACCCCTGCTCTATTTGACATTGGTACTTACAGTAAAAGGTGAAAAGAAAGACAGAATGAGCAGACTATTACATAAATACTTCTATCTCTACAAGTCTCAGTGTTTTCATTCGTAATAAATAATATAAAATGTGCAAAGATTTGGGACCCCAACGCCATGACCTTACTCAAACCATAAGAGTGTGTGGCAGCTGAATTTTTCTCTACTGTATTTAAAAATAATGACACAGATATGGTTCACAGCCTAGCAAAGCTTGCTGAGACTTTACTGAGACACTGGCCTGGTTTGGCAGCCAAAATCAAATTGTGTCGACTTTTCAGGCCCCTACCGGTTCTGCTCCATGCTACACCAACTCAGGTCTTCATCTTCGGGGTGCATCCTTCTCTGACATCGAACCATGCCTGCAAGGTCAGACCCCGTTGTTTGAGTGTCCCGGTTCCTTGTTGGTGGAATGAGCTTCCCAGTATCTCCCTTTCTTGCTCAGAGGTCTTAAGATTCACCTCTACATACTGCAGTTGGATAATGGCTCCTTGAATTTTCGTTGTCCCTGCTCTTTGTATGCATTTGTCTGCATATCCCTTAGCTCTTAGCATTTGTTATCATATACGCCCTTAGTTTCAAACCAGAACTTAATGGTAAGTTCTAACACAGATAATCTGTTTGCACTTTTGGTATGTCGCTCTGGATAAGAGCGTCTGCCAAAAGACTAAAAGTCAATGTAAATATAAATATGGATAAGTGCAGCACGGTGCAGACCAACAAGGCCTCTGGTGAAGTGAATCTGGATAATATATATGCAGCACACATAATGACCCAGATACCAGAAACTATATGATGAACCACCCCCAAAAAGCCTCGGGTTAAAACGGTTTTCACATGAGCCAGTAGCTTTTGGATATGAAATTATGAAGTAATGCTTTGAAGCCGATCTTTGGCGTGATGTTATGCAGTGAAGCAGCAAAGAAAGAGTTTGGTTTATTATTATTTTGGCTCTACTTATGTTAGGATAGGTTGGTGCGTACGATGGTGGGCAGGAAAGAAGGGATGGAGTCTTTGACTATCTTCACAGACAGGCGACTGTGGATTTCATGGGCACAGGAACAATCGGGGCTAAGGACGCAGTCTGGGATACCGTCATGTGCAGGCGATTTGTCAGGGGTAATTTTTTGAAACCTTCTTCATCTCATCCGTGCTTATGATGAGTCTTCTGGACCATAGCAGATTCTACAGTGGGGGTGGAAGTGGTGTTCACAGAATCAAACCGAGAAAAAGATGTTGAGCTCAAAATGCTGGGAGTGGATTATGAAACACTGGGTACAAGGTGGGAACACAGAATCATCAAGACACCAATAAATCCCAAACAGGGTAACTAAAATTCCATTATATTTACCACCAGGTTTGAGAATGCTGAATGAACTGGAGAGCACTCCTGTGAATTGTGGCTCATCATACCAGATTATGAACCCAGGTTTCAAGCCCCAGCGCTGCCAGTCTGCTAGTGTTGGGCCCTCGAACAAGGACCCACATTTGCATGGGGTGTACGTTGTAAGATTTTGGGTGAAATGAATCTTTTTAGGCGACAACAGATCACTCATTCATCTTTAGAAAGAGCTGGTTAGGATTGTGCTCGATCTGGAGCCTGTCCCAGAAAAGCTGGACGAAAGCCAGCGCGCATAAACGAATGCTGGGCGGTGCACAGTTCCAGCAGTCCGGGTTCAATTCTCACTACCAGTATGTGGCTGTCATGTTCTCATCAGGCCCACTGGCTTCCTTTGCCATCCAAAAACATGCCAGTAGGCGGACTGTCTGCTCTAAATGGTCATGTTCCTGTAGTGTGAATGTTGAGTGTCGCCCCCTACAGAGTCCTGCCTGTCACTATTTTAAAATAAGCGCCAGAACTCAATTGTCACAAGGATAAAAATTCATAATAATATGAATAAATGAACTGTCATGACCACCCTACGCTACGTCGTTCTGTATAAATAATGAAGATGCTGTGGTAAAGAGGTGTGGCATCATGGAAGGGTGGCATCACAGCTGGCATCATTAATAACGTGAAGTGCCTTCATGCCATCACACCTGCATCTAAAGGACTGTCTATTAATTATTAACCTCTCTCGCTGCTATCTGTACCCCCACCCCACCCCACCCCCATGCATCACAGGATGCCACCATGGACCAAACACGCTGAAGCCAACGCTGGAGAAATATCACACACAAACACAAACAGATGTGGACACACATCCTGTCTGTACCCCCTCCTTCGCTTCCTGTCCCTATGAAATCAATTAAGGGCCGGTTCAGATGCAGCTGGATGCTCCTGCCCATCTCTCTCTCTCTCTCTCTCTCTCTCTCTCTCTCTCTCTCTCACACACACACACACACACACACACAATCCATATTTACATGCTCCTCATTATGAATCTGTCTGGCCCCCCTCTGTGTTTATCACACGCTTCTCATTATAACCCTGGCCGCCTGTGGGAACTCATGATAGCGCCATACATCACATTACAACAACAACAACACACACACACACACACACACACACACACACACACACTCACGCTGACGTTCCACAAATCAGCCTGACCGACACGCAGGAGCCTCATACATCTAAGTGTTAAACAAACTCGCTCGCTCAGGTCTCATTAGCCACGTCCGGACTTTAAACACACACCACCCAAGTGACACTAATGATGATGTCGGCAACGACGGCTCTCACCTTCAGAGTGATGGGACAGGATGAGCAGGTTGACGCAGGAGGCCCCAGCACCCGAGCCGAAGATGGTGATCCTCTCGTTGTCACCTCCGAAATGCCCGATGTTCTCCTTGAGCCATCGCAGAGCCTGGATCTGATCTAGAAGGCCATAGTTCCCTTTCGCCGCCTGATCTTCGGTACTCAGGAATCCTGCGCACGGACAAACGAAAGCCTTCTTTATCAAGGTTGGCTTTTACAGACACCAATTGCCCTAACGCATATTCTCAGACTTTAGGAGAACACACAAGCCCCACACAGACAGCAGCCAGGGCTGGGACTTGAGCTTGGTTCTCTGGAGATGTGGAGTGACCAAATATCCATATATGCAATACTGTGCAAAAGTCTTAGGTCACCATTAGATGTATTGTTTATCAATTGCCTATATCTAACATATCATCGACGACTGGACCCAAAAACTTGAATTTGTCATGCCATAATCCCCTTTTCCACTAATCTTCATTCCAATCTTTGTGAGCTTTTAGCATATCTTCGCCTGTTCACCCTGTTCCCCTTCTGAAAAAGTGGTTTCTTGCCTGTTACCCGTCCAAAAAGACCATGTCATCCCGATGAGGCTGCCAGATGCTGCTCTTATTCAAGTGTAAGGGGAGGTCACACTAAATAGTTGCCACGTTGCCTATAGAAGCTCAGTATCTTAATCCTGCATAGAAATTTTCTCTATTTTCTGATTGTATTCTAATAAAGAGACTGAGAAGTGGGTATTGCAGCACTGCTAAAACAATGCCATTATCTAATCTAATGGTGGCCTAAGACTTTTGCAAGGCACTGTGTAATTGTTCTAAAGATTAATA
Organism: Ancistrus triradiatus; assembly: GCA_025084515.1. NCBI lineage: Eukaryota > Metazoa > Chordata > Actinopteri > Siluriformes > Loricariidae > Ancistrus > Ancistrus triradiatus. The sequence goes on along the minus strand of JAJAGP010000733.1, from coordinate 155,731 downwards.
ACAAATATACATGTTCATACATTTTTTATTTATCCTTATAAAGCATGCTCAGTGACCCTCTACTAAAGCCCCCAATCCATAAATCTGCAGTGATACTGCTGGATTGTAGACTAATTATCTGTTCTTTCCTAACGCCTTTGTTGTTTTTCGCCAAAAGAAGAAAGGATGAAGGTTCAGAGTTTCCTGGTCATTAACTGATGTTGCTGAATATTTATTAGCCCTCAAACGCTCCCCTCAGAGCTACAATTGCAAGAACTGTGAGCTGATCCAAAAGTATGAGCGCACAAGAACTGTTTATCGTTTATCAACCACTAATGCGCAGTGAATCCACTTCAAAAGCAAAGCTACAAAAAAGACCCGGTAATCTACAGTGCTCTCAAGACATGCCTAACATGCTCTGAAGCTGTTACATACAGTGGTGTGAAAAAGTGTGTGCCCCCTTCCTGATTTCCTATTTTTTTGCATGTTTGTCACACTTAAGTGTTTCAGAACATCAAATCAATTTAAATATTAGTCAAAGACAACACAAGTAAACACAAAATGCAGTTTTTAAATGAAGGTGTTTATTATTAAAGGAGGAAAAAAAAAACCCTACATGGCCCTGTGTGAAAAAGTGATTGCCCCCTAAACCTAATAACTGGTTGTTCCACCCTTAGCAACAACTGCAACCAAGCGTTTGCCATAACTTGCACTGAGTCTTTTACAGCGTTGTGGAGTAACTTTGGCCACTCATCTTTGGAGAATTGTTATAATTCAGCTCGATTTTCCAGCATGGTCATGCCACAGCATCTCAATAGGATTCAGGTCAGGACTTTGACTAGGCCACTCCAAAGTCTTCATTTTGTTGTTCTTCAGCCAGTCAGAGGTGGACTTTCTGGTGTGTTTTGGATCATTGTCCTGCTGCAGAACCCAAGCTCGTTTCTGCTTGAGGTCACGAATAGATGGCTGGACATTCTCCTTCAGGATTTTTTGGTAGACAACAGAATTCATAGTTCCATTCATCACAGCAAGTCTTCCAGGTCCTGAAGCAGCAAAACAGCCCCAGACCATCACACTACCACCACCATATTTTACTGTTGCTGTAATGTTCTTTTTCTGAAATGCTGTGTTACGTTTACGCCAGATGTAATGGGACACACACCTTCCAAAGAGTTCAACTTTTATATCGTCAGTCCACAGAATGTTTTCCCCAAAGACTTGGAGATCATCAAGATGTGTTCTGGAAAAGTTGAGACAAGATTTAATGTTCTTTTTGCTCAGCAGTGGTTTTCGCCATGGAACTCTGCCATGCAGGCCATTTTTGCCCAGCCTCTTTCTTATGGTGGAGGCATGAACATGGACTTTAACTGAGGCAAGTGAGGCCTGCAGTTCTTTGGATGTTGTTGTGGGGTCTTTTGTGGCCTCCTGGATGAGTCGTCATTGCGCTCTTGGGGTAATTTTTCGGCCGGCCACTCCTGGGAAGGTTCACCACTGTTCCATGTCTTCACCATTTGTGGATAACTTCTCTCACTGTGGTTCGCTGGAGTCCCAAAGCTTTAGAAATGGCTTTATAACCGTTTGAGATAGATCTCAATGACGTTCTTTCTCAATTGTTCCTGAATTTCTTTGGATCTCGGCATGATGTGTAGCTTTTAAGGATCTTTTGGTGTACTTCACTTTGTCAGGCTGTCCTATTTAAGTGATGTCCTGATTGAGAACAGGTGTTGCAATAATCAGGCCAAGGTGTGGCTAGAGACAGTGAACTCAGGTGTGATAAACCATGGTTATGCAATCACTTTTTCACACAGGACCATGTAGGTTTGGATTTTTTTCTCCCTTAATAATAAACACCTTCATTTAAAAACTGCATTTTGTGTTTACTTGTGTTGTCTTTGACTAATATTTAAAGTGGTTTAATGTTCCGAAACACTTAAGTGTGACAAACATGCAAAAAAAAAAAGGAAATCAGGAAGGGGGCAAACACTTTTTCACACCACTGTAGCCTTGTCTCGCCCAATTTATTTAGCAAATATTTAATCTGCATGCTAATTTCCTCCAACAAGAATACACAGTATGACTTACATTAGCGTCCGATGATGGAATTTTGCTGAGCAGTAATTGCGCAAGATTTGCATTAGTGCTTTAGAACTGATGAAATAAAGGCGGTTCTCGGTAATGCACTAATGCAGATACTATACCACAAATCAGATAAAACGCAGGCCCTATGACGGTGCCCTGAAATGAGAGCAAATTCAATTAACACGTTTATACTCGGTGGATTCACAACGCTAAACAAATAGAAAGAGGAGGCAAATATTTAAGTAAATTTCATTTCTGGGTATGAAAGGCCTCTATCTCTCTTACTCTCACTCTGTCTCTTGCTCTCTCTCTAGGCTTCTTACAGAGCATGAAAGGAAAAAAGGAGAAAAAAGCAAATGGAGGAAGAAAGCGAAAGGCGAAAGAAGGCAAAAATAGATTTAAAAGCTTAAAAGCACCCTATCCGCCCTAATATCCAACAATGAGCGATGGCCGAGCAACTGTGTTTAAAAAAGGAAATATGGACATTTTTTTCCTATTTTATTCCATCAGCAATTTTCTGGAGCTCATACATACACACAAAAGGTCTACACATGATAGGTAAATAGAGAGATTGATCCCCTAAAATCAATGTTCCAAATGTTCCAATTCTCATGTGTCCAAAGTCTGTCCTGAAGGTTCTTCCCTCATTAAAGGAGCTCATGTGGATGTGACTTTAGGGTGTCCAGATACTTTTCTGTCGTGTGTTTCAGAAGTAAAAACAACCCAATGTGCGCACTCCTGACTGTGAGAACTAAAATCACCATATCAAGCCAAAAACAAGGAGACGCACAAACAATAACCTACTTTCTGGATATCGCTCTCCATCCGGAATCTCCGGAGGATCTACGCATGTTTTTCATACAGCAGGAGAGAAAGGAACACTCGGTGCAGCACGGCGGCAGAAAAACCGAGCCTAAACAAGGATTCTGCGAGACACTTCGTCATATCTAAAAGCAGCATCGATTTCAAATCAGCGCTATGGCCTGGAGTCACGTCTCGAAAACAGGGACCATTAGCGAAAACTGCTGTTACCATGATTATACAGAGCAACGTCCTTTCTACCCCCTTAGACTTCTGAGACATGGCTGCATCGTTTATCGGTTAATAAAAGTCCAGGACGGTTTGGCAGAAAGCAGGAAGAAGGTGCGCACATGCGGTGTGATTGGATGAATCATTCTTACACTGGCGTTACATCACAGCCCTGCAGAGAACAATCTTAACAATCTTAATATTTCTGATATTTGTAGAATTTTCTGTAATGTTAGGGCACCCTGGTCTGGTCACGAAACCACCATGTACTCAAATCAAGGAGGGGCGAGACTCACACACAAACCAAAAACCATGTGGGGGGCATCAACCAGGTCTTCCGAACCAATGAGCCATAACTGCAAGGCTGTAACCAACAGACCTCATCCTGCCAGATACGGGATACAAACCCAAGTGGCTCAGTTGGTGCAGCAATGGCTCTGGATCTCTGTTGTTTACAGAGCAGTTCACTGGCTCTGGTGAAAAGTCCAGACACGCCGCTGGGTACTTGTGGTTACCGGCACCATTAAGTCCAGTTACTACAGGAAGACACTCTCTGAGCTCGATTAACACCTCTGTATTTCCACCAAGTATTCAGACGCTATAATTTGGACTACAGAATACAAGAGATAGACAGACACACACCGATGCACACAAACGAGCCGCCTGCCATCACATTAACCTTCCCTCATACAGTTTGCTGTTGTTGCCTGGCAACCAGCCACAGACAGAGACGCTCTCCACAATGAGAGATGCTCACAAACATCCGACAACACACGAACCCTTCAATCTAATGTGGATCATTAGTGTATTATACGCATTATTCCTTTCAGAGCTGACCCTCTCCACCCATCCATCCATCCATCCATCCATCCATCTATCCATTCATTTATCTACCTTCCCTTCCTGGATGCAGAGCTGGACTACCTGCTAACCTCAGTGCTGAGTGTGGTGTTTCAGGGATCATGAATATTCAGTAAGGTGCTCAGTTAATGATCAGGGATCTGTGAGCCTTCATCCATTCTTGTTCCAGACACACAGCGACAGAGAGAGAGAGAGAGAGAGAGAGAGAGAGAGAGAGAGAGATGCATTACAGAATCAGTACTTCAGGTGTAGTATGCGTCGTCCTTCACATTTTGACACACTCTACATAGGGGTTGGATGCACAGTGGCGCAATGTTGCCACCTCAGAGCTCCAGCAAGAGCTGGTTCAATTCCTGGTCTGTCTGGAGTTTGCATGTTCTCTCTGCGTTTGGGTTTGGGTCAGCTGGCATCTCTAGTGACATGATGTGATCTGAGCAGGGCTTTGATACCCCATGTCATGCAATATACTGTATCTTCAATTTGTCATATTGGTCCCTGTGCACTACAATCAACATACTTTAATCATGCCCTTTTATTTATTTGTACATAACTTGCCTAGATACGTATAAACACACTTTGTCCAATAGGATCCCTTAAATCCATACCATATTTAATTCAATTTTTTACTGATACATAACACTGATATTCTATAGTTTCATATTCTGTATTTTTTATTATATTACTTTTATTATTTTATTATTATACTCTTTTAATATCGTACCGTCTTCAAAATATTATAGTCTACATAGGATTTTATTTGTTATATTGTCTTTAAATACGTTCTCTCTTTTCATTTTTATATTTAGCTTCTGTATATTTAGACTATAATATAAACATTTATGAGGTAACTTAGTTGAATTCTTACATTTAAAATTTAAAGAGAAAACTTGGTCCTCCCAAGGTTTTTTCCTTATAACATTTAGGGAGCTTTTCCTTGTCACTGAAGACGCAGGCTTGCTCAGCTAAAGCTGTGGCTACAGTGGTGTGAAAAAGTGTTTGCCCCTTTCCTGATGTCCTTTTTTTCTCTGCATGTTTATCACACTTCAGTGTTTCGGCACGTCAAACCAATTTAGATATTAGTCAATGACAACACAAGTAAACACAAAATGCAGTTTTCAAATGAAGGTGTTTATTATTAAGGGAGAAAAATATCCAAACCTACATGGTCCTGTGTGAAAAAGTGATTCCTCCCCCTTGTTAAAACATAACTAAACTATGGTTTATCACACCTGAGCTCACTGTCTCTAGCCACACCTTGGCCTGATTATTGCCACACCTGTTCTCAATCAGGACATCACTTAAATAGGACCTGCCTGACAAAGTGAAGAACACCAAAAGATCCTTAAAAGCTACACAGCATGCCGAGATCCAAAGAAATTCAGGAACAATTGAGAAAGAAAGTAACTGAAATTTATCAGTCTGGAAAGAGTTATAAAGCCATTTCTAAAGCTTTGGGCTGACCAAAATTACCCCAAGAGCACAGCGATGACTCATCCAAGAGGCCACAAAAGACCCCACAACAACATCCAAAGAACTGCAGGCCTCACTTGCCTCAGATAAGGTCAGTGTTCATGCCTCCACCATAAGAAAGAGGCTGGGCAAAAATGGCCTGCATGGCAGAGTTCCAAAACGAAAACCACTGCTGAGCAAAAAGAACATTAAAGCTCGTCTCCAGAACACATCTTGATGATCCCCAAGACTTTTTGGAAAGCATTCTGTGGACTGACGAGATAAAAGTTGAACTCTTTGAAAGGTGTGTGTCTCATTACATCTGGCGTAAACGTAACACAGCATTTCAGAAAAAGAACATTACAGCAACAGTAAAATATGGTGGTGGTAGTGTGATGGTCTGGGGCTATTTTGCTGCTTCAGGATCTGGAAGACTTGCTGTGATAAATGAAACTATGAATTCTGCTGTCTACCAAAAAATCCTGTAGGAGAATGTCCGACCATCTGTTCGTGACCTCAAGCTGAAACGAACTTGGGTTCTGCAGCAGGACAATGATCCAAAACACACCAGAAAGTCCACCTTTGAATGGCTGAAGAAAAACAAAATGAAGACTTGGGAGTGGCCTAGTCAAAGTCCTGACCTGAATCCTATTGAGATGCTGTGGCATGACCTTAAAAAGGCCATTCATGCTCAAAAGCCCTCCAATGTGGCTGAATTACAACAATTCTGCAAAGATGAGTGGCCAAAATTCCTCCACAGCGCTGTAAAAGACTCATTGCAAGTTATCACAAACGCTTGGTTGCAGTTGTTGCTGCAAAGGGCGGAACAACCAGTTATTAGGTTTACTATCACTTTTTCACACAGGGCCATGTAGGTTTGGATTTTTTCTCCCTTAATAATAAACACCATTTAAAAACTGCATTTTGTGTTTACTTGTGTTGTCTTTGACTAATATTTATTATTATACGTTATACGTTTTATTACACTTCCCAACCCATCCCTGGCACACACAACCCAATGTATCATAATGTTTTGCATCCAGATGTGAAATGCCATTCACCTTTCAGCCCATATGACGCCAAAACCTCAAACACGGTGAACTTTCATCCTTACACTGTCTTAAATTAGAACTGGTATCGAGTAAGACCACACCGGAACGCAACCTCCTCGAAGCGAGGACGCTGAAGAAGAGCCACAGACTGAGGAACGCGGAATCGTAATTTGGGGATTTGGAGCTCGCCGGTAGCGTCAGGAATAGGAAAAAATATGAAGCAGCAGAAACATCTCGCATGGAATTAGGAAGATAATTAGGCTAATCTGTTTCTGCAAATAGAGCATATCTGATGGAGGGATGGAGAGACAGGTGGAGGTGGAGAGAGAAAGACGCAGAAACTGTCAGGGAGATGGACGGATGAACAGAGAGTGTGTGAAGGAAGGAAAATGGGTGGATGTGTTGGTACAACGACTCGAGGTTCGATCCTGCCACTGGTTACTATCTGTGTGAATCGTGGCATATTCTCCCTGCGACTACCAGATCCTAAAGAGCTAAAGTGCACGGACAAGCTCATGGAAATATTACTGGTGTCCAACCTTAAAACAGTAATTGTTACAGGTAGCAGAGCTCGTATATAATTTAAATCAAGACGCAGTGTGTGTATTTTGTAGAAATTAACGACTGATCTGGTGACCCTCGGTGCACCCCAAGATCACCCAGGATTAGCAAACCGTCTCTACCAGTATAACGAATAAAACAGAAAGCAGGAGCCTATTAAAAGTAAGTTTAACTCCGCAAAATTCCTTTTTAAAAGTACTTGAAGAACATGGCAATATCTGACCGTGTGTCCCAGTCAAGAGTGTGTGTGTGTGTGTGTGTGTGTGTGTGTTTGGCGATTCTGCATCATCATCTGTTTGAAAGAATTTTCAGCTTCACTGCAGATTGAAAAAAAATTGCTTAAGGTTTATTTTTAGCTCTCCCCCACCCCTCCCCCCTCGTCCATGTCTCTTTCGGTACAAAGACGGTGTAACAGGCAAGTTGCCCTAGAGCATATTAGCCATAAAGAGTAAGTTGCCCCAGACCAGATTAGCTATGGATAGGCATGGAGAGAAATCTCTCCCGCAGATGATTAGCCATAGAGAGTACGCCGTACAAGAGCACATTACTCATGGAGAGTAAACTGCCATGCGGAGGATTAGTCCTGAAGAAGATCAGCTACAGAAGACCAGAAATGGAGGCTTTTGCCCTAGAATATAGTAACCATGGAGAGTATGTTGCACCGGGGCATATTACCCAAGTAACCCTGGAGAGGATGAAGCCATGAAGGGGAAATTGAGCAGAGCAGCTGTAGAGACTGTGGAATGAGGAAGTTGTCCCTAAGCAGAGCCTCAATAAAACAGTAATCTGTCCTGGGGCATATTAGCCATGGAGAGTAAGATGCCTTGGAGCATATTACTCAAGTTATGGCCTGTCCATACAGAGAATGATTTTTTCACTCACACACACACACACCAGATCCGATTTGTTTTGTCTAAGCAGTCTGAAAATTCCCTGTCCATTTCTGCTTTCTTTAGTTTCCTTTCTCTTCTTGATAAATGTGTCACAGAGATTTTGCCATGTCATTTTCACATCGTCAACCAGGGCCATCATCGGACTTTGCCCAGTAAAATGTTGAAATTGTGCGGGTAAAAAACTATATCCTGGATTGCTGGGCAGAGCTACAGGACACGCCATGCAAATTCACTACAGTTCCCATAATGCCTGAGCTCCTTTCCAAACGCGTGAACGCTTTTCAGCCAGTTTTTTCCTCACGGACTAATGGACATCTGCAAATATTTAAAGTAAAGTCAGCTATATTTAGTTAATGCGATTAATAGAAGTTCTTTAGTGCTAATTTGTTCTTCATTTCTCCTACTTGCGTTAAATCACTTCATCTATTTAGTGTTTAACAGTCTGTTTTAATGCACAACTGTGCCTCTACTACCGACTGGCAAGCAGAGGGTTACACCCGTGCCCCTCTAAATTCTGTCTGTCCCCCAGTATGACAAGTAGTCTAGAAACTCCCCTGTTATCAAATTGAAAACACAAAGACACAAGTGAAGATTAATGAGGGAAACCAAAAAACTGCGTCCCAATTCAGACACGGTATCCTTCGAATTCTGCGTAGACGGTGGCGAAGGCCAAACCGAAATGAGACGGGTTTTCAATTAACTTGAGGATATGTTGAGGATATGAAGGAGGATCCATTCGTTGGATCCCTCGTTGCCATGGAAAATAAGGGCTGCATACGAAGAAGCCTTCGAATTGGGACAGACTAGTCGTGCCGCCATGACGCAATCGGCCGTCAAATGCAGCCTCCGAAAGATGAAATGGGACACAGCTACAGTCTCTGTGAGGTCCTCACTGTCATTCCCCAGCCTTTCAGCAATGTTCTGCCATATTTTCCTTTTACCTTCACATTTTTATAGTAAGCATGTTGCTTGTTGTATAAGCACTTGTCCTCTGCTACTGGCAGGATGAGCACTGATTGGTCAGCCTGATTTTAAATGAGAAGACGACGAGTACTGGGCACATTTTCCATACAAAGAATAATGTAGATTGAATGAATCCACACTATATAAGGCATTATATGCATTAATGGAGTTGTATTGTACAGGTGCTCCCTGATTTATGATGGGGATATGTTCAGACAAATCCATCATATGTTAAATGTGTCATGAACTGAGGAGTTTAAGTTTGGTAGAGCGGTCTGTACTGTCAAAGCACTTAATGTATTCATGGCGCTAATATAGTTGCTAATGCTAACTGCAGCCTGTTTCTCAATACCAAGTATGCAAAGTTCGGACTTGCGTACTCCCTAGTCTGGACTTGGCAAGTTCGACTTGTGAGTACATTCTCCTGAGGATGCAGTTCGGTTATTCTATAGTTGGAACAGCAGCGTACTTGGCTATGGAGACAAGACAGTTTACTATTTACACTTAGGTAAAAATCTAAAACATTTTGTATGAAGCCTGTCCGTGGTGGAAAAAGTGCTCAGATATTTCACTTTCCACTCACAGTTTAATCTAGGTGTAACAACGGACCAATAGCATTTAAGCATGAATAAAACCCTGTGTCTTCTGGAGCGTTAAGTTCCTGTTTCCCTTCCAGTTGGGAGTCTATACAACCATTTTTAGGACCCATGGAAACTTACAGTGGTGCTTGAAAGTTTGTGAACCCTTTAGAATTTTCTATATGTCTGCGTAAATATGACCTAAAACATCATCAGATTTTCGCACAAGTCCTGACAATAGATAAAGAGAACCCAGTTAAACAAATGAGACAAAAATATTGTACTTGTACTTATTTATTGAGGAAAATGATCCAGTATTACATATTAGTGAGTGGCAAAAGTATGTGAACCTCTAGGAGTAGCAGTTAATTTGAAGGTGAAATTAAGAGTCACGTGTTTTCAATCAATGGGATGACAATCAGGTGTGAGTGGGCACCCTGTTTGATTTAAAGAACAGGGATCTATCAAAGTCTGCTCTTCACAACACACATTTGTGGAAATATATCATGGCACGAACAAAGGGAGATCCCTGAGGACCTCAGAAAATAAGTTGCTGATGCTCATCAGGCTGGAAAAAGGTTACAAAACCATCTCTAAAGAGTTTGGACTCCACCAATCCACAGTCAGTCAGATTGTGTACAAATGGAGGAAATTCAGGACCACTGTTACCCTTCCTAGGAGTGGTCGACCAACAAAGATCACTCCAAGAGCAACTTGTGTAACAGCTGGCGAGGTCACAAAGGACCCCAGGGTAACTTCTAAGCAACTGAAGGCCTCTCCCACATTGGGCTAATGTTAATGTTCATTAGTCCACCATCAGAAGAACACTGAACAACAATGGGTTGCAGGGTTGCAAGGAGAAAAGCCACTGCTCTCCAAAAAGAACATTGCTGCTAGTCTGCAGTTTGCTAAAGATCATGTGGACAAGCCAGAAGGCTTTGGAAGAATGTTTTGTGGACGGATGAGACCAAAATAGACTTTTTGGTTTCAAAAGAAAAGCGTTATGTTTGGAGAAAGGAAAACCACTGCATTCCTGCATAAGAACCTTATCCCATCTGTGGAACATGTTGGTGGTAGTATCATGGTTTGGGCCTGTTTTGCTGCATCTGGGCCAGGACGACTTGCCATCATTGATGAACAATGAATTTTGAATTATATCAGAGAATTCTAAAGGAAAATCTCAGATCCATGAACTGAATCTCAAGAGATGGTGGGTCATGCAGCAACCCTAAGCACACAAGCCGTTCTACCCAAAAGAATGGTTAAAGAAGAATAAAGTTTAATGTTTTGGAATGCCAAGTCAAAGTCCTGACCTTAATCCAATAGAAATGCTGTGGAAGGGACCTGAAGCGAGCAGCTAATGTGAGGAAACCCACCCACATCATAGAGCTGAAGCTGTTCTGTACGGAGGAATGGGCTAAAATTCCTCCCAAGCCGGTGTGCAGGACTGATCAACAGTTACAGGAAACGTTTAGCAGCAGTTATTGCTGCATGGGGGGGTTCACATACTTTTGCCACACACTAATATGTAATATTGGATTATTTTCCTCACTAAATAAATGACCAAGTATAAAATTGTTGTCTCATTTGCTTAACTGGGTTCTCTTTATCTACTTTTAGGACTTGTGTGAAAATCTGATGATGTTTTAGGTCATATTTATGCAGAAATATAGAAAATTCTAAAGGGTTCACAAACTTTCAGGCACCACTGTATTTGCACTAAGAATACAGTACTGTAGATGTAAAAATCAAGAAAAACACGATAAAATAGTGGATATCTTCACTGAGCAATAGTGGAGATTCACTTCACTGAGCACCGGCTATTGTGAAGCTGAATCGCTGAATCACTGAATCACTGTGTACTGAATCGTGAATCGTTTTACGGCTGAAATGAGTTACACGGCTCGACGCATACAAGTTTAAGCAAGTGCGCTGAGTACAGAGCAACCGACGAGAGATGATACTAATTTTGCTAGTCAAAATGCATCGAGTTCCGACTTTGACATGTTCCAAGGCAGTCGAGAATTGAGATACCACTTTATATGAATGTTATTCTTCAAAACTTGACGTGGGGTTTGTTTTCATCCGTAAAAATCGGACTCAGTGTATTTTGGAGAAGTATAACCAGGAAACAACTGTAGGGACTAACAAGGAAATTGTCTTCAGAGAGTGAACTGTAACCCGGTGCCCTGACCAGCACAAGGGGGACGAAGATCCTGGCGTCAAATCTGAAAGCTCTGCTTGGTGACGGTTTGTCTCTCAGACGATGACATCACACTTACCTAACACCCCCAGTCTGTAGTTCACGGTGACCACGATGACGTTGCCATAGGCGGCGAGGACGCTGGCGTCGAACATGCTCCCCGCCCCCTCCATGTATGAACCGCCATGAATGAACAACATGACGGGTTTCTTCCTCCGGTCCCGAATATCTGCGAACATAAGAACCCAAGGTTCAAATGGATCTACAGGTAATGTCTGAATCAGAGTACTGGTGAACACTGTCTGTGTTAATCTCACTTTATTAGCACTCAATTGGTCATGTCTGTCTGCTTTATCTTCGGTTTGGTGTTCTGCTGGCGGTAACTTTCTCGTCTTTTATCCTTTATTGGTATTCTGTTGGTCATGTCTATCTTGTTTATCCTCCCTCTATCAGGGATTGGCGATGTCGACCTCTCCTGTTATCGCAAACACATTGGTTTGATCTGTTTTAGTGTCTCCCCCCATGTTGAGTTGGTACAGCCTGTCTCCGTTTGCTCTAACTCTCTCTCTGCAGTGTGTGTGTGTGTGTGTGTGTGTGTGTGTGTTTGTGTGTGTGAGGTTGTTAGCCAGTGCGTCTGTGTGTGCAGATTGTGTAGAAAATTAATATGAAATGTCGACCGACCGGAAGAAACGGCATCTGTCTGCCAGAGAGAGAGAGGAAATGGTATATGCAAAGAGAAAAGCTAACACAAACCATGGTACATCCACACACACACACACACACACACACACACACACACACACACACACACACACACAGACACGGATGCACGCACTACAACATTTATGCACACACACACACACACACACACACACACACACACACACACACACACACAGGTATACACACTCTACAACATTTATGCATGCACACACACACAGCTTCAACACACCTCTGCTTTATTTTCTTAATCTATATATCTCTGACGCTCTTTTATCTTTCCTCTTTTCTCTTTGATCTTGTCATTCTACTCTCCTTCTCTTCCTCTCTCTCTCGCTTTCTCTCTCTCTCTCTATCTCATAGCCCCCCCGTCTGTTTTCCGTCTCTCCGATTCACACCAGATGCACCAACGTTTTGCCTCGCAACCCTCACATCGCTATGCACCTAAACGTGATACGTCCTTCTTCTGACCCTTTTCTGTACTTTAGAGTCAGAACACCAACTGACCATTTGCCTTCACGTTCCACTCATCCGGGAACAAAAACCTACTGACACTCAAGAGTAAGGCGCTGCTTTCTGCGGAATTCGATTTAATATGAATACGAATAGTAATGGAGAAAGGATCAGAGCTACACAGGCCAAGCGCTTGCTACCTGAACTCACCAGGACTCAACAGATTGAGACTGAGACCCTTCTGTACCGTCATGTGTTCACAGTACAGTGGTACCTCGGTTCTCATCATTAATTCGCTCCAGAAGGTTAGGCGAGAACCGAAAGCAGAGAGTACAGAGCACATAGGAATAATGTAAATTGAATGAATCTGTTCCAGATCCCCAGAAAATCCACACTGTAGAAGACATAATATGCATTAATGGAGTTGTATTGTACAGGTGCTCCCTGATTTACGAAGGGGATACGTTCGGACAAATCCATCATAATTAAATGTATCATGAACTGAGGAGTTTAACAAGTGTTTGGTGGAGCGGTCTGTAGTGTATCATTGCGGAGATATGGAAAGGATACTATGACAAGTAATGATAAGTAAGTTCATGTTTAAAACGCTTACATTAACCTACAGTTGGCCAACATCATTACAATCATTACCTCAAAGCTTTTTTTCATAATAAAGTATTGAAAAATCTCTTGTAATTCAGTGAGTAATGGATTGAAAGTGCAAAGTAAAAGCAAAACTAACCTAAGCTAACCACAGCCTGTGTTCTGGAGCATGCAGTTCCTGTTTTGCTTTCGGTTGGCTCTTATAAACTAACCTTTTAGGGTCCATGGAGACTTATTTGCACTAAGAATACAGTGCTGTAGATGTAACAGTCAAGAAAACAATACACGATAAACACAACACAGATCTTCTCTGAGCGAGAGCTATTGTAAACCTGAATCACTGTGTACCGAATCGTGACTCGTGAATCATGAATCATGAATGTTGAATCATGAATGAGTTTTGGCACGGCTGGACTCATACTACTTTAAGAGCACGTGTGTCGAGTACTGAGCAAATGAAGAAGGCCGAGACCAATTTTTCTAGTCAAAATGGGTCAAGAACCGAATTCGAAGAGTTTCGAGGTGGTCGAGAACCGAGGTACCTCTGTATCCTGTTTTCGCAAGAAGCCTAATTTAACATCCAGCTACCCAGTTTCTGTTACAACTTACCTAATCTCATATTCAAACCACTAACATGCTATAATGAACAATAACCTGAAACGTAGGGTTCTGAATTGCATCTTGCCTCTACCTACACCCACCACTTCCCTCCTAATACAAGGGGAGTGCATCATAATACAAGCAGTTCATTACCATACCATTCTGTGTTCAACTTTTACAAACACACACTAACATCTACACAGGTGGTTATTGCTGTCACCTCACAGCTACAGAGACCCAGGTCACTTCCAGTGTGAAATTTGCATGTTCTCCCCATATCTGTGAGAGATCACTCCGGATTCTCACACATTCCAAAGACGTGTGTTAGGTCAACTGGTTTCTAAAGGGTCCAAGTGTGAATGAGTCTGTGTGTGTGTGGTCTTGTGCCCTGTGCTGTCTGTTAAGCCCGGGACCCCACGATACTGAATTCGATTAAGCAGGTATGGAAATTTGAACATGAATGTGTCATCACACAACAGCATAAGTCCATCCTTCTCTAATCAACACTTATGAGTGTTTTTCTGGACTGAAAGGTTTGGCAGAATGATATGTCAGAATCGTAACATTAGCAATTATGTGTACCTAACGTGATACTGACTGCAACCTATGGTGTGTAGGTTGAAGTTTGAAATAAGGGCTTTACATTGGACTAATATTTGGAAAAAATAATTCAACCGTGAAGCGTTCCTGCTGCTTTCATCTTTCAAACCAATCAGCTAGTTACATCTCCATGCAAGTCTGGGCACTCCTGGTCAATTTCCAGTGCATAATTTGAGCAAACACCCTGGTGGCTCACCTGAAAAGGCGCCAAAACCTTGTTTTTCCCCGCAATATGTCTATATGGCGATATTACTGATATTCTGTCTTGCTCTCTCTCTCTTTCTCGCTTCTTTCAAAAGTCTGGATGAGTCAGTGTGAGCCATTTAAACCTCAGCAATTAGGCTACGTTTACACAACAGGTAAAAGTAACCCAAACCTGATTTCTTACCTAAAGTGGTGCTTGAAATTTTGTGAACCCTTTAGAATTTTCTATATTTCTGCATAAATTTGACCTAAAACATCATCAGATTTTCACACAAGTCCTAAAAGTAGATTAAGAGAACCCAGGTAAACAAATGAGACAAAAATATTTTACTTGGGCATTTATTAATTGCTTTCAGTATTTGCTTTCAGTATCTAACTAAACGTTTCCCTTGTACTGTTGATCAGTCCTGCACACCGGCTTGGAGGAATTTTAGCCCATTCTTCCATACAGAACAGCTTCAGCTCTGGGATGTTGGTGGATTTCCTCACAGTAGTTGCTCACCTCAGGTCCTTCCACAACATTTCAATTGGATTAAGGTCAGAACTTTGACTTGGCCATTCCAAAACATTAACTTTATTCTTCTTTAACCATTCTTTGGTAGAACAAGTCGTTGTCTTGACCCACCTTCTCTTGAGATTCAGTTCATGGACAGATGTTCTGAGATTTTCCTTTAGAATTCTCTGATATAATTCAGAATTCATTGTTCCATCAACGATGGCAAGCCGTTTTGGCCCAGATGCAGCAAAACGGGCCCAAACCATGATACTACCACTACCATGTTTCACAGATGGGATAAGGTTCTTATGCTGGAATGCAGTGTTTTCCTTTCTCCAAACATAACACTTTTCTTTTAAACCAAAAAGTTCTATTTTGGTCTCATCCGTCCACAAAACATTCTTCCAATAGAATTCTGGATTGTCCATGTGCTCTTTAGCAAACTGCAGAAAAGCAGCAATGTTCTTTTTGGAGAGCAGTGGCGTTCTCCTTGCAACCCTGCAATCCATGCACACCATTGTTGTTCAGTGTTCTCCTGATGGTGGACTCATGAACATTAACATTAGCCAATGTGAGAGAGGCCTTCAGTTGCTTAGAAGTTACCCTGGGGTCCACTGTGACCTCGTCAACTATTACACGCCTTGCTTTTGGAGTGATCTTCGTTGGTCTTATCTGTTGGAAGGTAACAATGGTCTTGAATTTCCTCCTGACTGTGGATTGGTGGAGTCCAAACACTTTAGAGATGGTTTTGGAACCTTTTCTAGCCTGATGAGCATCAACAACTCTTTTTATGAGGTCCTCAGAAATCTCCATTGTTCGTGCCATGATACACTTCCACAAACATGTTGGCGAAGAGCAGACTTTGATAGAGCCCTGTTCTTTAAATAAAACAGGGTGCCCACTCACACCTGATTGTCATCCCATTGATTGAAAACACCTCACTCTAATTTCACCCTCAAATTATCTGCTAATCCTAGAGGTTCACATACTTTTACCACTCACTAATATGTAATATTGGATCATTTTCCTCAAATAAATAAATGACGAAGTATAATATTTTTTGTCTCATTTGTTTAACTGGGTTCTCTTTATCTCCTTTCAGGACTTGTGTGAAAATGTGATGATGTTTTAGGTCCTATTTATGCAGAAATATAGACAATTCTAAATTGTTCACAAACTTTCAAGCACCACCAAAACCTCCAAAAAGGTGACCTATGTCTGACATTCGTCTGAACAGTTCACGCTCCGAAAATGAGGAGCATATGCAATAGAATAGTATAGTTTTTCTTTGACACTGCAACCACGTTCGGCCATTTCTTTAGAAACTTCCTCAAACAAGGAGCAGTTGTGATATGTGCCTTCTAATTTTGTTTGCACAGAGACATCACCCCAAATATTTTTTTTTCCATTTACCCCGCCCCAAAGATAACACACCTGCCCTATGTCACATATGATGAAAAAGATCAGATTTGGGCCTCTTTTACGTGCCACGTAAACCTTTGTGAAACGTCTATACAAAAAATATCAGTAATCAAGAAAGCAGACAAATTGCAACCCCCAAAAAGAGTGTGTGTAAAAAAAAAAAGACGACAAAACAGACATGCAAGAAAAATACCTTCGTCCCTCGGCCTGTTCATCGTAGACTCGTCAGGTTTTTTAGTGATTGGACCTGAGACAAAAACACACGGGGGGAAGAGAATAGACAAAATTCAAAAAGAGTCTCAGCGTTTGGAAAAAAAAAGGCAAGAAATGACAAAAATGTTTGGTAAAGACAAAAATCCTTGAAACAATAAAGAAAAATGGGATACACAAACACTGCACACACAAGAAAATGAACACACACACACACACACACACACACACAAATATTCTAACAACTATACAGTTCCATCGTGCTTTATAACCAACTTTTCCCTACACACTTACTGTTCTCATTCACATTTACCATGGTTCATTTTATTTATCCAGATTCAAGGCCATGTGCACAAAGCTTAGCATGTTTGGGTTATTTACATTTTACATTTACATCATTTACAAATAACAGAGTGACTTACAACTGATACAAAATCCACGCAATTGTGGGTTAAAGATCTTGCTCAAGGACCCGACAGTGGCAGCTTGGTTGAAGTGGGATTTGAACCCTGGACCTTCTGGTCCCATCATTAGTTTTACAAATAAAAGAGTCAGCAGTTTGGAGACACTGGATAAAAATGGAGGGAAAGTAACTGAACTGCCACATTTGCAGTGCATTTTGGGATCTGTAGTACTCTCATTTAAAACTACTACATCCTTTGTACCATTGCCTTTTTCCATTTTTCAGGTAGCTTTGAAATAATAGTTATGAGGTCCAGTTAGATGTCACGACATTATTTTGCTTTTTTTGTCAAATGGCTGTGGAGAAAAGGCATTTGCAACCAACAGAAGCAAATCAAAATCTCTAACATATAAAAAGAGCATTGATCATGGGCATTACTGCATGAGAACCCCATCTATGAAGCACTATTTATAACTGCTTGAAGCTATCATAATGTACCGATCATCTCCCAATTTCCTAAAATTGCACACGCAACAAAAGTGACAGGAACTGTCCTCTGCAAATTCAAACCTGCAAGGATGACACCGCCCATCCGAGGCAGGCCTAACATCGATCTGAGAAGACTGAGTACCAGTCCCAGGGTGTGAATCAGGAGTGTGTATCAGTTTCAGAGTGTGTATCAGTTTCAGAATGTATATCGGTTGTCACTAGTTGTTGACACTAAGTGGTTCTGGTATTAGTGAGTGCTATCAGAGTGACCTGTGTGTGTGTGTGTGTGTGTGTGTGTGTGTGTGTGTGTGTGTGTGCAATGCTGTAAGGCAGGAGATAGGGATTGTCTTCATTATTTACCCCGGTTACCTGTCAGGAAGTAACACACACAAACACCTACACACTCCATCACTGTCTGAGCAAAGTGGACAACACATGTAACACTCACACTTGCTGCCCTTTGCTTTATTTCTCACTTTGACTCTTAAGGCCTTTTCACACCAAGACCGATTTTTAAGGACAAAAAAACTCCCAAAAATCGATATGTTTTGAAATAGAACACACGTATATTAATGCCGTCCTTTGCACCGAGTCCGAACTGACGAACTGTGGCACTGCATAAAAATTTTAATCGGAGCCTGTTCTCATTTCTGCATTGTTGGGATGCGTTAAAATCAGGCTGGCCAATCAGAGCTCAGTTGTCAGGCAGAACAGCTCATCCTGATAGCAGCATAGCATAAGAGCTTATGGTTTTATAAAAACATGGATATTAAAGAAAAGATCTGGTGAAATATACAGTGGGGCAAAAAAGTATTTAGTCAGCCACTGATTGTGCAAGGTCTCCTACTTAGAAAGATGAGAGAGGTCTGTAATTTTCATCATGGGTACACTTCAACTATAAGAGAGAAAATGAGGAAAAAATCCAGGAAATCACATTGTAGGATTTTTAAAGAATTTAATTGTAAATTATGGTGAAAAATAAGTATTTGGTCAATAGCAAAAGTTCAACTCAATACTTTGTAACATAACCTTTGTTGGCAGTGACAGAGGTCAAAGGTTTCCTGTAAGTCTTCACCAGGTTGGAACACACTGTAGCTGGTTTTTTGGCCCATTCCTCCATGCAGATCTCCTCTAGGGCAGTGAGGTTTTGGGGCTGTCGCTGGGAAAACACGGACTTTCAACTGCCTCCACAAATTTTCTATGGGGTTGAGTTCTGGAAACGGCTAGGCCACTCCAGGACCTTGAAATGCTTTTTACGGAGACACTCCTTCGTTGCCCGAGTGGTGTGTTTTGGGATCATTGTCATGCTGGAAGAAGACCCTGCCATGTTCCATCTTCAATGCTTCTCACTGATGGAAGGAGGTTTTGGCTTAAAATCTCACGATGCATGGCCCTGTTCATTGTTCCCTTAACACGGATCAGTCGCCCCTTTGCAGAAAAACAGTCCCAAAGCATGATGTTTCCACCCCCATGCTTCACAGTAGGTACGGTGGACTGTTTGAGGCTCTGGACAGGTGTCTTTTATACAGATAACGAGATCAAACAGGTGCCATTAACACAGGTAATGAGTGGAGAACAGAAGAGCTTCTTAAAGAAGTAGTTACAGGTTTGTGAGAGACAGAAATCTTGCTTGTTTGTTATTGACCAAATACTTATTTTCTACCATGATTTACAATTAAATTCTGTAAAAATCCTACAATGTGATTTCCTGGATTATTTTCACTCATTTTGTCTCTCACGAAAATTACAGACCTCTCTCATCTTTCTAAGTAGGAGAACTTGCACAATCAGTGGCTGACTAAATACTTTTTTGCCACACTATAGCTGCAAGGCTGGAGAATGATGGTGATAAACCTCACAGTGACTGGATGGAACCTTTTTCTTGTTTATCTAAGTGCATTCTAATCTGAGCTTCCTGCACTAATCCTCGCTCGTGTCTTTGTCTTTGTGATAGACCCTTCTAATAGACCCTACAGGACTTCAAGGTTACTTCCAGGTCTTGTGCTCTAGGTTGTGTAAGTTAAGGCGATATCTTTGCACGGGCCATTTTGACATGTTTAGTTACCTTTAAATTTTAGAGAACATTACAGTACGACAAAGCTAGAAGGGTGACGTGCAGAAGCTTAACCATCGCCTCCCTAGCCTTTAAGTTACCGCCCTGACAATACATGGTTGGATTTATCGTATTCGACCTTGCCAAATGAGCCCTCTGATGGGAGACGTCCCTTTGGAACCAACAACTCTAATCACCCCATATGCGGCAAACAGGTTTTATGCATTATTAATCATTTGCTAAAGCTTAACTCAGAGGATCAAGAGCGATCTGATGAGTCGAGGCTGGAAAGACTTACAAAAAGCCCATTCTTTTCTAATCTACCATCAGATGGCGCATCCCTATGATAGTATCTGTTTATACTGTAGATGTATCGAGAGACTTTGAAATTTTAAGGCATTAACAGCCATATCTTATACGAGCTGAACTGTGGGGATCAATATGGGGAGGACTCACTAAAATGGCTAATATGTCAAACTATCACCAAGGGAAACCGTACATCAAGGCCCCAGGACAGTTACTGATTGTTATAGATTTTTTCATACTGACTATTGGGAGTAGTTGGGATGAGGAGGCACAATTAACCACATGTCACAATGGCCGAGAGGATCAAGTGTGGTCTGATTAATTGAGACTGGGAATATCTACTGAGACAGGATGTTAAAAGTTTCTGACGATGTTTAAGTCCACATATTGGCTACTGAGGGTCAATGGAATGAGGGGGTAACATGACCTTCGTCTTCCATCGGCTTAACTGAGGGAATCAAAGATGATCTGATGAATTGAGACCCTGAGGTCTTAGTATAGAGGATAATATTTGAACCTGTTTACGTTTAAACCAAGAAACCTGCATTTCAATACAGCAGATGAAGACATTATAAACGTTGGGATGGTATGGAAAATGCAAATAAAAAATATTCAGTGTTCCTTACATTTCCTTTGACTATTATTTCACTGCAGACCGAATGAACCCAAGATATTTCAGTGTTTTTTTCTGGTCAACTTGATTTCATTTGTTAATAAACATCCATTCCTGCATTTCAGGTCAGCAACACATTCCAAAAAACTTAAGACAGGGAAAGTTTAGGGCTAATGAGTTAAAAAGAACCTAAATAATGATGTGATTTTAAAACGTGATTATAATCATGATGCATGATTGTCCATCTCTGATGCCTACGAGCCCAGAGAAGTCAACTTTTCTGGACTTGGTTAAGATAAGGCTTTTTTTTGCACAGTAAGGTTTTAAGTGGCATTTGTGAATGCAACTCCACATTTTAGTGTTTGATAAAGGTTTGATAAAGTAATCCTTTGTGCATGTGGTTCTATCAGCTATTGATGAATGACGGTTCTTGATGCAGTGCCATCTGAGGGATCAGAGATCACACCTCTTCAGTTTAGGCTTGCACCCTTGCCCTTTATGCACTGAAATTCTTCATATTCCTTGAATCGTTTAATGACAT
The DNA here is from genome assembly GCA_025084515.1 of Ancistrus triradiatus. NCBI lineage: Eukaryota > Metazoa > Chordata > Actinopteri > Siluriformes > Loricariidae > Ancistrus > Ancistrus triradiatus. Next base: position 134,371 of record JAJAGP010000733.1, on the reverse strand, counting down.
GATGCACTGTAGAGAGAGAATATGTAAATCCCTTCCAGTCTCTCTTTGAGGAACATTGTTTTTTGAGGAACATAGTCAGCCTTTTGTGGATACTGCTTTTGTACCAAATCATGATTATAATCACCTGTTGACATCACATCATTATTTAGTCTTTTACCTCATTACTAGCCCTAAATTGTCTCCGTCACAACCTTTTTTGGAATTTCTTGCAGGCATGAAATGCAGGAATGAATGTTTATTAACAAATTAAATGGAGGTGACCAGAAAAAAAAACATGAAACATCTTGGATTCATACTGTCTGCAAAGAAAACAAATGTTTCATTTCCTTACCGTCCCACCTTTTTCTGATTTGGGGTTGTACTTCCCTTTTCAGTTAGCAGATGATCCTGTGGCCACTGAAAAGGTCCTGAGAAGATACGTCTCATGGTACAAGTGCTGACAACGGGCTAGTTGGTTCAAAAGCAAGGTACTTTTCTGAGCTTAAACTCGTGTCAAAAAAGAGATACCCTCAGGATACATCCTTGAACCCTTCATTAGGAGACCCAGAAGATGTACAATATGTCTCAAATCCATATAAGTCATCTAATTGGACCTTAAGGGCCTCTCCCGTACCTCTGGGGCTAGAAAGCAAGAATCTACATGTACAGACCCTTTGTTACTGACAGTGCCTGCACTCTCAATCATTTCCCAGCTTAATTGGCATCACAGCAAACGCACCAGGCTGAACACACACACCATCAGGCACTCCTAAGAGCAAAATACCAGGCAAACACACTCTTTCCAAACAGCACTTAAAGAGTAGCAAGCAATCAATGCCGGGCCAATTCGCCGTCTCGAAACACATCTTCCGGGAACCATCTCAGGAGAAGCCAGCTAGACGCTCTCACAGTGGGTGTGTGTGAAAGAGACAGAGAGGGCTAGATTACACACTGACCACATCAGCACTTAAGCAGCGTTTTAGAGTGTTCCTTAATTGCTTTATATGGAGTTGCACATCGGTATTGGGCGTGGGCATGATAAGCGTATTTAGATCCTAGTGGGGACCTATAATGATACGGATGCCGGGTGTGTTTTTCCCTCTCCCAATAAAGACCTGCCCGAGTCTTCTTGATGATTATGGCACAAACATGGGACACTAAGTACACTTACATGCACGTAAAAATCCGATAACTGCTTAAAATCTGATTTTGTCTACATGCACTTGAGTAATCAGATAATGGCAAACCTCTGAGTTTATATGACTCGGGCAGTAGTTGGATTTCTACTTTGCAACCAGCCAATAATCTCAAAGAAATATGTGACATAAACTTCACTTCACTTTAACACTTTAATATTAAATAGTATATACTATATTTCAGAGTCTAAACAAAGTGTTCGATAGACGTTTTGCCACCTTTAATTCCATGGCGCATTTAATTCTGGGGTTGCCAGATCCAGCGATTAAAAACCCTGCTAAAGTCAATGGAAAAAGAGGACAAATAAAGCCAACTCTTTAGAATCTGCAGACCTGGCAACCGTGGTGGAAGACACGTCCACATGCGTAGGCTGAAACCGCCTATTATAATCAGGTTACTGGTATCCATGCAATGAGTAATCCGATTACTGAAAGAAAATCCAGCTCTCTTTATCTCTTAACCTGCTTTCTAGCTCAGATCACTTGAATAATCAGATAACTGCCAAAATCCGACCATGATCGGATTTTTAAGAGCATTTAAACGCACTGTACGTAGATGAGCCCAAAAAAAGCAACATTTCTAAAAATAAGCAGACCGGGCAACCATGTTTTTTCCATTAGCCGCTCTGCGCACATGCGCAGACTGCCAAATCCGATTGCAATGGTATACATGCTATGAGAAATGAGATAAAATCCATCTCTCTTTATCGGCTTCCTTAATCTGATTTCTAGATTAGAGTATGTTGTATACATGTCCACTTAAATAATCAAATAACTGCAGAAACCCAACTATGATCGGATTATTAAGTGCATGTAAATGCACTCATTGAGGGTTGGCTTCCCCTGAGAAAACCGAGCCGAACTCTGCGTTCAATGAATTCATCAGTTTCACGGGGACTCCCTATCAGCAGAGGCTCCGTGACAGATGGTGTGAGGCAGGTCAAGAAGATCTTGACTGTGTTATACGTCTCCAATTAACGTGACCCGTGGAGTCTCCGTGTAATCTTTTAGAAGCCAGTTTCTCTCTCTTAATTGACTTGTTTATCTACATGACCACATGCCTGCATTCGCAGCAGCAACACGATATCAACAAGACTCTGAATGTTGGGAGACATTTGGTTTGCCAATCTATAAGAAACACTATAGAGACACAAGTTCAGGGAATGTTGTGTGGCATCCTGCGTTGACAAGTACAGTGCAAGTTATGATTTAAAGCTCTGAACATCTCAGAAGCTGTATCGAGAAAAAGCTTGGCATTATTGCAAGGCCCCCAAGCCAACAAGTTAGGCACGGCACCATTCGAGATACGTCTGTTTATAAAGTATTTGGATGGCAAACGCCTCAAACGATGGTTAAAATTCGACATGAGGACCAGATCAAGTCGGGATTTGTGTGTTGCTCTGTGTGCACTGTCTCAGCTTTACGCTGGATCCTGATATCCAAACATGTCGATAATCCTGATATCTGATAGTCCGTGTGGAATTCGGCTCTGAAAACTGCACAAACACAGATGAGCTCCCGTACACAAACAAACAGCGCTGCAGAATAACCAACGGCATTATCACTCGGGGGCAGAAGTCCATTTGGCTCGACCCTGGACTTCAGTCGGCACTGTAACTCATGTGATATCGATCTGCAGGGTGAGATCTGATAGCTGCACTCACACGACTTAGCTCGAACCATCCGCTTGTACAGAATCTGGCCTCCTTTAGAAATCACTCAATGGTTTTAATGCTAATAGTACTTCTTTGACGTTCATTCTAATAGTGTTAAGAACTTTTAGAAGAACGTGCAGTTTGCGCAGGTGTGTGTATCACAGGTCTGTGTGTGTGTAGAACAGGTCTTTAGAAATGGGAATGGCATACCTGTAGTGTAAGCTCTACAAATACTGACTACAGCACAGGGATTTTGGCAAAAAACTTGTTACAAGGTTACAATAAAATACTGATGATTTCATAAACGGAATGAAGTTACCCAAAATGATATATGACACAAAGTTTTAAAAACCTGGATCAATCATATGACCGCGGGATTTCTCCAGTTCCTCCTACTTTCCAAAGACATTCAGTACATTGGGTCAATCGGTCTCTCTAAATTGCCCCAACGTGAGTGTGTTTGATAAATACAGATGCTGATTTTATGTTAAATATATAAATAACATTGATATTACTAGACTAAGGGTTTGAACAACTTCCCTTATGGAAATATTCAACGCAATACCGAGCAGCCAAGAGGAATAAAAACAATTTATTCTTCAAGTTGTGGAAAAAGATCGTCAGGCCTTTCCATGTGCCAATACGTACAGTAAAAATAGTTTAAAAATATGATACTATAGCTGCTACCACTTGCACACAATTAAATTTGCATCTATTCAATGCAAATTAACAAGTATTGTACTGTTCTGCATTTTTCTGTATATTAACTTAAATTCTGGACTTTCTGTGCCAGGAAACACCTTCTGGACTTCTGAACCAGTGCTCTACCTACTGAATCACCCTGGTTTGTATCATGTAGGAGATGGGGCTAGGAGATGAGGTTCCCTTGTCTTGGCGCTTCTTTAGACGGGACTATGGGTCTGTGGTCATGTGACACCAGGGTGGCCCCCATGACAGGATCATGCGGTAAGATACCCAAAAGGTTTGCATTAGAATGTGCACAGATATGTCATATGTCAAGTTTGTAGCCAGCAATGGTCGTGTTAGAAAATCAACAAAACATGTAGTTTGACCAGGGGTGTCCAAATTTTTTAGCTAACATTTGGACTATGGAACCCTCAGGAATAAAATTCATCTTGTTGTTTCCATTCGGTACGTTTCAGAAAACCTGACGTCCTTGCAAGAGCACTAACGAGACATGACGTCTGATGTTTGGTTCCAGAGCAGGTGTTACATAAACATCAAGGATAAGTGCAAATTAAACGACATTAGTGTGTGTTTGCGCCAGACAACTCTTCTCACTTTTTTACCTTCTCGGAACAATAGCGATCCAATTTTCGCCAGATCAAGAGCTGCAAAAAATAGAAGGATTTATTCGCGGATTCAGAAGGCGACCCGCACCACGGCTCTACTGCTGAGTCAACGGCAGCTGTTTTTATTATTTATATTCACTCCCACACTCTGGCCAATCTACATTTATATCACATCCCTGGCTTCAGACGCCTATCGAACAGCTCCGGTCTCTTCATTTTAGTGCTGTGTCGTATTGATTGCATTAGTGGAATATACATTAGAAACACAGCCTGGAAACAAAGACGAGATTGGATTTGGAGCAGATTTAAATGGGGCTAAAATGTGACTAAAATATAGCTCCGGGCTGCCACTTGTATGAGGTCACACGATAGAGCTGTGAACCAGACTCTAAAAACAGTCAACGAAAAAATAGTTAAAGTGCGAACTTTACCGCGGGAATAATGAAAGTGTGGCTGATATATCAGTTTAGGAGCCCGGTTGTCTGGCGGAGGGCTATATTAGATTCCGGCGGCTCACGGTCCAGGCAATAAAAGTCTATAAAATACTAGAACATTACTTCAGGTCGCCACTCGCTTTGGGATATGAGGTAAAGGTATGTACCACAGTCCAGGAGCACGAGGTCAACCCAAATTACGAGTAAAGTGTGGAAAAGAGGTGCTCAGGTGGCACTGCGGTCTGATATGCTCACCCACCACAGCAGGAACCCTGTTTCAATCTCCCAGCGCTGCAATAGCAACCCTTGCTGGCCCTGAGATGGACTGGTGTCCATGTTCTCCAGACATAGAGGCCGATAAGCCTCAGGAAAAGGCAGGGTTAAAAACGTGAAAAGCAAATTAATATTAATCTAAAGTGTGACTAAGGATCGCTCCTGGTAACATGAGTGGAAGACAAAAATGTGGCTGAGATATCACTCCAGGAGTCCATTTGTCCCAGCGAAGGGTTACATTAGGCTCCGCAGTCCTGGCTATAAACGTGTTCCAATAAAAAAAGATGTAGGACGAAGAGACTACTAATAAGAGCAAATTAAAAATAACTCGTAAAAATAAATGAATTATACCTCCTATTTGCGAGAGGTCTTACTGTAGTGCCTCCTCCTGAAGGAATATGTGGGTTGGAGAGGCTTGCATTAAACCGGTAGGCTGAGCAGTTGCTCCTGGCACTTTGTGTGGGCATGTAGTGGTCATCTGTGTGATGAGGCACAGTTCCTGGCAAATGTCTGTTAGTCATGCTGTTACACATGACATAAAGGTGTTTCGAAGTGTGGACGTTTTCCTGTTCCAAGTTCTGCATTGTTTCAGAGAAGAGACTAAATAAACCTACGGTGTTATGCAAGAGTTGAAGATTAGACATGTAAAGTCTCAAAAGTTTGAATCTCCTTATATCATGACTGAGGATGTCATCTAAGAAATGGAAGCCTAGCGGTTAAGGTACTGGGCCATGGACCAGAGGGTCCAAGGTTCAAATCCCACTTCTGAGCAAGACCCTTAGCCCACAAGTGCTTTGGATTACCAGATTACCAGATTACCAGATTGTATCAGTTTGCTCTGGATAAGGTACATGGTTTAAATGTAATGTAAATGTAGACTGGTCAGGTTTGCAAAGCAAAACCTGAGCCATTCTGGCTCAAACAAAGACTCTCTTTGGCACACTCTCTTTGGTTGGAGATAAAAGAAGACACTTTAAGAGAACCCCAACTATTAAACATGTTGGTGGTCCATTACGCCTTCTACAGAGCGTGACAATGGAAATAATGTGATAAGAGAGTGAAGGAGCATTACTACTGACACGATGTCTAAACTTTGTGATCGTCATATTGCTTTATATAACAACGCCTAGGTGGCACAGTGGCAATTCGCTAGCTCATCAGTGCCTGGGTTCGAGTTCAGGTGGTGCCTTTCATTTGGGTTGGGCATCATGGAGGAACAATTGGCCATGGCTGAGGAGGTGAGGCTTGTTCAGGAATCATTGCCAGTTCTGCAACAGTGACTTCTGCCGACCTCACAATGGTCTTTCAGGGCCCACTCTTCTGCAGGGATGGGTGCCAGACCCTCACAAAACCCTGACCAGGAAACGGGGTTCAAATGTGGGCATAATAAAACCCAAAACACTTAATATATATTTGTATTTTTCATGTTTTAACCCAGCTTTTCCTGGTCAGGGTCAGGGGGTGCAGACATATATGTATCCTGGGTGGGACTCTGACCTATCATAGGGATTAGTAGGGGCTCATCAGCAACAGGGGATGATTTCCTGGCCTGTCTCTCCTCCCTCAGACAACTGATTTTGTTTAGAACCTGATCGTCTGTTAATGTAAGGCACATACGCTGAAATGCTTCTCTACAAGTTCTCGGTTAGTCTAGGTTTTAAATGGTAAAATGCCACACACACACACACACACACACACACACACACACACACACACTGGGACACGGAGTGGCTAAGCGCTATCAGTCTTTGGTAATCTCCGGAGCATTTGGTGTGAACAGCACATTCCTCTCATCTCTCTGATGACAGACTTATCTCCAGAGATCCGGCGACTGATAGCCTTCCAACACACACACACACACACACACACACACACACACGCACGCACACCCTCACACACCCACACACACGTTTCCGTTATGCCAAACCATCAGGATCAGCCCAGAGAGACGATACAGAGCAATACTCCTCATTTACTGCAGCCATCTTTTCCTCCCTCGAGTGGCCTTCACAGGTAAAGATATTAAAACAGAAGGATGACTGCAGTGCAGAGGAGGAAGAGGACGAAGAGGAAGAGGTTTCGCTGTGATTTCAGATGTTTAGCCTCGATGATCACGTAATCCATGCATGTTAGTGAACTACTAGCAATTCGATGTCTTATCATTTTAGTTAGGTAGCGCTTTTTACTACAGATATTGTCGAGCTGAGGCAACACTTTAACTGAGGAACCACAGGTAAACTGCCAGAAAACTCACTAACTCTCAGAGACACATAAACGGACAACCTCAACCATCCTTGTCTATCCTAGTTTTGTGTAGAATTGTTAGTCAGGTACTAATATCACACAGATGAACAGATGTATGTAAGATGACCTGCTACGTTTCCGCTTTTGTCTCTTATCCAAATGGCACAAAGCCACAAAGCTCCATCCTGGTTCCTAATGCCAACTGAAAACCAAAACAAATCTGACATCTGGCCATTTAGTTTTATTTATCTTTGGCACTGTGCTCCCCATTTGTTAGTGTTTGGCACCGGTATGACCGGTTCCCTCAAAAAAATCATCAGGTCCTGACAAGTATATTTCTGCTCTGAATGACAGCTTCAGCAGACAGAATGTGGAGCTTTACTGGCTGTATTTCATTTAAGTGGGATGAAAATAGAATAATATGCAAGAAGAAGAATAAGGAAGAGACAAGGGCTTGGGATGGAAGATGTAAATACAGAGGGATGGAAAAGTGGAACAGAAAGGAGAGAAAGGGATAGAAGGACTGTAATAGAGAGAAAGAGGTAAACAAGGTGAAAGTGGTGAAAAAGAACAGGAAGAGGTGGGCGAGTTGGAAAGAAAAGTGGAAGAGGAAGAGAAAATGCCAAATTGATGGAAGAGACTGAGGAGTAGGAGGAAGAGGAAGAGTTGGATTTGGAAGAGAGAAAAAAACAGATAAAACAGGTAGAAGTGAAATAATGAGCAAACAAAGAAGAAAAAGAAGTTAAAAGGGAAATCTAAGAAGAAGGAGTAGAAGAAAAAGAGTAAGTAGTGTGAGAAAGTAAGAGCAGGATGAGGCAGCAATGGAGGAACAGACAGAAGCAAAACAAAAAGCGACAGGAAGTTGAATAGGAAAAACCTGGTAAGATGATGAAGAGGAGAAACGTGATAAGAAAATGGAGGATAAACCAGCGGGAAAAAAACAACAAACATATCAGAAAGAGGAAGAAGACCAGTGGCGTGACCATGTTTGGAGATTTAACAGGGGAAAGTGAAGGACAAGGTGGAAAATGAAACTGAACAGAAAGAAGATGGAGAAGATTAGAGGGAGCTGCTACAGTGTTACGAGGAGGAGAAAGTGCAGGCAGAAGATGAGGAGGAGGAGAAAGAGGATACAAAGATAAAAAGGATAAACAGAGGATACTTAAGAGAGGGAAGATGAATGGAAAAAGGGGAGGAAGAGAAATGTTGGTGCATTAGTGACGAAGGAAATGGAAGACGAAGAAGTGTTAGGAAGAAAAGGGAAAGGAAGATGACGAGAAGGAGGAAGATGAACATGGAAGGCAAAGAGGAAGAGGAAGAAAGAGGGAAATGCTGGAAGGGCTCGCTTGATGCTGGAGGAAAGTTAGGAAACATGAAGAGAGAGAAATGGAACCGGAACAGGAAGAGGAAAACAAGCAAGATATTGAGGAAGAAGAGGAGGAAGCACCAGAACATGATGATGATGACGATGGTGTGGAAAAAGAGAAAGAGGAAGAGAGCAAGAAAGAAGCTGATGAAGATGATGTGCCTCAAATTAGCTACAGTGGGGCAAAAAAAGTATTTAGTCAGAATAATAAATACTTATTTTCCACCATAATTTACAATAAAAATTTTAAAAAATCCTACAATGTGATTTCCTGGATTTTTTTTTCTCATTTTGTCTCTCATAGTTGAAGTGTACCTATGATGAAAATTACAGACCTCTCTCATCTTTCTAAGTAGGAGAACTTGCACAATCAGTGGCTGACTAAATACTTTTTTGCCCCACTGTACAACCTGGAAGGAAGTGGAAAGAACAAGGACGAAGAGAAGGAAAAAAGGAAGAAAAGGAGGAAGCACCAGAAGTGACAATGATTTAGTGGCTACAGTTGTTGAAAATACTCGGACTGGTCCTCTGAACACACACACACACACACACACACACATAAAGACACACACAGACACAGACTATAGAGACGCCAATGTGTGTTTTGTGTGTGTGCGTCTCACCATCCTCCGTGGGCACGTAGATGTTGAGGTACAGACAGTCCTCGCTCTGCTCCTGCAGGTAAGTGGCGGCGGCGTCCAGGTTCTCGGTGAACCACACTGGCATCATGATCTCTGGAAGGGCACCGTGGACGTTCTGCGGACAAGCGGGCGGGAACCGAGTGGCGTTCCGGATATCGTGCCAGGCTCCGGGTGCTTCCGGAGGCTGAAAGCGGCGTTCCCCGACGGGCGGCGTGGCATACGGAACACCCAGGAATTGCTCGACCGGACCCAGGATCTCGTTGTTCAGGTCCTTGCGGATGCCACGGATCTTTCCGTAACTGGTGGAAACGATGGGGTGTTTGGAAGCGCCAAATTCTGAGCGCTGGCACGACGTGAGTGCCAACCGCAGCGCCAGGCCTAACAACCATAACAAACATGTGTCCCGTCTGCGGCGAGGGTGCGAAAATGCCCCCCGGTGCCCAGTTTCAGCCTTTGGGAACATGGCTGGTATAAGCAAAGTCCTAGAGAATTGCGATAAATGGTGGCAGGAAAGAAGTGTGTGTGTGTGCGCGTGTGGGTGTGTGTGTGTGTGTGTGTGTGTCTGTGTGTGTGCTAGCGGTGCACGAGCGAGGCCTGACGCAGAGCGCTGAAGAGCTTCATGCTGACGTTACTGCACCATCCCCATCGTTCCTCGCTCAGATCGTCGGCTTCCTGCAGAGACACAGAAACGGAATCTGAATGAAAATCCATTTGCCGGGGAATCAATCTGAAGCAAAAGTTTTGGCACCTCCCCGGTCATCTTTTTCTTGATGAAAAGGCATTAATATGTCCATAGCAGGGACCTTCCTGTGTCTGTATCATACACTTCTTTCAGTTTTAACTGACTAACCCCGAAATCCGGGTTCATTAACTAGCCTACTGAGACATTACAAAAACTCTAGTGGAAGATCTGGAAAGATTCCCAAACGTTGAGTGTCGTTCTTTATCAGAAAATAAAACTGGGTCATTTGTTGCAGAACGGAACAGGAAGGGTTAAACCTGCTCTACTTCTGCTCCAGATTCTCGGTTCCACTCGAGTGGGCAGCAGCGGTGTAAATCAGGCTGCAGTAGACGGGGCATTTAGGCATGAGAACTGCCCCAATGAACACCACGCTAACCAACTGATGGTGCAAATCCACTAGCATGTGGTGATACGGTGCTGCGGGGGATCGTGGGAAACGGAGCATGGCAACACAGTTTGTGTCATAACATGGAACTGACACGAGCTGACAACTTTGTACACTGACCAATTCTATTTATTATTATTATTATTATTATTATTATTATTATTATTATTAGGTTCTCGGGTGTGGCCCACACTATGTTCTCTGGGACCCCCACAACTTTAAATAAAAAAGAAGTCTATTAAAAAAGTCTATTTCAAGTGATTATTTATTAATGAAATTAATAAATGTAAGTAATTAAAAACATATCGATTCTTGTTTAAAACCTAAATTTTGCCAATAATTTCATATTTATACATAAACAAAATAACGATATAAGCTATTAATTATTATTATTAGCTTATATTATTAACTATTATAACTATTATAACTACTATAACTATTATTATTATTAATTATTAATTATTAACTATACATTATATAGATTTAAATGTATAAATATCTACAGTGGAGCAAAAAAGTATTTAGTCAGCCACTGATTGTGCAAGTTCCCCTACTTAGAAAGATGAGAGGTCTGTAATTTTAAATCATAGGTACACTTCAACTATGAGAGACAAAATGAGGGAAAAAAAAACCAGGACATCACATTGTAGGATTTTTAAAGAATTTAATTGTAAATTATGGTGGAAAATAAGTATTTGGTCAATAACAAAAGTTCAACTCAATACTTTGTAACATAACCATTGTTGGCAATGACAGAGGTCAAATGTTTCCTGTAAGTCTTCACCAGGTTGGCACACACTGTAGCTGGTATTTTGGCCAATTCCTCCATGCAGATCTCCTCCAGAGCAGTGATGTTTTGGGGCTGTCACTGCTCAACACGGACTTTCAACTCCCTCCACAAATTTTCTATGGGGTTGAGGTCTGGAGACTGGCTAGGCCACTCCAGGACCTTGAAATGCTTTTTACGGAGACACTCCTTCGTTGCCCGAGCAGTGTGTTTGGGATCATTGTCATGCTAGAAGACCCAGCCATGTTCCATCTTCGATGCTCTCACTGATGGAAGGAAGGTTTTGGCTTAAAATCTCATGATACATGGCCCCGTTCATTCTTCCCTTTACACGAATCAGTCGTCCTGTCCCCTTTGCAGAAACACAGCCTCAAAGCATGAGGTTTCCACCCCCATGCTTTACAGTAGGTAAGGTGTTCTTGAGATTCAACGACGAGTTGAGTTTTTACCAAAAAGTTCTATTTTGGTTTCATCTGACACCATGATATTCTCCCAGTCCTCTTCTGAACCATCCATATGCTCTCTGGCAAACTTCAGATAGGCCTGGACATGTGCTGGCTTAAGCAGGAGGACACGCCTGGCACTGTAGGATCTAAGTCCTTCTCGGCGTAGTAGCCTTTGTTACTTTGGTAACAGCTCTCTGCAGGTCATTCATCAGGTCCCTCTGTGTAGTTCTGGGATTTTTGCTCACCGTTCTCATGATCATTTTGACCCCACGGGATGAGATCTTGCGTGGGGTCCCAGATCGAGGGAGATAAATGGTATTGTATGTCTTACAATTGCTCCCACAGTTGATTTATTCACACCAACCTGCTTGCCTATTGATTCACTCTTCCCAGCCTGGTGCAGGTCTACAGATTTATTCCTGGTGTCCTTCGACAGCTCTTTGGTCTTGGCCATGGTTGAGTCTGGAGTCTGACTGTTTGAGGCTGTGAACAGGTGTCTTTTATACAGATAACGAGGTCAAACAGGTGCCATTAATACAGGTAAGGAGTGGAGGACAAAAGAGCTTCTTAAAGAAGAAGTTACAGGTCTGTAAGAGCCAGAAATCTTGCTTGTTTGTGGGTGACCAAATACTTATTTTCCACCATGATTTACAATTAAATTCTTTAAAAATCCTACAATGTGATTTTCTGGATTTTTTTTCTCAATTTGTCTCTCATAGTTGAAGCGTACCTATGATTAAAATTACAGACCTCTCTCATCATTCTAAGTAGGAGAACTTGCACAATCAGTGGCTGACTAAATACTTTTTTGCCCCACTGTATAAGAGTCAGCTGAAAGGAAAACAGGAGCTGAACTCTCCAGAAGACAGGCTGCAGTTAGCTTAGCAGTTATTAGAGTTCATCAATAGAGTAAGTGTTTTGCTTTTACTCTTCACTTTCAATCCATTTCTTACTAAATTACATGAGATATTTCAACACTTTATTACAAAACAAGTTTTGTGTTAATGATTTGGCCAACTGTCAGTTAATGTAAGTTTTTTAAACTGTAAGGTCAGCTCCACTATGATACAGCATAGACTATATTAAACTCCTCAGTTCATGACTTGTCGGAACATATCCCCATCATAAATCAGGAAGGACCTGTACAATACACCTCCATTAATGCATATAATGCCTTATACAATGTAGATTTTCTGGGGCTGAGGAAATGCTAATAAACAACAAATTGGGATATTCGTTTCTACACTAATCAGATTCATTAATGAAAAGATTTTCAGGCGCTTAGCGTGAGATGTGATGAAAATCTGCCACGCCTGAATATTTATGAGATGCAATTAAAGCTCATCCATCTCTGGCAGGCCGCAATTGGACTTCATAAATATGCAGTCAGGTTTTTTGTGCGTTGACCCCCTACCAGGAGACACACAAACACAGAGGAGATAAATATAAGAAACCCACAGCCATGCAGCTGATGTGAGGACGGCACAACACATGAAAATAACACAACGTAAAAGAAGGGCATTCAGGAAGTGTGTTAAGGATTTAAGGATGAATTAAACCAACATGTGCGGGACTTACAGGGATCAGGCTGACTTTGTGTAACGCAATCGTGTGTTGTGAGAAGTTGTGAGTATTTAGTTCTTTCTTAATCAGGCCTCGAAGAAGTTGGTGTGTGATTAACGTAAAGTGGGTGGGGCTAGTATTTGGTAAAGCTTGTATAAGCCCCGCTTTCATACGTCACAGTTCTGATGTTAATCCATACTGCAACTTTTTAATCAAGCTATAAATTCAGACTGAACTAATCTTGTTCAGCCAATTAAACTCGCTGTTTGCACTCACTGATTGAACTCACTGGTTGAACTCGCTGGTTGAACTCGCTGTTTGAACTCGCTGTTTGAACTCACTGTTTGAACTAGCTGTTTGAACTCGCTGGTTGAACTCGCTGTTTGAACTCGCTGGTTGAACTCGCTGTTTGAACTCGCTGGTTGAACTCACTGGTTGAACTCACTGTTTGAACTTCTGATTTATATGAGTCGTTTTAGCTCACTTTTTGAAATGACTGTTTCATCTTTTGAGTTTTTACTGTTACATCAGATGATAAAACAAGAAATGTGGTGAGCATTCACAGTTTAAAGTCGCTCCGGCTCGTAGTTTGATCTCCTTGTTTAAACTTGCTGTTTGAACTCACAGGTTGAACTCACTGTTTGAACTCACTGTTTGAACTCGCTGTTTGAGATTGCTGGTTGAACTGGCTTGTTGAACTCGCTGTTTGAACTTGTGATTTATATGTGCCATTTTAGCTCACTTTTTGAAATGACCATCATCTTTCGAATTTTTATTGTTACATCAGATGATAAAACAAGGAATGTGGTGAGCATTCACAGTCATTCCGGCTTGCAGTTTTATCTCCCTGTTTAAACATGCTGTTTGAACAAGATGAACAAGCAAATTAAACGAGTAACTAACACGATAACAGCATTCTAGGACATACAGCCTTACACTGCTTTATTACAGGGAAATAATATAATTAATTCAGCTGTGTTAATCACGTGTTACTTTGCAGTGTCTGGCCTTCAACACTGCTTAAAAAATAGTTTCATATTCATTACTAAAACAATCGATGATGCAGCCCTACAGCAGGTATTCTGCTGGACGGTAATTTTGAATTCTAGAACAATAAAGAGCTTAAATTCTCAGTCGTGGGCCCATTTTGTTCTCACGACTTTTCTCAGCGAGACAGAAAGAGATAAACACGCTCAAGAATAAAGAAACAGAAGTCAATTAAATGGTCTGTAATGAGGCAGGAAGAGAAGAGGCGTTAACGAGCGTGAGAGAGTCAGGCCATAAAACAGAGGTGAAAAGAGAGGGAGGTGTGAAAAAATAACCCGAAAAAATCCCTCTAATCAACACATCGCCATGGAGACGGTGCTGCTTTTAAACATTTACAAGGACGGCGTGCGCGCCAGTGCACACACACAGAGCAATAAAGAAGTCTATCGGCTTTTATTAATGTATTAGAATCACTAATATTGATTTTAATCTCCCTTTGCTCTTGGTAGCGAAAGAAAAACAAAAAGATTTCTCATTTCCACTGATGAGACACTTCAGTAATGGACGTTACATAATTATAATTAAATGATTAGCTTTGCTAGTCGTTGCTATGGCAACAGTAAAGGAAAGAAGCTTAGGAAGAAGTTGGTCATACAGTTCATGATTTCTGAAAGAGAGAATGGGGAACAAATACATGCAGTGTCTAAAGGTTCAGTTTGATCAGAAACCCTCCTGAAACTATTCGTTAGATATAACGATTAAATTAAGCGTCCTGGTTTTACCCCGACGCTCATCCTGGTGGGGGTCGCCGTGAGGTGTGGAGCCCATCGTGGAATTCCCTGTTCTGCAACCACACAACCCAACTTTCATGTTGCAGGTCCTGCTGGCTCTGAACACCAAACTAAATACACTTATGTCATAAATTACATCACTGTACTCTGAAACATGTAAATCCATTTTTGTCCTGGGCAGGGTCATTTTTATAATGTGACATTTTTCTAAAACTGAAAATTAAACATAGGGGTAACTTAGAGCACCCAGTCTGCCTAGAGGCACTTTTGGACTTTTCTTTTGCACCTTTCTGTGCCACACCAACACTGCTGCATTTAAATTCATGACTATATAGAAAATACAGTGTGTGTACACTAGTGTATGTGAATATGTGTTGTGTGTGTGTGTGTCGGGGTTTGGTCCCTTCACGGCAATGATGAGAGCAGTCTGGATGTGCGCTAATTACTGTTCATTCAAAAAGAGCACAGAGGGTGAGAGCACAGTGTGTGTGTGTGTGTGTGTGTGTGTGTGTACCAGCTGCACTGCCTCTAGACAAACCTCATTTAAAGGAGAGCAGACCATTGCTAACCCACGTACACGCTGACCAAATCTGACGTGATTGGTGCGTAGGCATGCAGAGTCTGTTCCAGGGTGTTGTGCATAACTTTTGGCACCTCGAATCAAATTACAAAGCTTCAAAGTTTTCTTTCGAATTAAAAACAAAAACCCCAACCTTTGAAGGAAAACAACGTAAATAAACGTTTCTTACATTAAGATTTAAACATCACATTGCAAACGTTTAGGCACCTTTTCAGGTTGCACAATTGCGTTTTGTACACATACACACACCATCTTGGGGATTTTCCATTGACATAATGATTACCGCAGCTAACCTTAACCTCAGACACCTCGTTAACATCCCTATGACATCACAAGAACACCCCACTGATACCCAAATGATACCCCAAACAACAACCCTTTGGTGTTCAGGTTCATCTCTGTATGATCAGCAAAACACTTCTTGCTGGCCCAAGCTGGTATATACTAGTTACTGCTGGACTGGTGATGGTTTTTGAAAAGCATGTCACCACACCATCCCATTGTGGTGATCATTATACCCACCACACCAGCATCTTATACTGGTGTTTGAATGACTAAGGCTGATATAAGTATAACGTAATTGCATAGTAACCATGGAAACATCACAGAAATATCAAGAATGAACACAGTCCAATCAGATATATAATAGAATATTACTAAAGCGCTTAGCATTTACCACAAACCAAGCTTCTGTTCCCACCCAAATGAGAACATGGCGTCACAGATCATTTTCATGCCTGAACTCACGCCGCTTCAATATTTCTTTCTCCTAAACCCAATGAACGCCGCTTAACTGTCGCCGGAGTTAATCAGAAGCTAAGCATCGTCTTGTGACTTTGATAAATAGCTCTAACGTAAGGCCGTGCGTCCTAGCTGATGTCGGGTCTGTGACCGCGTAACGCTCGCGTAATTGTGTCGACCCCACAGGACTGAGGCCGATGATTTAGGTTCACGCTAACGTAGGAGAACATTTGTCTCTTTAGAGTAATTACACATCGACGCTGTCCATCGGAGACGAAACAGGAGGAGCTACCATCCCATAATACCTTCATTAATCACCCGGCCCGTACCTGAACCTATAGAGGGATGCTTATAGGTGCTACATTTCTTTTTCATTGATCAGTTAGGGACACGGCTTTGTATAGAGGCCGAGGAAAATGTTTTGGCACCCTTGCTCAATGGAAAGAAATATAAAAAATATCAAACACTCAACCTCAATCTGGCAGCTAGAACTGATCTCAATGCTCACACGGCATCGCAAAGTAATCAACCAAACCTTCTCAGCGTGAGGCGA
Organism: Ancistrus triradiatus; assembly: GCA_025084515.1. Lineage (NCBI taxonomy): Eukaryota > Metazoa > Chordata > Actinopteri > Siluriformes > Loricariidae > Ancistrus > Ancistrus triradiatus. Next base: position 117,695 of record JAJAGP010000733.1, on the reverse strand, counting down.
GTCGTTACTTTTACTTTTAACACTTAATGCTATTTCACCAATGGAAACGTCTCACTTGTTTTCGGTTAATGACCATTTTTTAACTGCACCAATCAATGCTGTGGATCAACAAGTTTAAGAGTTCGCTTGCTAGTTAGCTCCCGTTTGGACTAGAGACTGTTCTAACTCGGTTGATGTGTTCAGAGACATTTTTATGAAAGTTTCTCATGTCTGTGTGGATGACTTTCCTCTACGTATTTGTACCAAGCTGTAAATGGTGTTTGTAAGTACAGTAGTACCTCGGTTTTCGTCATTGATTCATTTCAGAAGCTTTTTCAAGAACCCGAATGCAGAGAATACTGAGCAAATTTTTCCCATAAGTAATAATGTAAGTTCACTGAATCTGTTCCAGACCCCAAAAAATCCACACTGTATAAGACCTTATATAAATGAATGGAGTTGTATTGTACAGGTGCTCATTGATTTTCGATGGGGATATGTTCTGACAAATCTATAATGAGCCAAACATAACATGAACTGAGGAGTTTAACAAGTGTTTGTTAGAGCGGTCTAAACTATATTAGAGCAGAGCCTATGATAAATAATGATGTGAATGTTTAAAATACTTACACTAACCGACAGTTGGCCAAAATCATTAACACAAAGCTTATTTTGTCACGCTCCACGGCGGCACGCACCGCCCTGCCGAGTCTCGGACCTATCAGGAAGCCCCACGGCGATCAAATTGTCAATTGCATTCAGCTGTGGGGCTTCCTACAAAAGGACGCCCGCGAGAGACTCAGATCGCGGGTTATTGACTAATGTTGCTGTTGGTTGCGTTCCTACGTACAGCGCCTCATATCGCGTCCTCACCTTTATGGCATTCTATGCTCGTCGCGTCCCTACGCGCTGCACCACTCATCGCCGGGTCCCTACGCATTTTTTGAACACTCACGCCGCGTTCCCTACGCGCTGCACCACTCATCGCAGCGTCCCCCTACGCGCTTGCACCATCATCGCGCCGGTCCTACGCGCCGTTACCCAGTAAGGCATAGTTTCGTTTTTGCTCACTTCCTTGTTTTGTTTAGTTTCTACCCGTTTTCGGCTTTGGCTTAGTTTATGTTTCCCACCTGTTTTCGGTTTTGTTTCACACCCGTTTCCGTTTTCGTTTCATACCCGTTTTCGGTCCCTTGCTTTTTCTGTTCGCTGTTTGCGCCTTTTGTTGGTTGTTTTCTAATAAATCCCCCTTTTTTCAACCTGCGTTCGTCTCCTTGCCTGTCAGACCCCCAGACCGTTACAGAATAATCCGCCAAAAATGGAGACGGCAGGTTCCCCCGATTCCACAGCCTTCCTCGGTCGTTTTGACGGGACTCCTACCCATTGCCAACATTTCATTTTTCAATGCATCCGTTATTTTTATTACTACCCCGTGGAATCCGAGTTTGCCGGGGTATCTTTTGTTTTCCTCCACCTAGCCGGTGAAGCTCTAATCTGGGTCACCCACCTATGGCTGATCCTCAAGGCTGGTACCATAGTGCAGTTCCTGGACATGCTGGAGTTCGCCTTTCGCTCCCCACGGGGCGCCACGGGCCTCAAAACCACGGGCTTTGAGCCTGTCCTCCCTGCCCCCTTGGCTTTGGCTGGTCAGGTGCTGGATCCCCAGCTTGCCACCAGCCGGACTGCCTTAATCAAGCATCGGTGTTCATATCTAACGTCCGGTAACCCGGTTTCTACCTGCTCTAGTTCCATATCCAAACCTCTATTGGGTATTCGTGACCTAGACCATATCGAGTCTGTAGTCGAACCTATGGCACCACCGACCCCTGCGCCTCGCTCTAGACCGATTCCGGCACCACGGACTGTCGCAACGCCAACGGTCGGTCCACTCCCGCTCACGCCCACTCCTGCACCACGGACATTCGTGCCCACTCTTGCACCACGGACATTCGTGCCCACTCCTGCACCACGGACATTCGTGCCCACTCCTGCACCACGGACATTCATGCAAGTGCATGCTCCCAGGCTTTCTGTTGCAGGACCATTGGATGCATCCAGGGCGTCAGCAGTTCCAGTGGCTGCCTCCAGGGCGTCAGCAGTTCCAGTGGCTGCCTCCAGGGCGTCAGCAGTTCCAGTGGCTGCCTTCAGGGCGTCAGCAGTTCCAGTGGCTGCTCCAGGGTCAGCAGTTCAGTGCTGCCTCCAGGGAGTCAGAAGATCTAGTGGCTGTATCCAGGGCGTCCACAGTCCTAGAGCCGTGCACATGTCAGAGGCCTACCAGAAGCCCGTGACATGTCGAGGCCTTCCAGAGGACGTGCACTTGTCGAGGGCCTTCCCAGGAGGCCGTTCTTTCCACAGGACCCGTCCAAGAGAAAGTATCTTCCCACAGAAGAGACCGTCCAGAGAAAAAGTCTTTCCACAGAAGACCCGTCCAGAGAAAAGTCTCTTCACCGAGACCAGTCCAGAGGGGACGTCCCCTCCAGGGAGGACTTTCAGAGACTGTCTCCTCCAGGTAGAGCCATCCGTCCACGGCTCTGCTCTCACAGCATCCCGTCCAGAATCGCCCGTCAGCTCACGTGTCCACGACTCTGCCCGTTAGCCTCACGTCGTCCACGACCTCTGCCGTCAGACTCACGTCGTCCACGACTTCGCCCGTTCAGGCCTCACGTCGTCCACGACTCTCCAGTAGCCTCACGTCGGCCACGACTCGGCTTTCAGACTCACGTCGTCCACGACCCCTGTCTTCTCAGCATTCACGTCGTCCACGACCCTGCTTCAGCCTACGTCGTCCACGACCCTGCTTCAGCATCTCATCCTCGACTCCGCTCGTCAGGCCTCACGTCGTCGACTCCGCTGTCAGCCTCCGTCGCGGGACCGCTGTCAGCCTCTCGTCGTAGACTCCGCTCTCTAGCCTGCCCGACTGCTGGCGGTCCCTCCTAGAGTCTGCCCGGCGAGGGGCGACCCCTGAGGCCTTGTACCGGGGGTCCTTTCTGGAGGTTGTAGCTCCGTCTCGGATCCTTCGGGTGGGGGGGGGCCGTCACAACTCCACGGCGGCCCGCCACCGCCACAGCCGAGTCTCGGGACTATCAAACCAAGGACATTATGACTAATGTTGATGTCGGTTGCGTTCTCGTACCGTCCTCATATCGCATCCTTACTTTACGGCATTTCATTCTATGCTCGGTCACGTCCCTAGCGCATGCACAATCATCGACGTTCCATACGCGCTTGCACCACTCATCGCCGAGTGTCCCTACACGCCGTACCAGTAAGGCATAGTTTTCGTTTTCGGTCACCTTCCTGGTTGTGTTTAGTTTCTACCCATTTTTGGCTTCGGGCTTAGTTTGTTTCCCACCTGTTTTTTGTTTTGTTCACACCCGTTTCCGTTTTCGTTTCATACCCGTTTTCTGGTCCCTTGCTTTTCTGTTCGCTGTGTGGCCTTTGTTGATTGTTTTCTAATACATCCCCTTTTCCATCCGGGGTCGTCTCCTTGCTGTCAGGACCCCCAGGCCTGTTACATATTTATAATAAAGTGTGAAAAATTTCAGTTGATTTAGTGAGTAATGGATTGAATGTGAAAATTAAAAGCAAAACACTTACTCTATTGGTGAACTCAGGGCGCTAGCATGGCTGCTAATGTTAACTGCAGCTTATGTTTCCTTTCGGTTGCCTCTTATAAAACAACCTTTTTAGGACCCATGGAGACTTATTTACACTTAAAATACAGTACTGTACTCACAGCTCTCAAACCTACACATAGTATAAGCCCCGCCTACTCAAAGCGACCAATAAAAGATCTAGAAATGCAGTGGTATACAGTCAACTCTTCTAACAGGTTGCTATGTCGACCATCCAGATCCGTGATGACACTACGACTCACAGATCCACACAACCCTGTCGCTGGCGTGGGGGGAGATCCCTTGGCCCTTGTCCCTCATCCTTTATGAGATCTCTAACATCTCAAACATATCACCCTCGTCTTCAGGGAGAGCTCAGGCGTTTTCTCAGCCATGTTATGTCTCGGTGATTCTACACTGACACGTTTGCACACAGGAACAGGAAACTCTCTCAGTAACCAGGCAGATGCTATTGGACATTTCAGATGAGATGACTGATCTGAAGGTCAGAAGGTCAGACCAGACTGATCTATCACCTTTTGCGGTCAATAATGCTAAAAAGCTAGGGGAAAGATCCACGAGTGGGTGTCCTGCCCAGGCCTGCACCTTCTGTTATCTGAGGATAGACGCTGACTGAGAACAAAGGGTAAAGATGTGAATTGCTTTTTGATATGATTTTCGAAAATGAGCAACCATAAGGTCCTTGCACCATCTGGTTCTTGGCTGCAAGGACCCCTGGCTAATTTTGGACTATTCCTGGACTTGTGTGTAAAGTGCCTGGCATTTGGTAGTGTACAGGATGTGTGGACCAGCGCCGGTGTGCCAGGCCTCCTCTTCCAAGCTGTTAACTCTTTCCAGATCACGCTTTGCTCTCTTACTGCATCTACACCGACAGGTGTATTAAATGCGATTGTCTTTATCTTGGATATTTACACAAGGTGCATCGCCGAGGAACGGAGTTATCACCGATTGCTGCGTGAGAGGGCTCCCATTTTATTTCCTTCTTATGTCCTTGTTATGTTTAACGGCCATTTTTAATTGGATTGCAGCTGATGTGCTAGCGCCGGGCTTTGACACTTCATTCCATCGCCCCGCTATAATTATAACATCCCGCTCATCCTTTCTGTAGAGCCGAGTCACGAGGCACTCACGTTTATATGAGGAAAGCACATTTTAAAAAGTTCCACTGCGCTAAAGGACGGTCAGAGAAGGTTGGAAGGGGTTTTTGTTGTACGGACCAAATGGTTATTAACCTTGGTTCTTCACCTTAGCTACTAGGAATACTGAGTCTTTCTGTGTCCAGTAACATTATACACACTGAGATTACTGAAATATATACATGGCAGGCTAAGGATTTTCCTACAGGAATTCAAATAAATAGGCATCCGGTATCCAAATATTAACTTTCCAAATCATATTCCAGAACAAGGCACAGTCGAGCATCGACTGTATGCGGTTTGGGACGCAACCCTGGTCTCCGGTGTTAACATTAGAGCACACTTTTGGGCTGCGCTTCTGTTTATTGATGGCCCAGGATGATTTATGACTCGCAATCCCGTACTGAACAACATATTCACATCTTAACATGTCAAATATACGAGATTAGCACCGCTAACAAATGGCCTTCGCGTTTGGACGCACTCTTCGGTATAGTGGCGCGCGATTTGGGATGCGACCATGGTAAACGTCCGTGACTAATCAGGCTCTGTTGTTGGTATATTCTGAACTTTCGGATATAATTTTGAGCTTTACCTTGACTCGGGTTTGTGAAGCAGCACTTTATTACGAGTAGCAGCGCTCAGGTTTATTGACAGCGCAGGTATGATTTACGACTCGCACTGTCGCGTATTGAACCGTGAATTAATACGCAGTGAGAGAGAGATAAACACTGAACTGCTCTGAATAAAGAAACCCCTGTCCTGGACTTGGAGTTAATTAATGAAACCCTATTGAAATGCGTCTGCATGTAACGAGCAGAACGTTACAGAAACTTCATTTGTCAGTGCTAGAACCGCCAGTTACACCTCGAATTGTACTTAGTGTATTTGTGTGTAGGCAAGAAAACCTGGCAACCCTACGAGCAGTCCCAATCCAGCTCCTTATATGGTAAAGCCTTGTTATGTGAATCTACATCGTTCTGAAAAACCTTGGATATTCAGATCGAGGGAGCCTAGTTCAAGCATAAAAAAATACTGGATGCCTTCCATAAAACACGGCTACGAAAAGGTAAAATTCATGATAAAACCAAGTACACGGTGAACGCTGTGCTGTTTTGGACGATCTGAGAGTAATGAAAGGGAGAGAGAGAGCAAACAGAGGCAGTAATGAAAGGGAGTGTGAGGGGGTTTATTAGGGAACGACTCATTGATGTGATTAACGTCAGGCCGAGAGTAAACACGCGTCTCCGGAGTGAGAGAGGGGCGAGAGCGAGGGTGCAGATCAATATACGATTTATACGATCGTCACCATGTCGATGGCAGAATGTCCACATGCACCAGCATTCAATCTCAGGAGTATGAAGGGTAGCACCGAAACGACCTGCTAGAGTGCCACGCGTAACACAGAGCCTAAAAGTGCTTACTCAGCATCTGTAATCGAACTAATGCTACACCAACACCTAAACCTAACCTCAATAACCTAAAACAAATATTCTGATTTTGTTAAAAAAGCAAGGGTTCATAACAGCAAAACAAGGTAAAAATGTCAGATCTTCCTACCCATGTTTGGACATTTGGTACCCCCCTACACACACACACTCACAGCAGGTAATGAATCACCTGCTGAACTTAACAGCTTTCTCACACCAAAAGCGGCTCGACAGCAGGCGGGCAGAAAAACAACAGGTCCAAAACTCACTACTTTTCCATCTGCTAACGAGCTCCCTCAACAACCTGCTTCATACCTTAACCTGGCTCCCACAGAGGTGTGTGTGTGTGTGTGTGTGTGTGTGTGTGTGTGTGTGTGTGTGTGCGCGCGTGTGAGAGAGAGGGAGGGAGAAAGAGAGAGAGACAGAGAGGTGGTATTTGTTATACTTATGGGGACCATATATTTAAAACCAAGAAAAGAAACATGTAGAAATGATGGATGAAGCGGAATAAAACTACAAGCAAGAAAGGACAAAGAAAAAGAAAAAGAGAAACGAGGGAAAAAAGCAAGGAAAGATCAAGAGAGTAAAGAAAGAAAGATAGGAAAAACAGAAACAAAACAAAGAAACATACAGAGAGCAAACACACAAAGAAAACCAAATGGAATAAATAAGGAAGAGATAAATGGAAAGAAAGAAAGAAAGAAAGACGATAGGAACACCGGATATTTTCGACCATGCGGGGACATTTTGCTGGTCCCCCCAAATTGAAGCTACGGTAATCATTATGTCAGTGGAAAGTCCTGATAAACATATAAAAACCAAGACTGTGTGTGTGGACAAACCTTCAAACACCAGTCTCACAGAAAGGTAGCTTTAAAAATCACACACGAATCCCCATTCCAGTCACAATGGAGAACATACCAAATACTCTCCCATTCAACTTTTCACTCAAATTGTTATGCTGATTGTACGATTTGTAATGAAAGAAAAAAACACATAACAGAAGCATTTTCACTTTGCTCTCAGACATCTCTGTATCATATTTAACTTTGCTCCTGTATGGTTTAAGTTATTTTTTTTTTCCATAAGACTTTCTGCAGCGACTTCCTGTCTGACTGATCATATTAAAAGTTCTAGTTCACGCTCTCAGACATTCGGTCTGATTCAACTCGGCTGCAGATCCGGAAATTTTCTCAGGAAGTGATGGGGTGAGAAGATTGAGACGCTGCATCATCATCCAGCGCTTATCAGACATTAAGCTTCACTAATGCACTAATGTATCAATAATGGAACGTCCTGATCTGATCAGCTAATGCAGCTCAGGACTTACAGGTGGAGAGGAGCTAAAGGCCTAGCATAACGATCAGCTTAAATACAATCATGTAACAGAGCTGCAAGAAAAGAAAAGGAAAGGAAAGGAAAGGAAAGGAAAGGAAAGGAAAGTTTTGAAATGGCTCAGAAATGACGGATGAAGAGGAAGAGGGAAAGAAAAGAAGAAAACTACAAGCAAGAAAGGACCAAGAAAAAGAAAAGAGAAAAAGGCAAGGAAAGAGGAAAAGATCAAGAGGAAAGAAAGAAAAATGTTGAGGAAGGAAAAAGAGGGAAAACAGAAACAAAAGGAACAAGGAACATACAGAGAACAAACACACAAAGAAAACTAAAAGGAGGAAACAAAAAAGAAAAAAGAAAGAAAATCAGAAAGAAAGAAAGAAAGAGATCAGATGTTCAGAGGACAGATAAAAAAAGAACAAAGAAAACCTAAAGAACAACAAGTGAATACAAAAAGGGAAAGGAAA